>JALMGF010000152.1:600000-962500 GCA_023333645.1 Sceloporus occidentalis
AGGTTAGGACGGATTGCTTTGATTTTATCTCCTCCTGTACCGTCTGTGCTGTCTCCAAGGGTTCTCATACGAGGCCCTCTGGTTTGCTTCAGCCCTTGCCTGTTCCCCTCCGGCCAAGGACGCATATAGCTATGGATTTTATCGTGGACCTTCCCCCGTCGGAGGGCAATACTGTTATATGGGTAGTGGTTGATAGATTCTCTAAGATGGCACATTTTGTTCCCCTTCCTAAATTGCCGTCGGCTCCTGCGCTGGTTCCTATATTTGTCACTAATGTTGTCTGTTTGCATGGCATTCCGCTCCAAATAGTGTCTGACTGTGGTGTGCAATTTACTGCCCTGTTTTGGAAAATCTTTGTGCCTCTTTGGGTATATCTTTGGCTTTCTCCTCTGCCTATCATCCCCAAACTAACGGAATCACAGAAAGAACAAATCAGACTCTTGAACAATTTTTACGTTTCTTTATTAATGATCATCAGGACAATTGGGCCCAACTCCTGCCTTGGGCAGAATTTGCCAGAAACAACACTGTCCAGGAATCATCAAGGGTTAGTCCTTTTTTTTGTAATTATGGCTATCATCCTCCCTCTCTGCCCACTTCATTCAGTGATTCCCAGGTTCCTGCAGTGGATTTCTATATAAAACTATCGTTGGTTTGGGACAAGGTGCACCATTCGTTGGTCCAAGCAGCTTCTCGATATAAGCGATATTCTGACCACCGCCGTCGCTTGGGTCCTTCGTTTATGGCAGGTGACAGAGTGTGGTTATCTACTAAAAACATGAACCTTAAGGTTCCCTCTAAGAAACTCGCCCCTCGTTATATTGGGCCTTTTCACATACTCCGTAAAATTAACCCTGTCGCCTACGAGCTTCTCGTCCCCTCCTCCCTTCGTATTCCCCGTGTTTTTCATGTCTACCTGTTGAAGCCCCTTACATGTAATCGCTTCACCAGATTTACTCCTCGCCCTCGTTCGGTTCTTGTTGATTCTCAGGAAGAATATGAGGTACAATCCATTTTAGACTCTAAAAGGGTCAGGAATTCTATTCTGTATTTGGTGCACTGGAAAGGGTACGGTCCGGAGGAGAGGTCGTGGGTGCCCTCCACGGATTTACATGCTCCGAGGCTGCTCCGATCCTTTCATAAGAAGTTCCTTGATAAGCCCGGTGGATTGCGGCCTCTGGCCGGCCCTCAGGGAGGGGGTACTGTCACACCCTCGTGTTCCGTTGCCGGCGGGCGGGGGTCTGTCCGTGGTACACGGAGACCAGATACGGTCACCCCGGGATCCAGGGGCCGCGGACGTTTCCCTGCTCGCGCCGCACGGATGCCCGAGGCAATCTTGTGACCGCCGGTACCGGAGAAGGAATGACACTTTAGGGAACTCCTCAACAAGCAATCTTATGATTGCTCGCCGGCAGAGGAGTTCCCAGAAAAAGGTACTTACCTCTCCTCCGGTCGTCCGTTGATCCTCTAGGGGCGCTGCTGTGCAGAACCCAGGGAATTGATGGATGGCTGGAGGCGTGGCCATGATGTCTGTGGAGGCGGAGCCTGAGAGTGGCACCAGATTTAAAAGTCAGTCTGTGCTACTCTCAGGCACCCTGTTGTGGTCTATTCAAGTGCTCCTGTGTTTTGGCTGCAAATTGATTTGTGTTTTGACCCTTGCATTTCCTGACTATGTTTTGCCTTACGATTCTGTACCTCTGCCCGTGATTCCTGTGTTCCGACCCGGCTTGGCTGACTACCTCCTCGTGTTTTGAACCTCGGCTTGCCTGACTACCTGCTTCGTTACCGACCTGGCTACCCTGACCATTCCTCTGTGATTAACCCCTTCTGTTTTGATCTGCTGGTATACCGCACATTGCTGTTCACCTTGCATAGAACTCAGTGCATACCTACATTCTGCCTACACAGAAGCCTCCTCACTGTTGGGATCATCTAAGTACTGGATTATCCCTGTCGAGGGCCCCTCTCTCTTCAGTGGTTCTCTGGGCAGAATAACTTCTGTGGTGAGTGCCTCAGGTGTAGTGGACGCGACAACTCCTGCTGAACAAAACAACATGCAGCACTTATGTGGCTGGACTCACTAGCCCAACTGATGGACTGAGGTGAGCAAATCAAATGAAATATAATAATTATTAATTAATATTAAGGAGAAAATTTGACTTTGTCTCTTGCTGTTGCTAACACAAAGCACAAACTAAAGCACTGCAGCACCAGTATTCGTAAGATTATCTTAACTTTAATATTAAAAATTATTAACTAAGTAATTAATAATAATTATTAGGGATTTCTTATGTTAATATAATTAATAAATAACTTCTAGTTTAAGCTTAAGGGTAGTAGTGGACTGATAGTATAGTATACTATACCAGAAGTATAGTGTCTTATCACATGCTGAGGGTTTATGTCTGGCAGACAGCCAGGATGCAACCAGGGAGTGACAAGTTATTGTTTTAGTTAATCTGTTTAATGTCTGACCCCCCTCATGGCGCAAGATTTTTTTTTTGCCCCATCCAACTCCCGCATTGTATTCCACTATGTTAATAATTGATTTATGTTTGCAACTCTGAATAAACAGTTCTTGTACATTACCCTGCATTAAGCCTCGGCTAGTGATTTGGGTGACTGGAGAGTGTGCCCACAGTTCTAGGAAGCTAGGAAACAGCTATTGACGGAGGTATCCAGTCTGGGTACAGGGCATCCCGTCACAATGTCCCTATGGCTAAGGCTACCAAGGGCCACCCCATCAGCCAAGATAGGGATCAGAGCCACGGACACCTGTGAGTACAGCTACCTCTACGCTGACTGCTGCAGGATACCGAACGGCACCACCCACTGACACAGGTTACAAGATACAAGACACAAGAGTGATAGGTCAAACACCATTCAGGAGAGCAACAACTCAGACACTTAAACCGCTACGCAACTGCAACAGATGCGTAGCGGTTTACACTGACACAAAAGGCCCGCAAAACACATGAATTAAGGTGCACCGTGCCAAGTTGGAAAAGGCACTTGAAGAAATAAAAAATTGAAATGACCACGAATGTTGGCAAACATTCGTGGTCATTTCAATTGTGATATCCCGCCTGGATTGTTGCAACTGCCTCCTAACCAGTCTCCCTCTCTCCTGCCTCTTACCGCTTCAATCCATCCTCAACACTGCAGCTAGATTAATTTTTCTCTGCTACCACTCCACATCCACTGCTCCACTATCACTTCATTGGCTCCCCATACCCTTCAGAATCAAATTTAAACGTCTAACCCTGACCTTTAGAGCCCTCAACTCGGCACCTCCCTACATCTCTATCCTCCTATCCAAATACACCCCTATCAAGACCTGCAGATGTCTTCTACTGTTGTTATCTCTTCCCACTTCGTATTCAGGAATTCACCCGTACCGTTCCCTTCCTGTGGAATTCCCTTCCCCGTTCCATCAGCCATTCTGCCTCATATGCGACTTTCAAAACCTCTCTGAAAACCCACTTGTTCAGGGAAGCGTACAACATTCCTTTACAGTGCTCCCAACCATCAGCCTAATCAAAGCCATCTGAACAAACAGCTTCAACACATCACCGCAACCAGATCAACTCCTCCCCATCCAAGCAGTCCTCTCCTATTGTCTCACTCCCCTCAACCACCGACTAGGTTGTAAGCTTGCAAGCGCAGGGCCCTCTTCTTCTTTGCACCAGTTTGTTATTGTATGTGTTTATAAATTGTTCTAATGAATGTAACAGCGCTGCGGAATCGGCCGGCGCTTTATAAATAAATATAATGTAATGTAATGAACAAGAAAGGGAGATTAAGCGAGCCATAACTCAGATCAAGTCATGTCACAGACATTACGTAGCGCTGTCACAGGCATATTTCATCTGACAAGGACCGTTGTTAATAGATAGCCTGAGAGAACGCGATCTGCATAAAACAATCAATATGGAATGCAGCGGGAATCATGGTGGCGCAAAGTGAAAGAAAGGAGCTCCTCCTGGGAAATGTGTTGCAGTGCTCCAGCACATCCAAGCACTCTTCCAGGTCAGGTAAATCGGTGAAATCTAATGTGTCTAGTACAAGCGCAAATGCCATCAAGGCACGAGCTGCCGCAGAGGCCGCACGTGCTAGGGCCGAATATGGTCGGAAAGAGGCGGCCATAAGGGCAGAGAGAGCACGAATAGAAGAGGAGGAGCAGGACCCTAGTTTAGGGTTTGGATATAAACAAATCCCTCCCCCTTTTCTATTTAATCTGTCCCTTCTAAAAAGCAAGTAATTTGTAAATAAACTGACCGATCAAATCAGACTGTTCATCACTTACCAATATCTCCTGCTCACCCATTTAGTTTGCCAAGCTTTTTGCATTTGCTAAAAGACATTTAAGGTTACGACCCATTTTTGATTCATCAGTTGGCAAATACTTCATGACCAGGTTTTGTACTATGTAGCTCCATATTGTCTATGCTAACCCAACCACTAGCTAGACCCCCCTTCCAGTCTGTCATAGTAGCCCCCTAAGGCTGAGGACACATAGGTGTATGTTTGAGTTTGGAAGGGGGGGCACTGGTGGATTCCTGGGGAGTCCTTACCTGCCTGCCCAGTCCCCTCTTATGTCTAAGTAACTCTGTGCTCATTGTGGGGCACTAGGTGAATGGGAAACCCAGTCTGGTCTGCCAGAACCAAACTCCTATGAACTAGTCGGCTATGGAGGCTCTACAAGCCAGGAAATGCTCAATGCGCCTGACCAGGACCTAGACACAAATTCATGGAACTGTACGGCGGCTGGGAACCGTGACCATACCTGCTGGCAATTGGAACTGCGTCGCTATGGACACCCTTTGTCCCACCATGTTGCTCTTTTGAGATTACATTCATCTTGTGATGGTTACGGAGAGGGAACTCATTTGGGAACCCTGGTGTTATTACCAATCTTTAAGACCAAGGCTTACCTAGGCACGGCTATGGAACTACTTTTTCAAAATTCCTTATTCCTATCTCTCAGAAAGTCATGATAAATCAAACTAACATGAGTGACAGTGTCCCCACAAAAGAGAAAACCAAACCAAACACAATCCCAATTATTGTTAGCTTTAGCTAAGAAAAAAAAATAATATTATGGTCCAGAATCTGTGAGTAGTGAAGCTGGTAGCACACAGGATAGTAAAATAAAACAAAAGGTTTAAGTAGGCATACAAATAGTACCGCCCCAACCCTAGTCGAATATAAGGGTTTACAGTGTGGGAACTCAATCCCTAACAATCATACAAAAATAAAAACAAATTTGCAGGCCTTGCAGAGGCCACATTAGTACATACCTTTGGTGGGGGGAGGTAACCATGATGCAACCACATTTATGTCAATGTCACCAATAGATCCCTTATGTTCCTTCCTCTTTTTAGGCCAAACCCTTAAGGACAATGGGCGGTCCCTGACTTTATAAATTATATGTTGATAGCCGCATCTCCACTAAGCCCTACTTTCTCGGTTTATGGGAGGGGGCGAGTTGGGAATCACTTTGGACACGGAGACTTGGGATAACGCCATTATGCTCACCCATAGCTGCTTGATCTCCAGTAGACTCCAGGAGTCTGCCTATAAATTACTTACGTGCTGGTATAGGGTCCCTGTGACCATACACATTTTTGCTGCTAATGTCTCACCTGCCTGCTGGAGGTGTGGATCTTCTAGGGGTACCTTCCTCCATCTATGGTGAGACTGCCTTCTGATTAAGCCTTACTGGTCCACTATTCTTCGTATAATACGGTTTGTAGATGACCCTGACATTCCCTTCGACCCAGCCAGTGTTCTGCTCCATATTCATGACGCATCTGTGTCCTCCTACAAACGTTCTCTCACCATGCAATAATGCTGCTAAAGCAGTTATACCTCGGTTCTGGAGGTGCACGGACACCCCACCCCTCTCTGCCTGGTTGTCTTGCGTCAACTTTATTAACCAGATGGAGGAGCTAGTTATGTCCTCTAGGGGATTTGACTATAAACATGGTCTGAAATGGCTCCCCTGGCAATCCTTCCTTATATCCCCGGCATTTCCCAACTTTCTGTCTGGTGATACCATTGTTACGTAAATACAGTGTCGAGCCTCCTGATGTGATGTATTGCTTTCTGCCTGATATCACATTCACGCACTTTCTCTGTACATTGGGTTTATTTTATTTATGCTTCTCCACCGGACTGGACTTTTGGTCCTTGCTTTATGTTCCTTTCTTTGTTATTTCTATACCACTCAGGATGCACCTGATTATGGCTATTCTCAGTAATGATGCAACGCTGTATTGTTTTGATATTTCTTTTGCACTGCTGCCTGATGTATTTCGTATCATTTGTTTTTCCACTCAAGTCAGTGGAGCCTCTTTGCAACATGGCCGCGTACTCTTGTTTATGTATGTTTTTGTGGAATGTTTTTTTTTTTTTTTTTTTATTCAAGAAGTATAAAATGTACAGACATAGGAATTCATAGTATACAACTATTGTAGAAACATTCAGAATCGAATACATAAACATCTAACACAAAAAGAGACAAAAAAAACCACAGAATTGTTTCAAATGAACATCGGGGGAGAACCTCAGAGGAGAGAGAGAGAATTATTTCCATTATATTTATTGTTTATTATTCTTTTTTTTTAATTTTTGTCTCACAATGTCCTGGGCTTTTTTTAACCAATTAAAAACCAATTTTTTTCCATATTTAATTGGTGGATCAACTGAAATGAATAGTGATCCATTTGAAACAGGTCAGTAGATTTCCAATTTCTAGCTATTATTATTTTTGCAGCTGCTAGGCAGTGTATCGCCAGCGATCTCTTTTGTTTTGGAATATGTACTATATTTAGAAGAAGCAACGCGGTCTTAGGGTCCCTATCCACTTTTATATTCGTTAATTGGTAAAATAATTCAAAGGCACATTTTCCAAATTGGAGAAACTAATTTGCAAAGCCACCACATATGTAAAAAAGAACCATCTTGATCACCGCATCTCCAACAATTAGGAGCCAAATGGGGATACATTTTATTTAATTTTTTAGGGGTTAAGTACCATCTATATAATAATTTATATTGGTTTTCTACTAAATTTAAACAGTGTACTACCTTATTTATTTGATAGGCTGCTATATTCCATTCTTTTAAAGATATTTTTAAATTTAAATCGTTTTCCCAGGACTTTAGACATGAAGGTGGAAAAGTTTTGTTACTTAATCTAATTAATTCATTGCATTTAGTCACAAGTTTATTTAGTTTTTTATGGGAAAAAATAACCTCAAGAAAATTATTAAGAGGACTAGTAGACAATAAGTGTTTTCTCAGAAAACTTTTAATACGTAAATATTGAAAAATATCTTTATTAGAGAGTTGTATCCTTTCAACCAAATCTGAAAGTAGACAAATCTCATTATTTGTCATTATATCGGAGATGGTTAAAGTATTTAGAATTGAACATCGATCCAATGTAAAGACCTCAATAATGTAATGTAAAGTTTTTATATATACTGTTTTTATGACTTTATTTTGTAAACCTATTCTTTTTTTTTTTTTATAATATTCCATTCTGATAGAGTTTGAGTTAAAGTCATTGATTTTAAGTTTAGTAGATCGGTGTTGGATTTTAGATTGTTCGTCCATAATAAATATTCTAGGTCATTTTTAGAGATGGCATCAGATCCGATCATATACCAAGGTTCTTCTTTATTTTGTTCTATTTGTAAATAGCTTGCATGGGCAATTATGTTGGCTTGATATATCCAATAGATATTGGGGTAGTTTAATCCACCTTGCTTGATTTTCTTAGAGAGAGTCGATTTAGCTATTCTTGGTCTCTTCCCTCTCCAAATATATGTATCGAATAATGATTGAATCATCTCTAACCACGGTCTTGGTATTTTAAATGGTAGCATTTTAAAGAGATATGCCCTTTTGGCAGTATATAATAATTAATTGTATTAACTCTTCCCCTCCATGATATGTCTAGATGTCTCCAATCTCTTAAGAGTTTATTTGATTGTCTATATAAAGGCATAAAATTTATCTCTACTTGATTTTCCGGGTTTGCAGCTATCCGTATGCCCAGATAACTAAACTCCTTGTTAGTCCATTTAAATTTATATTTTTTTTCTAGAGTTATTTGTAAATCTGAAGCAATGTTTTTACTTTGTGCTATTGTTTTATTCTCATTTAATTTATAATATGAGATCAGACTATATCTATTAATTTCATTCATTAAATGGTGCAAAGAAATAAGGGGTTGAGTAAGAGTAACTAAAATGTCGTCCGCATACAGAGAGATTTTTAATTCTCTTTTACTGGTTGGAAAACCTTTTATATCTGTGTTATTTCTTATTTTTATTGCTAAAGGTTCTATTGAAATAAAATATAGAAGAGGAGAAAGTGGGCATCCTTGTCTTGTACCGTTGGTTAGGTTAAACCAATTCGAGCATATATTTGGGCCAATAGTTCTTGCCATAGGGGAAGAATATAATGTTTTAATTGCCTCGTAAAACCAACCTTCGAATCCAAAAGCTTTTAGTGTCATATTTAAGTATCCCCATCCAACGCGATCAAGCGCCTTTTCGGCGTCTAGAGATAGAGTTAGTAGGGGTTTACTCGAGTTTTCTGTTTGTTCTATAATATCAAACATTCTCCTTGTATGGTTATAAGACGATCTGTTAGATACAAACCCAATCTGATCGGTGTGGATTATAGAGGGTATTATTGGTTTAAGGCGTGCGGCTGGAGTTTAGGGTCTTGCTTTCTTGAGACCATTTTAATTCCCAATAGTAACTTCTTTATATGATATCAGGCCAATTTATGTTTGAGTACAAGACTTCAGTTAGTGCTTTATGTAAATATACGTATTTATTTTTTTTTCTCCTTCCTTTCACTCTTCTCTCTTAGATTTCCTTTTCACTTAGAGTATTCACTTAGAATTTCCCTTAGAGTATTCCGAAAGTGATATCTAGAGTAGGGTATATTGTTGTGGAAAGTTCTTGCGTATATGAAAAGAAAAAA
The DNA here is from genome assembly GCA_023333645.1 of Sceloporus occidentalis. Classification (NCBI taxonomy): domain Eukaryota; kingdom Metazoa; phylum Chordata; class Lepidosauria; order Squamata; family Phrynosomatidae; genus Sceloporus; species Sceloporus occidentalis. The sequence continues at coordinate 609,007 of JALMGF010000152.1, forward strand.
AAAATAAAAAAAAAAAGGAAGGCAAATTTATCTTCAGAAAGTCTCTTTAAGCACTTAGTCATAAGACCTTCGCCTCAAACTCTTCCCTTCCCTTCCTTTACCATTACTCTGAAGTGAAATGTAGCTGTCCATTTGTACAAAAAAAAATAAAAAAAAAATAAAAAATTCTACTTGCCGGAAAAAAAAAATAGGTCATTCAGCTTCACGAGCTATGTTGTTACGGTGTAGTGGTTCTCGGCTCTGAGGTCTCATTTTCCATTGCCCCAGTCCCCTGCCATGAGTATTATGGACGGGCAACGTCAAGTCCGCAGGATCGGCAAAACCGGCGTTTACCCGCCATTACAGCCGAGGCTCCGACCGCTCGTAAGATCCGCCTCCGGGAGCGTCAGCACGTCATCGCGTCAACACTCCTCTCACCTTCTTTTACCTTGTTTTTGTGGAATGTTTACCTTTGTAACCTTATGATCCACTCTCTACAGCTTGTGTACTAGAAATTCGATGTATGCTTTGTATATCCTTTTCAATAAACTGAGATTTTGTGAATATAAGGCTACACTATAGGGGAAAAAAAGTTTTTCATATTTCTTTCATATTTAATAAAGACTATGATTGAGAAAAAAAATAAAAGGACAATGGGCGGTCCCTAAAACAATGCATTTTGAGCCCGTACATGTACAGGCTTTGTCATTAAGAGGTTAAGTAGGATCGAATACTAACTAACGGCCAATGTTTTTTCAGTATTTGTTTAACTGTAACCCAAGCTTCATCATATGTACCGATGCATCTTATGATTTTCCCTGTATCATCACGATCAGTAACTTTCAATAACTCATCCCAGAAGGATCCGGAAAGACTAATTGATTGGAATCAATTTCATATGTTAGTTGCACACCAATGGAATTAATATTTAGGTAACTCATATTTTATTGTTTTCAAAGACATAGAAACATCAAACAAATAAGTTTGGGAGAGATAAAACAAACGGTGACTATAACAGAAAATAAAATGAAATAGCTCAGAATAGGTACAAAAAAAAATAAAAATGCTTGAAGAACACACTGGAGCACAGACACCGCTCTGTACTGCCAGAATAAACCAAGAATGAGCATGGTGTAAAGCATTGTGGTTAATATGTAAAAGACTCAAGCTCCAACAAAGAGTGAGAGGATATAAAAAAAAAAAAAAAAAAAAAATTAAATCAAAAAAAAAAAAAATATATATATATACACATACACACAAATATACACACATATATATACACATATACACATACATATATATATATACATACACATACACACATACATACAGACATACACATACATACACATTAAAAGGGGGGGCTCACAAACACAGAGAACAGAGAGGGTAGGGAGATGGGAAGAGGAGGAAGGAGGGGAAAGAGGGCAGAGGGAGAGAGGGAAAGCCCGGAAAAAATAAATAAATAAATAAATAAAAAAAAAAAGGGAAGAGAGGAGAGCACCTAGTGGAAGGAATGGCAATGTCCAAGTAGGTCAGGGCCAAGGCGAGTCAAAGGTGTTACAGCCGAAGGAGGTCCGACAAGACCGCAGAGGACTGGAAGGTAATCCAGCATGTCCAGGTCCCCGTGTAAGCCTCTATCCTGTCGTAAGACAGGTGGAGCAACTCCTCCATTACTTGTATTTCCTCTACCCGGGACACCCATTGGCGTAGGGAGGGAGGCTCAGGGCGTTTCCAGCACAGGGGGATCAGGCAACGCGCCGCATTGAGAAGATGCCGCATAACTGAGCGTTTCATGGTACCCAAAGACCTCTCGGACTGAAGAAGGAGACCCAGAGTCGGGGAAGGCGCTATTGATTCGCCCACAACCTCCCCCAGACAGCGAAAAACACCCGCCCAGTAGGACTTCAAGCGGCCGCATTCCCACCAAATATGCAGGTAGGTACCAGGTTCGAGGCCGCACCTCCAGCAGGACGGATCACTTCCCGGCAAAAACCTGCTAACAGCCACAGGGGTACGATACCACAGGGTCAAGAGCTTGTATGCAGTCTCCTGGACCCTGGAAGCGATGGAGCATTTGTGCGTCAAGACACAAATCTTCTCCCACTGGTGGTCAGAGAGGACGACACCAAGGGCAGATTCCCAGAATCCCATAAACGACGGGGACACCGAAGAGTCCTGCAGCAGAAGAATGCGGTAAATAAGGGAGATCCCACCCCTGGGCAAAGTCTCCCTCTCTGCGAGATGTTCAAAAGGGGTCAGCTCTCTCTTGAGATTATGTTTACACGGAAGTGAAGTGACATAGCGCACAATCTGATTATAGCGGAAGCATTGCAGCATGGAGCGTGGGGCAGTGGGAGAAGCCCTTTCGAAACATACAGGGGCCGACCCATCCCAGACCTCAGACAGCTTCAAAGTGGGGGACAGACCTAGAGACTCCAAGAAGCCCCTCTCCAGTCCCGGGACAAAATCCGGGTTACCAGCTATGGGAGTCAGCGGAGACGGAAAAGAGGAGATTGCAAATTGGAAAGGAGTCCGTGAGAGGGCTCCGTTCAAACGAATGCGTGCAGACAGGGAAGAGTATAGGGAGGTGATCCAATGGAGCCAGAAGCCACCAAATCCCATGGTCCGGAGGGTCTGGAACATAAAGTCCCAAGCGACCCTATCGAACGCCTTCTCCGCGTCAGTAGACAGGAGAAGAAGCCTCTGGCCAGAAGCCTGGGCATGATAGATTGGTGTTCAAAGCCCGAAAAGTCCCATCCCGTCCCTCCCGCCCCACAATAAAGCCCGATTGGTCTGGGTCTATTAAAGCTCCCAGGACCCCCTGAAGCCTGGTAGACAAGACCTTCGCAAAGAGCTTGAGATCGGTGTTCAAAAGGGAAATGGGCCTATAACTCTGGCATAACAGTGGATCCTTACCCTCTTTGGGCAACACTATAATGGTCGCCATTAGTGAATGGGGATGAAAGGACTCGCCCCGACGCACAGCATTGAGGAGAGCCACGAGGGGGGCCTGTAGTTGCTGCCAAAATAATCGATAGTACAGAAGCGGGAGACCATCCGGTCCCGGAGCTTTTCCGGTTGACATAGATTTGATAGCTGCCCACAATTCCTCTGTGGTGATTTCCTCGTCGAGTTCCTCCGATTGGGCCACAGTGAGCCTACGGCGCACGTGTGTCTCCAGGTAGCCGCTAATAAGGGCGCTCCGATGAGCACCCGTACCATCACCCGGGAGGTTGTACAAGGAACGGTAATAATTACAGAAGGAATCGGCTATATCCATGGGAGAGCAAGAGATCAGGCCGCTAGGCAGTTTAATTTTGCTGACGTAAAGCGATTGTTGCTTAGTTCGCAATGCCCTGGCTAGCAAGTGATCGCATTTGTTACCATGCTCATAAAAAAGAACCTGTGTGCGCAAAAATGATCTTTGAATATTATAATTGAGAAGTGTGCTCAGACGACGTCGCAGCTCAGTCAATTCCAGGTAGGTGCGCTCATCACACGTGCTTTTGTGGATCTCTCGCGCTCTCTCTTTTTTCCAGTGTGAGGCCTTACTGATAAAGAGGCCTCGAATCGTGCACTTGTGTGCCTCCCAGGTAGTGGAGTGGTTCACCCCCGAGTCCGCGTTTTCCCGAAAGAAGCATTGCAACTGCTCCTCAGCAGCACTAGTTACGTCTGCATTGGCCAACAGGGACTCATTAAGACGCCATGAGGTGGAGGTCGGTCTATAAAGGTCAGCCCGGAGACGCAAGAGAACTGGGGAGTGATCTGAGACGTCAGCAGCGCCAATGGTGCAGCCGATTCCCAAGCTTAGATGATAGTGTTCCATTAGGAGAAGGTCGATTCTGGAGTAGGATCTGTGCGGGGCAGAAAAGCAGGTGTAATACTTGTCACCCGGGTGAAACGCCCTCCAGCAATCAACCAATCTATATTGCCGAAGAATAGAATTAAATTGTTTGATGTGAGAGGGTAGCGTACGAGAGGATCCCAGGGAAGTGTCTAAGCGTGGTTCCGCTTAGCATATTAAAATCTCCACCCAATATGAGTATGCCTTGTTTAAACTCCATAAGGGAGCGGAGAATGCGGGACAACACCTTACATTGCCCCCTGTTGGGGAGATAGATGGAGGCGAAAGTGTAAACCTGATTAGAGATGGAGCCCTTGACAAACGTGTATCTCCCACCCGGATCCTCCCTAGAGGCCGACAGGAGAAAAGGGACATGCCTGGAGAGTATCACGGCGGTCCCCCGCGATTTAGAGTCCGCAAAATTACTAGTAAAGACCTGGGGGAAATCTGGACTGCGAAGAGATGGGGCTCCAGCCCCACGTAGATGAGTCTCTTGCAATAAGACCACCGACGGAGTTGACCGACGAAGTGATCTGAACACCCTGGACCTTTTCTCGGGAACATTAAGGCCACGGACATTGAGGCTCAGGACCAACAGGTCCGCGGGCCGAAAGGGAGCGCCAGGGCGGGGCATGGTAAGATGGACAGGAGCGAGAGAGGGGAACAGGGAGAAAAAGTGTGAGCAAAGAAAGAGCGAGAGAGGGGAGAAAAAAAATATATCGGGATGAGCGAGGACCTAGAACACCGGGACAAGTCCGGAGCCTGTCGCCCAAAAAAAAAAATCCGAACTGCAAGGGAGCCGTGTAAGCCCCGTCCAAGACAGCAGCAAAAAAGCAATGAAAAGAAAAATGAAAAAAAAGGATGCAATAAAACGAACCACAATACTCCACAGCCAACACTCACATTTATGAACAATGATCAGTAAAACCATCCATGAAACAAGTGAAGTGTAGCCACAGAAACAACCCAAGCCCCCCAACCCCCCCATGTAATAAAGCAAACAATATCCATGCGTGAACAGCGCCGAGATGGCAATATAAACATAACATGTATATCAAGTCGTAGAATGAGAAAGGAGAAAAAAAAAAAAGGGGGGTGCATGCGTGTGTAAGCATGCAAACGCCGCAGCCCTGCATGGTGATAGCCAGACAGGGCAATCCTTCACAAGCGATAATACCCGTCCACACCACTTCAGACGGAAACTGAACGCATTAACAAAAGTAACCGGTAACGTGGTAGCAATACGTGGTTATACAGACAATAGGAAGTAAAGGCTGTCCTGTGCAGAGAACATATGGCCAATGAAAGTGAAGCCACCTGGGGCGAACTTCTATATACAAAAACAGGCAGTCAGGTGCAGGAAGCATATGGCCCTTGGCAGCGAAACCACCTCAGTCGCCCGTGACACTTAAGAACCGGTTTTAGGCAATTAGGCAGGAGAAAGCATAGAGACAAAAAAAAAATAAAAAAAACACAAAAGGGGTGTGTGTGTTTGTAAGCATGCAAACGCAGCAGCCCCACATGGTGATAGCCAGACAGGGCAAACCTTCACAAGCGGCAGTTCCTGTCCACACCACATCAGACAGCCACTTAGTGCGTTAACAAATGCAACAGATAGCTCGGTAGCAATACGTGGTGGTACAGACAATAGCAAGGAAACATGAGGACAGGCGTTCATGTGCAGAGAACATATGGCCAATGAAAGTGAAGCCACCAGGGGGCGAACCCCTATATACAAAAACAAAAACAGGCAAACAGGTGCAGGAAGTATATGGCCCTCAGTAGCGAAACCACCTCAGTCGCTCATGACACTTAAGAACCGGCATTAGGCATGAGAAAGCATAGAAGGAAAAGAAAAAAAAAAAAAAAAAAAGGGGGTATTGTTACCCATAGATATATACACGCATATACATACGTACAGACTTGTGCATACATATACATACAGGCACATATTCACTACTAGTCAAGTAAAGAAAAATAAATCCCTGAGAGCATATGTGTAGTTGGGAACATCACCAAAGCGTGAGTTAACCTGATTGCGTCACTCCTCCAGAGAGTGTGTGGGGTGACTGCCGTCGGCCGCTGCGTCTCCTCGGCGCGGTCTTGAGCGCCGAAGCGCCGGAGACTCACGTGGGGTTCGGGCAGGTAGTGCCGGCATGAGCGACCAATCTTCCACCCTCAGCGTGGGAAGCCCGAGGGCATCTGCCATATCCAGCACGTCGCTATGCTTCTTCACTATATGAGTAGAGCCGTCGTGGGTGATGATAAGTTGAAAAGGGAACCCCCAACGGTATCGTATACCTCTGTCTTGAAGCAGTGACGTCAGCGGTCGGAGTACGCGCCTGTTACGTAGGGTGATGGAGGATAGGTCCTGGTAGAGCGCCAAAACCTGGCCTTCAAAAGTAAAGGTGCGGGAGTTCCTCGCTTGCGCCATAATTTCCTCCTTTAACAGAAAGTCTTGAAAGCAGCATATAACATCCCTGGGGGGGTCGGAAGGTCCTCCACGTCACCGTAAAGCCCGGTGTGCCCTATCTAGGCGGATAGGTGTGTCAGGTGCACGGCCGAGGAGATCGTTAAATAAACGCTGAAGGGCACTAGCCCTTAGGTCCTCGGGGGCCCTCAGATTCCCGTAGGCCCCGGACCCTCACATTGTTACGCCTACCTCTATTTTCGAGGTCTTCCACATTTCGAAGGAGTTCGGTAGTCAGGCCGCTCAGGAGTGTTGTGGTCTGCCGCAGCTCCGTGACCTGAAACACGGGCGTGTGATGTCTCAAGTTGAGAGGTGCGGTGTTCAACTCCTGCGATGTCCGCGCGCAAGGCAGTCATCTTCTCGTGCAGTGCCTGCTTTACTTCAGCAATAAGATTGCTGAAATCCGCTTTGGTCGGGAGAGAACGAAACATTGCTTGTAGGTCCCCCGCAGACGGAGGAGCATCCCCCAGAGATAGTGAGTGGGGAGCGTCGTCCGATGCCGATGTGCTGGCCGGGGAGGGCACCATATTGGGTGAAGGGGGCTGTGTGTCGAGCGCCGCCGGAGTCTGAAAATAATCGCGGAGCGAGTGACCCGATGGTACAGGTGGTATCTCCGGGGCCGCCTGGCGCTGTGACTTTCGTTTCTGTTTGCCCATGGTGAACGAGAAGGGCGGATGGATGCGGATGATAGTGAGCGTGCTGGGGAGCTAAAGGCTCAAGCTGCCATCTTCAACCAAGGCAAGCCACGCCCCCCGGAATTAATATTTAAATGTTCCAATATTTCAGATCAGAATTACATCATCTATATAGCGGCCCCAAAATAGAATATAGGTAAAATGTTGTAAAGATGGCATTTTGTTCCCACCACCATAACTAGAGATTAGCATAGCGGGGTGCACAACAAATTCCCATAGCAGTGCCCCTTTGTAAATAACATTGACCTTCAAAATGTGTCAGAATAAATCTCAAAGAAGTAAAAACAAATTCATTAAGCTGCATGAAGCCCACATCTTTTTGATTCAGAAAAAAGTAAACCCCCACTACATTTTTGTCATTTTCTGTATAGTGCAAGAACATCTAGACTGGCTAAAAATGCTTTTGAGGAACCAAAACATTGTTTAAAATGTTTAGTGCTTGTTTAGTATCACAAATATAATATGGGGCAAGTTGACTGGATGGTCACATCATATGGCACAGACAAATCCCCCTTCCACCAATAAGATCTAGGAACTTGTTACCGTGTAACTATGACAATGGATCTCTATGCAGCAAACAGGGTGAATTCACATGTCCATGAGTGTGAGAAGCCGGAAGTTTTGGGAAAGGGATATTTTTTAATAATTATTGGGAATAAATCTGTTCACACCGAGCAGTCTAATTGGGATACTGCCCTGTGATTCTAATGGAGAGACAGAGAATTGTGATACTTAGTTAATTTTGTTGAGACATTAAGGGACTTTTGGGTTAAGGGACTGTTGAATAGAGTTATACTATGTTAGCTGAAGAAAGAGAGAAAGCAAATTTGGTAAAGATGACACCTTGATTGGCAAACTGATGTATAATGGATTGCAAGCTTTTGAAAATCTAGGTGTTTTCATCAGGCATATCATACAGTCAGAGCAAATTAAGTATTCTATTTTGTCTTCAGGAAAAAATTTATTAAACTAATACACAAATTTGGTAGTGTTCTCTATTATGTGTATTAAAAAGTCCAAAATTAGGATATTCACATGCGGTCATAATTTAGAAATGTGTTTAGAAAACCCATCTGTTTTTTTTTCATTTATGTATAGTTAAATATTTGTGACATACTACGTCCATGAATCTAACATGTATTGGTCATCAGCCACTGGATCAGTCTTACAACAAGCATTGTCTGTACAACTTGTGTTAAGGGAACTTTGGTTGAAGGGAGATCAATGCTACTCAAAGATTTAATTAGCTAGGGTCATGACCCATAGAACAATTTTATCTCCTTAGTGCCACCTCCAAATCCTGGCTATCACCAGCATAATGTTTAGTTTTGCCTCTCTTTAAACAGCACCCTGAGGCTGGAATCTCTGCATGAGTTAATGGATTTATGGCCCTGACAAACTTTGTTTTTATTGTGCTGTTTTAAGAGACATGTCCAACCTTCTCCTTCCTGCCTTGGGCTGACTGATTGATTGTTTGCTTTTGCCCCTGCTGGAGGGTTAGAAAATGTTTTATCACTGAAAAAGAAATTATTCATATTTACTGCACAATGCTCGGTCATCTTTTATTGGTCTAAAGGCTTACTTATCAAGAAAAGCAAATCTGGTTGAGGCATAGATATCACACCCCACATATTTCATGAGAATAGACTAGACTCCTTTAGCTATTTGACTATTCTTGCAGAAGGGTTACATGTAAACATGTATGTTTTTAATGTTTAGTTACCAGTCATCATATAAATATCAAAACAGTTTAAAATAATTTATGTTTATTTAAATAGTGATCCATCCTCACTAAATGTTGTAATATATGTTATGAGTTTTTCTTTGAAAAACAGCAATACTAGAATTTATTTATGTCTCTCAAGTGTTTTCCGGATTGCAACACAAATCGATCTGTCCCTCTTTGCTCCCCTTTTAGGGGCTTATACTGTTTGTTGGTTAAGAATTAAGTAACATATTCCTTCACATATAAATGAAAAGACAAGAACAAATATTATCACATTTCTTTATTACTCCAAAATGTTCAAACTAATAACGTAGTTCACTAAGGACAATAAGATCTATACAGTGGAATATTCTCTACATTTGTACCAAAATGCTCAAAATATTTTTAAAATAATAATAGCAGCTAAGGACAACATACCCAAACTGTACCATGTCCATTCATTAAAAACAAAGATTAAAGTGGCTGATTGCTATTATATTTACAATGTAGCTCGCATTCCAAAATCTAGCAATTAAGAAAAATAAATAGTAATAATCCTGCTCCTTTTTGTAGGAGAAGTTCACTGGGGTTTACCCTTCATTATCCAGTGAATATACCTTTTGTATCCATTGTAAATTGGCTAGTCCAAGAGAACTAATAACAAAAAGTACGGTAACCGGGCTGCCTGTATGGTTCTGGTATTTGTTATCCACCACCAACCTCTCAGTCTTTACACATGTGTAATGTTCTGTAAATTAACCTATATTTATGTTATTAAATAGATACTATATGGTTAATGAACTGTAGCCCATGCTGGAAAAAGCAGTAAATGCCTACCTTTAGTTAGCAATTTGGTAACCCCACAGATAATAATTTGTTTTTAAGTATGATAAAATAAGGTTTCAGTGCAAGCTCAACAGTAGACCAACAATACAACATGACATTATATTTCCTAATAAGTAAAATTGCTGTTTGCCCTTGTTCATTCCTGGAAAAACTGAATTAGACTGTCTGTTGCATTTATCAAACAGAATATTATACTGTGATATACACATAGAGCTAGTGTAAGTTAAACCCTAAATGAAATGTCAAAATGCCCAATGAATCCTACTGACAGATTGTGACTGAAACACCATCAAATGCAACGCCTTAAGCCCAGGACAGGAACCAGAGATCCGGCATTCTAAAGGGTTAAACAAATAGAGCTAGTGTTGAGGAAAAACAGGGACTGAATTTTATTGAAAACACACGTGTTACATACACACAGTAATCTTGATAAGAGCATGATCCCCAACAATCAATGCCCTGCCTCGACATGCTGGTGCCACAGTCTGGCCACTATAGCCAGCAATACCCGCACACTGCAAAGTCACTGAGTCCCGGGGTGTCTTGATTCAAAAAGCGCCCTCATCCATGGTAAAGTTACCCGGGCAAGGTCCCAAATATAGCCGAAGCAGAGTTCCATGGCGGCGGCAACAAAACTGTCTGCAGATGACAAGGGAAAACCAGGGTTTCTGTTTGAGCTCCCTCTCCGGAACCACCCCAACCTCTGCTCCATCATAAGTCCAACATATCCCCAAAAGGGATATATCCCCAAAAGCTTGGATAGGGCAACAGGCAGCCGTAGCAACCACATTCAAAGTTCAGGGGGGTATTCCTCCAGGCTCAGTCAACAAACTGTTGCAGGCAATCACGTTGTCACGAACAATACTCACAAATGCAGTGAAAGGGTTCCTAATCGCAAAAAAAAAATCCACACGGGAAAATCCAGGTGAGGTACAATGGGGCACGGGAGGAGGCAGAGTCGAAATACAAGCAAGGGTTTAAGGCAGGCAGCAAGTGGTCAATAGTCGGTAAGCAAGAATAGGGTCTGGTACACAAAGGGTCAAAACACAGAGAACGCTTCAGTATAGGAATCTAACTTCAACTGATACTTCAGCAAAAGATACTGGGACTGAAGTGTCTAAATACGTTCAAATTTGGCGCCAAAATGACATCAGCATTTGAAACGTGTTGCTATGGCCATGGTGGAGCGTGTCCTATGTTCAACTTGATTCTGCCGGCAGCTAGAGAGAGATGCGTCTCCCTGGCAACGGAGTGAGCGCCCCCTCCCTCCTGTTAACCTCCGGCTGCAGCTGCAGGGGCGTGTAGCTGGAGAGGCCCTGCTTTCTGCCGTGTCAGTAAGCCGGGAAGGAGCAGAGACGGCACTAGGCAGCGTTTCAGCGTGGGAACGATGGCGGAGGTAAATACTTGATTTATGACAAGCAGGTAGCTGTGAACCCATTGCTCGATGCATCCTCCAGCCGCGAGGTCTGCAGCCATCCTGGCGCGAAAAGCCAGCACTCTTAAAGGGACCGCGTCCTGGAAATTGGGCAGGTAATTACGCAGGAACACTAGTACTTTTACATTGTATCTCGCTCCCAGATTCCATGCAGTTGTGAAAAATGGGTCGTTATAAAGAGTTTAGTGACTTTAAGCATGGTACTGTGATAGAATGCCACCATTGCCACAAGTCAGTTTGTGAAATGTCATCCCTGCTAGATATTCCACGGTCAACGGTAAGTGGTATTATTGGAAAGTGGAAGTGCTTAAGAACAGCAGCAGCTCAGCCATAAAGCAGAATACCACATAAAGTCACAGAGTGGGGTCACAGAGTGCTGAGGTGCATGGTGCTTGAAAGTCGCCAATGCTCTGCTAATTCCATAGCTGAAGAGCTTCCTGGAATGGATTTCCATCGCAGAGCAACTACATTGAAGCCTCACATTACCAAGTACAGTCGTAGCCAAAAGTTTTGAGAATCACACATATATTAATTTTCACAAAGTCTCAGTTTAGATTAATTTAATTAATTAACTTAATCCCATAAAACATTTCCTCTGCATTTTAGCTCTGCCCCCAAAGTACCAGCTGACATCATGTCAGTGATTCTCTCGTTAACGCAGAGTGATCTACAGACTCTCACCTGTTAAACTGATTGAGTTAGAATAACAGAATTAAAAGGAGGGTGGTGCTTGAAATAATTGTTCTTCCTCTCTTAACCATGGTTACCAGCAAGGAAACATGTGCTGTCATCATTGCTTTGCACAAAAAGGGCTTCACAGGCCAGGATATTGCTGCTAGTAAGATTGCATCCAAATCAACCATTTATTGGATCATCAAGAACTTCAAGGACAGAGGTTCAGTTGTTGGGAAGAATGCGTCAGGGCGCCCAAGAAAGTCAAGCAAGCACCAGGGCCATCTAATAAAGTTGATTCAGCTGCGGGATTGGGCGCCACCAGTGCAGACCTTGCTCAGGAATGGCAGCAGGCAGGTGTGAGTGCGAACACTGTTGGAGGATGACCTGGTGTCAAGAAGGACATGTGTGGGGTTGCTTCTCAGCCAAGGGAGTGGGCTCTATCACCATGTTATGCTGTTCCCCAAAAGCATCCTTCAAGAGCAACCTCTCCTAATCATCCAATAACAGTTTGGTGACAGTTTGGATGCCTTTTTCCAGCATGATGGAACACCTTACCATAAGGCAAAAGTGATAAATAAGTGGCTCAGGGAACAAAATATCGATATTTTGGGTCCATGGCCAGGAAACTCCTCAGATCTTAATCCATGAGAATTTGTGGTCAATCCTCAGGAGGTGGGTGGACAAACAAAAACCTACAAAGTCTGAAAAACTCCAAGCATTGATTATGCAAGAATGGGCTGCCAGATGTGGCCCAGAAGTTAATTGACAGCATGCCAGGGCAGATTGCTGAGTTGCAGTCTTGAAAAAGAAGGGTCAACACTGCAAATATTCACATTATTATATTTGTGTAAACTTATTGTAATGTCAATAAAAGCCTTTGACACTTATGAACTGCTTGTAATTATACTTAAATATACCATAGTAAGATCCGACAAAAAATATCTAAGAACATTGAAGCGGCACAATACTCGTGTCATTCTCAAAACTTTTGGCCATGACTGTACAATGCCAAGCGTCAGAAAAAGTGGTGTAAAGCAGTCGTGTTCTGTGAAGTGATGTTTGGGTTTGGAAAATGATAGTAGAACGTTACAGGTCTGACTGCAATGTGCCAACTGTAAAGTTTAGTGGAGGAGGGATAATGGTATAGGGCTGTTTTTCAGAGGTTGGGCTAGGCCCCTTACTTCCAGTGAAACAATCCCCAATTATTGGAATTTACAGGGATAGATTTGGTAGAATGCTCTTGGAGAGGTGAAGTTTTAATGAAAACAATTAGGACAGTTGGCGATGAAGTGGATTTTTAATTTAAAAACGCTTCTGCTTGATGGTTTAAGCAATGATTTTCAACGACATCTAACTTTCAGATATTCTTCTTTCCTGTTTTTTTTATGGTGTTATGTCTTTAAGTAACTATAAAGACCCTCCCTTGCACGTTATATTTTTAATATTTCCTTTTTTAAATTAATTTATGTACTTATAAACATATGTCAGCATTTTTATATCTACACATTTCTGGATGTGATATACATATCAGATTTTTAATATGGATATTCGTTTTACCTATTTATGTTTTTACATGAACTGAGAACAACAAGTTTTAACTCATTATATGCTAATTGGAAATGGCACTACAATACTTACATCACTCCAAGGAGGACTTTTTAAAGAACAGACCTGCAGTAGAAGATGGGACCTACCTGATACACACTTGAGGAAGCTGTTACAACGAAAGGGGTCTGCGTGGTATGTGGTGACGTCATCAGATGCGGCATCGACGTCGGAAGTACACAGAGCCACTGGGGACTGATATCTGTCTTTAGTGGGACGCTGCTATATGAATTAGTTATACGGTCGCAGTGAACAAAATAACGTGAAATCTCCAATGTAAGATAAAAAAAAAACGTACTATCGAATAAATATTTTTCTACTTACAACTTTCTGCTTTGTCTTCTACGTGTGCTGCCTTGAGGGATTCCATATCCAAGAAGAACACAGACCTTAAAGGGCTATTCTATGCTTTATATAAGGGGCTGCCTTTGTATTTATATCCTCCACATTTATCTACTTACTACACTATATAGCATACCTCTCAACATTTCAAAATGTGAAAGAGGGACAGTTTTTTCAAATCGCTCTCGCAGAACTCACCAATACAAGCCATTGCACTTTACAATGTCGCACTCGCATCGCCACGCTTCATTTTTGTCAGCACAGTCATGCATACTAAAAATAACCAACACATTGAATTAAACCTAACCAATTTACTAAAAAAAAATAAAAAATATTTAAATTATTCTAATACAACAGGAAAGGCAGATCAGCCTTAACACTGGTACTAATCCATGCTACTTACTTGCACTGCCCATACCTAGGAGTTTCCCCATTTCCCAAACCCAAAATAAAAGTCAGACACCAGCAGGATTGGATTTAGAAAAGGCTGATACATTTATTTAGCAAATGTCTCGACGTAACTTTATTTAACATCTTATAAATTAATTAAAAACACTTTAATAATATCTTCTGTACTTCTGTGTACAAACAATCAACTGAGGGTTCCCATCCTAAACGTAGACAATGGCACAATATACCCCTTCCACCGGATACCAGCAATCGTCCAAACGACCGCAGGTCGGATAGGGGGAGCTCCGCCTTAAGTTTTTGCTTAATCCTGCACAGGGAGGGCATTAACTCTAACCTCTAACCAAAACAATCATCTCCCCACTCCCATTATTCTTCAAACTTCTCCAGGGAACTCCTCCACCACAGGCAACGAGCTTGGATCCCTACACGCTTGTTGGCCCCGCCACACAGCAGACCCTCTCCAATCCTGCCCCAACCTCCAGACACTACCAATCCATACCAACCGCATTCAAATGAACCCCATCCTGGGCAAACAAACCAGCCGGGTCAGATTCAATATCGGAATGCTTCACCACCAGGCCTCCATGATGTGCCACAAAATGAGAAACAGCCCGATTAACCCTATGACAAGCCCTGTTGATAGCCACAACCAACCACACCAACCACACCAACAGTATCCCCTGAAAACGATCCCAAAAAATCACAACCCTCCAACAGTAGCGGTGCTTGGACTAACCAGCTCGCCAATGCGAAAAGCACCAAAAAAGGCCAAAACAAAACTCAAACAAAAAAGACACACCTCATAATCAGAAAAGCAAACCCCGGGCAAACAAGTACACAAACTCCCCAGCAAATCCAAAGTGACAGGACGCCGACGCACCTACAACCCCGCCGATAGCCTTTCATAGCCTGGGAAACCAAGAACTCAAATCCACATCCACGGGGGGGCGCGGCCGGACCCCAACCAACATGGACGTGTGAGCGTTGAGCTCCTGTGGGGCTTCCCATTCACACTTATAGTCCTGACTCTCACGTAATTCGACACCCGGGAGATGTGCAGCCCTTTATCGAGGCATTGGGCCTTCCAAGTTGCAAAGTGGAAGACTGGGAAACTACGTTTTTGGCACCATCACATACAGCTGACCCCTCTGGCGACTGGTCCCTGAGACCACAACAACGAAAGCGACATCGCCAGGTGGACGATGCACGCACCTAGACCATCGTCTTGTTCCGACACACATTGGCGACTTTTTGCCACCGACATGTTCAACCGCTTCGGCCTATATACGTATCCTTACTACTGGGGTTTCACTTTATTTTATTATCCTCTCTGTCATTTTGTTGCCACGAGTGGCCCGGACTAACGTTTCACTTCATTTAACCGGTTTGATACGAGGAGTATGCGCTGGTCGCCGACTTGTACAGATGGGTCAGACACGCTCAGTAGTGTGATAAACACTGCTAACCTCTCCGGCCCTAGGTATCCGCGGCTCTTATGCGGGTCTTATGTGGAATTCTACTTATTCGCCTCCAGACGCATATCCCTTCATTGATCCACAGGGATCTGTCCCCGGGAGGGAGGCCAGTGCGATTAGGATCCTTAATTTACGCATTCCCACTAATGTAAAAAACTCATGGCACATCTCTTTGGATGCCGAAAAGGCGTTCGACAGAGTGGCCTGGCCTTTCCTGTTTAGGGTTCTGGAGACCATTGGAATTAGGAGAAATTTCCTGAATCAAATTAAGACTCTATATACTAATCCATCTGCCCAGATCAGAGTTAATGGGATACTTTCAGAACAATTGTGCCTTGAAAATGGCACGGGACAGGGATGTCCGCTATCCCCACTCTTATTCATTCTGGCAATGCAATCTCTTGCTCGCACGATTCGGGCTAATGAGGACATTACTGGATAAATTACAAATAAATTGGCAATCCACGCAGATGATTTATTATGCATAGCCACAAACCCTTTTCACTCCCTTAAACACATTACTAAGGAATTGTCTGTTTTTAGTGAATTATCCAATTTCAAAATAAACATTCAAAAATCAAAGATTCTGGGGGTCAACATATCGGACACTATGATATCTAAGATAAGGTCCTTCCCATTTAGGTGGCAAGAAACGGCTATTAAGTATCTAGCCCTGTGGATCCCTACAGACCCCTCCCAAATTGCTTCTCTAAATTAAGACGCATTATACATATTTCGTGGTTTGGCCGCATTGGGGTCCTGAAGATTAATATTCTTCCTAGATTCCTTTATCATTTCCAGTCTCTGCCGATTTTTCTACCATGATCTTATTTCAACTCCTGTCTTAGAAGCTTTATGAAATATGTGTGGGGTGACCGCACCCCGAGACTTTCATACCAGCACCTCATTAGACACAAAACTAAGGCTGGAATGGGCTTACCCAGTCTTGAGAGTTACTGGGTGGCATCTCACCTACGTAGAGTGGCGGAGTGGTCGATAGGGGCACCTAAGCAATGGATTTCTCTCTCTTCTTCGGTGTCATGTCTCAGCCGCCCCCTGGCTGCCACCCCGTTATGGAAAACTTTTAACTGGCACACACCCCACCATCTCTGCGACACTAAAAGTACTCCGAAGGTTAGCTGCCAAGCAGACCATGGCTTCTATTCCGGGCCCGCTCTTTCCCCTTACTGACAATCCTGAACTTACCTTGCATATTAATAACGATTTCCTGAAATTATTGGTGCACAAACATTCAAAAATAATTTGCCAGATCCTCCTGGGCGAAGCCTTCCGACCCCTTGGGGACTTAATGCAACAGGACTCTCAATCCTTTCGAATGGCGTTTTTATATCATCAAAATGTGGCTGTTGTCTAATCCACACCTTTGCAGAGCCCTAACTAATTTTGAACCTGATCCCTCTGCCTCCAAGTACAGCCTTTACAGAGGCTGCCAAGTGTTAAGCTCAATGCTGACAGATCCGAAGACTCTGCAGCAACCCTCCCAAGAAATGGACACACACCAAACTCTTGGGGAAGACTTCTCTGTTTATTGCAAGGCATACAAGGTTATATAGGAAAACAAGGGGTGGGTAAAACACTACAAACAACCAAGTACTTTGTATACAAAAGGAAAGTTAACATAAGGAAATTAACTCAGGCATTTATTTAATACAATACAATAGTTCACACCACAACAAAGGATCAATACCATCACCTCAAGATAATGGCAGTGTATACAAGAAGCAGCACCAATAAACATAACGGGATTATACAAGGAAGGAACATCAGTTTGAAAATACAAAATACACATTAGCCCTTGTATGCCGACAAGTCTCAGATGGCTAACATCACAACCTCCTCTCTAGGCTTTGCGCCCTATTGATAGATGCCAGTGGCGTCGCTACAGGGGGGCAAGGGGGGGCAATTGCTTAGATGTCTGTATCTCAGGCACCTAAGCAGCTACAGACCCCCAACATATACCGTTGGAAAGGTAATTACTTGCGTGTAAAAGAATAATAAATAAGAATAAAAAATACTAAGTTAAAGGAATAAAAATTTTAAAAAAAGTAAAAAAAAAATCATTTGGGGGTCTCTAAAGGTAGATAAAAAAATTAAAAATTGCCTAGAGACCCCCAAATTAAATTATTTAAACATAAAGTAGTTTAACTTTAAAAAAAAAAAAAGTTTAAGTATTCTAGCTAAATGATCACTGTGGTAGCCAATGTTACCACAGTGATCATATAGCTATAAAAAGTCACAAAATACTAATTTTTAATCCCACGATCCCTTTGATCATGGGGTTAAATTTAGCCAACGGTTGAGGGAAGCAAATTTTTGAAATCCTGATGAACCGCAAATATTATTAAAATCAGCCATTTAGCCTGTGCGGTACGTGAGTAACCATCTCATCCCTGCAGTGCCTTGCATTTTTACTGCAAGACTTATTTTTCCTGTAAAAGTGATTTTTTTTCTCCCTTTACCATCATTTCTTTGGGATTGTAAGGGGAAAGAATGGTGTGTGCTTCTGTGAGTGAATGTATGGAAAGTATGGTGTGTGCTTCTGCGAGTGAATGGAGATATGAAAGGCGTGTGAATGATCAGTAATTAGGGTTGAAGCCTTGACGTGGCATGAATGAAGTAGCGTCCAGTTTCGGTACCTCTTTTACAAATAAACCAAGAGACACTTCTTTATTTCAAAAATTTTATTAAACGTCAGATATGGAATTATTTTGTCCGCGGTGCGGACTTAAAATAACTTCAGCACCACGACACTCAACCTTTATTAATATGTTACAAAGTGTCGAATATTATTAACACAACCAATTTGACACAATATATATCAATAATTTATTGTAAAAATGAAAGCAAACATAACCAATTGTAAGCATTTAAGAACCACTTAATAACCAAATTAATAACCAAATAAGTAACCTGCTGGTATGGGCGTAACCACCTGTATCCCTGCTGAAACTGCCGGCGTCCCCTAGTGCGGCAGTCACATGACCATGCGATTCACAGGGGCGCCTGCCCCTGGAGTGTCCTGCACTTACACCTCTGTGCACCACAAGTAACCATACCTAGATGGTTAACTCCTGCACCGTACCAGCTTAAAAACCAGAGTACCCGGCCAAGGCCGGAGAACGCGACCCCCTTGCGCTTCACCGGCTCCCCAACACAGCCTCGGCCCTCTCCAGCCCGGACCAAACGTCCAGTAGCCAAATGTCCAGACCAATGTCAGACAAATGAACACCGTCGTCACGGAACAACCCCGTAACCAGTGGCGGATCTACCGGGGTCGCGACTGCGACCGGGCCCCGGCGGCAGGGGGGCCCAAGCCAAGGGGCCGCCCGAAATCTTTTTTTTTTACGTTTTTTTTTTTTTTTTTTTTAAATAAGGCAGGGGCGTCCAACATGCGGCCCTCGGATACCTCGAGGTGCGGCCCGCGTAAGATCGGCAGCCAGGGCAACCGATCTTACAGGAGCCGCACCTCAAGCCCTGCTACTTACTTGTGGGAGGGTCTTCTGGACAGCACGGAGGAAGCGGAGTTCACGTGACTTCCTACTTCCTCTGTGCTTTAGCAGAGAAGGCAGAGGGAGGCCGCGCCCCCTGCTGAAGTCTGTGAGCGGCATCGAGGGAGCTGCAGTACAGGTAAGGGGGTGGGGAGGGTGTTTGAATGAGTATGTGTGATTGAGGGAATGAATCTGTGAATTAATGATTATATGAATAAATGAGTGTGTGTGTGTGTGTGTGTGTGATAGCATGGATGTGTAAGTGCTGGAACCTAGGCATGATGTGACTGTGATTGCTGTTAGCAATCACACTCCTATCATGCCAAGTTAGCCAGTACATGCTGAAACCTGGCCAGCTGCCCCCCTTGTGTAGTGATAATGCCAGCAGTATGGGGTCTGCACTTACAGCCACCCTGTACCAGCATATACTGGCTGACTTGGCATGATAGGAGTGTGTAATGCCTAGGTTCCAGCATTTACTGGATGGATGTGTAAGTGCTGGAACCTAGGCATGATGGGGCTGTGATTGCTGTTAGCAATCACACTCCTATCATGCCAAGTCAGCCAGTACATGCTGAAACCTGGCTAGCTGCCCCCCTTGTGTATTGATGCTGCCAGCAGTATGGGGTCTGCACATCACTTACAGCCATCCTGTACCAGCGTGTATTGGCTGACTTGGCATGATAGGAGTGTGATTGCTAACAGCAATCAGAGTCCCATCATGCCTAGGTTCCAGCATTTACTGGATGGATGTGTAAGTGCTGGAACATAGGCATGATGGGACTGTGACTACTGTTAGCAATCACACTCCTATCATGCAAAGTCAGCCAGTACATGCTGAAACCTAGCTAGCTGCCCCCCTTGTGTAGTGATGCTGCCAGCAGTATGGGGTCTGCACATCACTTACAGCCACCCTGTACCAGCATGTACTGGCTGACTTGGCATGATAGGAGTGTGATTGCTAACAGCAATCACAGCGAGCACAGTCCCATCAAGGACAGGCCCTTAACAGATTCTCGCACCCGGGCCCTGAGGCGTCTAGTTACGCCCCTGCCCGTAACGTCACCCTCCAAGTCCCTATGCCTAACCACAACACCCCCCCTAAAAGCCACAAAACGCGAAACCGACCTATTAACCTGCTTGCGTGCCCTCTCAATACCAGCCAATGAGTTGGCCCCACGCCAACGCAAACGGCGAACTATCTCCGACCAAACCAACACAGTCTCCGGGTAAGCGGCCCAAAGCGGAAGCAGGTCCGCCTTAATATCGGCTATCAGCACCCGGATAGGGACTGAACATAAACCGTTCCCACCGACATGCAGGAGCAGGATCCGAGGCACCCCATGGATCTGAACGTGGCGACACACCTCCCGGGACACACGATCCCAACGCATACCTCAGAAACCGAGCCAGCGGACCGTCAATAGCGCGGGATCAAGACCCAGCTGCCTCCCATTTGGACGCACCGCAGCCCGACGCGCCGCCCAGAAAACATAGGAGTGCCCCAGGATCCAAACTGCTTTTAAAAAACAAACAAAGAAAAACAACCGTCAAAAAAACAAACCTCACAGCAAATGAGGACGAACATACGACTGAAAACGGCTAGACTCCCACCTACCCAACCTCATAATCACTTCCTGACGCAACCCCCATCGAGCAGCTTCCGTAGCTGCCCCAATCCGAAAGGAATGGGACCCAAACTCACTAACCGACAAACCGAGGCTCGCAAGAGCCCGCTTAAACAAGGCAATAAACTGGAACCGTGACAAAGGGGAACCATCCATAAGCAAAAGCAAAGGCCCCCCGACCCGAGGCCGTACCTTGCTGGGGCTCACAAGCTCGCCAATACGCAAGGCACCAAAAAAGGCGAGAACAAACGCCAGCCGAAACAACAAGAACTCCTCCCACGACACACAAGCCCTGTGTAGAAACGTCACCAAATCCAACAGCAGGGGGTATGAAACTGGCCTCCTAGTATCCCGGCTAACAGCACCCCGCCGGTACCCCAGCAGAGCCTGACGGACCATGAAGTGCTTCGTGAAATCAGGCTCACCCCCAGCCTTAAAATGGAAAGCAAGCGCCGCCATCCGGCGACCCAAACCAGCAACAGATACCCCACCACTAAACCAATAACCCACCAGCCACAACAGGCCCTCCACCCTACTGAGACCCTGTTCCAAGCTGGAAGCCTCAGCCCAAAAAGCAGTCCATTCACCCCAAACCTGATCATAAAAACCACGCGTGGAAGGGACCAGGGAACGTTGCAGCAGGACCTCTACTCCAGCTCGCCCAGACTCCACATCCAAGCCGGAAAATCCGTGCCCACCTAGTCTGCCCTGGGCGCCAAAGCGAAGAATCGGTCCCACTGCAAACGAGAAAGGGAGTCAGCTATACAATTGTCAACACCAGGAACATGAGAAGCCCGGAGGCACATATTGAGCTGAAGACAACGCAACACCAAGCGCGGCAACAAGCGCAACACAGGAACCGAAGAAGAGGTAAGGTTAGAAATCGCCTGAACCACCGCAAGGTTGTCACACCAAAAACGAACCTGGCGATTAGCGAGCCGATCACCCCAAACCTCCACCGCCACCAAAATGGGAAACAACTCCAAGAAAGTTAAGTTCCTAGTTAAACCAACATGAGCCCAGCCGGCCGGCCAGCTCCCAACACACCAACTTCCCCGAAAATAAGCACCGAACCCCACCGCTCCCGCGGAATCCGTCCACAATTCCAGGTCCACATTAGTGACCGGCTCCTCCATCCGCAACGTCCGACCATTATAGTCGCGCAGAAACAAATCCCACACCTCAAGATCCTCCTTTAGGGATCTCGTAAGCTGCACATAATCATGCGGGGCCGACACACCAACAGTCGCCAACGACAAACGTCTCGAAAAAACCCTGCTCATTGGCATAACCCAAGATGCAAAATTCAACTTTCCCAACAAAGACTGCAATTGTCGCAAAGTGACCTTGTGCAGACGCCGAAAACTCGCCACCAAAAAACGAAGCTCCACCACTTTTGCCTCAATTTCAATACCCAAGAAACACAAGGAACTACACTGCCCCTCAGTCTTTTCAGGTGCCAACGGGACACCAAAAAGACGCGCCACCTTTTGCATCGTGGCCAACAAATCCGCACACTGAGAAGAACCCGCCGGACTAACACACAAAAAGTCGTCTAAATAATGAATAATGGAAGGGAGACCCGCGACTTCCCTAACGACCCACACAGAGGGTATACATAACAAGGGAATTAACTATTGAGGCATGTTAGACATCATCATCCATGGTGAAATTCTCCTGCTCCAAATGACACCCGAGATTAGGGCTTGTTCCTAACAAAAGAAGAAATAAAACATGAACATCCCAGTTCAACTACACACTTTACAAATACTTACCGCACTCATGCTCCGTCCGTACTCAAACACTTTTATCATTATCTACCCCCCCCCACCGGTACTTACCTTTAAACAGTCCTGCGGCGAGTCTCCTTGTGCTGCCACGGTGCCGGCTTGTAATGCTGAGCGCCGGAAATTCACGTCACTTCCGGCGCTCTGCATTACAAGCCGGCACCGAGACCGAACAGGGAAACTCGCCGCAGAGGAGAGAGAGAGAGGGGCGCCGAGCGGGTAAGCGAAAACCACTCGGTGCCCCTCTCTCTCTCCTCCGCTTCAAAAAAAAAAACGCTTTTGCCCCAGTCGGCTCCATTGTAGGGCCGGCCCTGCTTACCGTACTCACGTTTTTAACCTTCATTTTTATTTGTCTATTACTGCTGCTTAAACTTCGTTCCGCGATTGAATAAATTATTTGTTCCAGCGCCCACGTACGGCGTCTTGGGACACGCCCCCTCTAAAACTGTATGCGGTACATATCATCGGTAGCCCTTATCACCGCCCCGTCCGTATGCACGGACAGTAGTCCTTGAGACCGCCCCACACGGACATCTTGCCACCGATCTATGCGACACACACGGGCACTTTGCCACCGATTGGCACTGTTTCTGCGATATCTATGACCGCCCCAACACATGCCCATCACTACCTATCAGCACCTCTCGTTGCTGTGACATCCGAAAGAAATAGATGTACATAAGTCCCATGGAACTCGGAAGTGAGTAAATAAAGTTTTATTAGTTGGTGTACAGCGTATCTTATGTACATCTATTTGTTTCGGATGTCACAGCAACGAGAGGATGATGACATCAGACGTATTGACGTCAGACGCCGGAGAACCAAGATGGCGCCCGGCACGATTTAAAAGGACCACACATCAATATAGAAATCACTCCTGATGAAGCCACACACCCGGCGAAACGCGTTGAGGATTTTATAGAGCTCTTTTTACGGACTTTTTATTTTGCTTTTTAATATATCCCTCTGTGGATTGTTGTTATTAAGCTTTTATTTGGCACATTGCCTTAAATAAATAGTATTTTATCCCACTATACCATGGATTGAATTCTATCTAGCCACTGGGTACAGACACACACCAGTGGAATACTGGTACGAATCCGGAGAAGTCGAAGGAAAGCAGAGGAGGAACGTCAAATACATATGGGCACTATACCTTCACAAAAAGTGTAAGTGTATTTTCATGTTTGCGTACTGAGACAACCATTTGATACCACACCATTGTGGCCCCTATCTGTTTCTCTGCTTCCTTACATATACCTGCTATACGTCCACCCGGAGGATTTGATGGTTACGAAGCCTGAATATACATATACATTGCGAGTGCATAGCATTGACACACATTGTCACCATTTGCACACAATATTACACTATTATTGTTTCGTTCTATTTTTATTTATTTTTTTGACCGGTTTACACGAGCGCCCCCTAGTGATCTTTGAAAAGGCTGAGACCCAGGACGACCCGGCGTCATAACGCATAGCCACAGTGCAATATCTTTACGGTCCCAACGGACCCCAGGACGCACCGCCATGCGCTGACGGAACTGCTCGTCATACCGCAACCACGCTTGCCCACCATAAACCCGATACGCTTCCCCAATCGAGTCAAGGTAGCAAAATAACCCGGAACAATGCTCAGGCGCCTTCTGACCAATGACACTGGCCAAAATTGCAAAAGCCTGCAGCCAATTAGAAAAGGTGCGAGGAATCAAGCGGTATCGCCGCTTCTCCTCATCCTCTTTTTTAGTGGCCTCATTCTTAGACGGCCTATCCAGATTTAACTTCTCCAGAGGAAGGAGCGAAAATATTTCTACATATTCCCCCTTCCAAATCTTGTCCCGCACTTCTTGCGGACCCAAAGGAGCCTCAAAACAAACATATACCTCTCCACGGGCAGCGTCAACTAGCCTAACAGAATCAATGTCAGCGCGCGAACCCCCAGCAGCCGGGTCGGCAGAAACGTTGCTAGCGCTAACAGGAGCAGTAACAGGAGCAGTAACAGGAGCAGTAACAGGAGCAGTAACAGGAGCAGTAACAGGAGCAGTAACAGGAGCAGTAACAGGAGCCAGCGCTACCAGCCCCACAGCCCCACAGCCCCAGACAGCA
This sequence comes from Sceloporus occidentalis, assembly GCA_023333645.1. NCBI lineage: Eukaryota > Metazoa > Chordata > Lepidosauria > Squamata > Phrynosomatidae > Sceloporus > Sceloporus occidentalis. The sequence goes on from JALMGF010000152.1 coordinate 633,524, forward strand.
CCCCAGTAACAGCCGGTGCAACACTACCACTCCGCAAAGCACTGAGACCTCCAGCCCCAGGCGCACCACATGACCCCCACACCGGCGACTCACCCTGACCCCCCGAACCACATGTCGCCACCAGATCATGAAAAACTGAAAGCAATTGGAGCGCTACCGCCGAGCTATCCCCAGAAACCGCAGGCGAGTTCCCCAGCAAAACAGAAGAACTCCCACCACTCCCAGCCAACCCACTAACAGGTGCAGAGTGCGAAGAAGGAGGAGAAAATAATGGAACCAAATGCTCACCCTAAGATGCAGCGCCCCCAGCGGTGGATGTAGAAGGCATAGCCTCCGGAGAATGTGCAGCAGAATCACCGGACCGGAAAGCAGCAGGATCGTCCTCTGCCTCCTGCGTGGAGCAACCGAGCGATGGCCAGCAGCAGCCTCTCCAGTCTCTCTGCATCTACCCAGCACTCCCGGGGTCCCAGCCAGCTGCACCTCCGGGCGAGGCCTGCTGGCCCTCCCGGATCTCCCCGGGCGGGAACTCCGGCGCTTGGTAGGCCCCGAATGGGAAGCAGGGCGGGCCGGAGACGCAGCAGACACTCTCCGGCCAGACACCTCCGGGCTCAGCCTGACGGGGGGGACGGGAGACCCTGGATCGGCCGGACCTCGACGACCCAGGAGCAGAAGAAGGCCCCGGAGCCGGCAAAGAGGACAGGACCCCGGACAGCCGCTCCCGATGCCACTCAACATCTCCCCCGGCAGCCTCCTGAAGTTCTTGAAGCAGGGATTCCATACTGGAAGTCATCAGGAACCTCAAGACAAAAGGTAAAATTTTCTTTAAAATGATTGCCCCTATAGGCCACGACCCTTTCTTATATACCCCCCAGGGAGGGTAATTACCCCCTCCCCTCTGCCCCTGCACGTGCCACCAATACTTAACACTTTCAGTGCCAAAATTTCCGCTTAGTCATGCCTTAACCCCTTAAACAGGCTTGACCATGGGTACCTCGTCCGCACAACATTCATGTGGCCTCTCTGTCCAATTCTTTCCCTCCAGGGCTGTTCTTTACTGCTCACGTAGGAAGTTAAATTATGGCACAAAAAGTACACATTTGCAAGAACTACACCCCTTGGCGCATCAAATGAGGGGCTGTATGTGTTTCTAGTACAAACCTGAAGTGCGCAAGACACAAATGAACATGTCGCTATGGTAAGAAAAAACATATTTTCTAGCCAAAGTGACATATTCCATCATTATTTGTGCACTCAACTTTTGTCCTAGAAATACATGTAGCCCCTCATTTGAAGCTCCAAGGGGCGTAGTTTCTTAAAATGGATGAATTGTCCGAATGAGGGAGAGCATGCGTTAATATGTGGATGAATTGTCTGAATGAGGGAGAGTATGTTAGCTCATTCTCCTTATCTGATGTTATTCTCGGTCTACTGCTCCTTCTTGAGTCTTCCAGACCCTGATCCGCATCTGGCGCCAAATCTCGAAAACGGTCCCATAGCTGTCGAGACAAAGCATCAGCGACACCATTACAAACACCAGCAACATGCACCGCCTTGACCCACAAATTCAATTGCAAACACCGTAAAACCAAATGGCGCAACAACCGAATAACCGGAGGAGGACAGATTATTACTGCAAAGACCACACTCAAATTATCACACCGAAAAGTGATACACTTATTGCGAAATTTGTCCACCCAAACCTCGACACCCACCACAATAGGGAACAACTCCAACAACGTCAAATTCCTAGTGAAGCCCAACTCAAACCATTTAACCGGCCACGTACCAGCAAACCAAGCCCCACAAAAGAAGCCACCAAAGCCCAAAGAGCCTGACGCATCAGTCAACAACAACTTTACCACTGTAACAAGATAGAAATATATCACAAACCCTGAGATCCACCTCAAGCTCCCGCGTCAATCTGATGAAATGATGGGGTGAGCGCACTCCCACGTTTTTTGGGGGATTTGTTTCAATCCCCAAAAAACGCATAACAGAACACAGACCCTCAGTCTTGTCCTCAGCTAGCGGCACACCAAACTGCCTTATAACAAAACGCAGTGTTTCCAACAGCACCAAACAAACTGATTTATCCTTTGGACCCACACACAAGAAATAATCCAAATAGTAAACCAACGAATGGACACTATACGCTTGATCACCCACTCCAGGAAACAACTAAACATCATCTCAAAATGTGCAGAGGAAATCACGCAACCCATAGGCAAGCAACTCGCCCAATGGCAACCAAGCAACCGAAAAAACAGGCAAGAGCCGAAAGGCAGATTCCACATCAGCCTTAGCCATCAAGGCACCCGGCCCAGCCTCCCAAACCAAACGTATGGCAGCATCAAAAGAAGTGTCCGAAACTCTACACAGCTCGCTGTCAATACCGTCAAAAGCAGACTCAACATCAGTTTTGGCACGCAAAGCACACGTTGACTAGGGCTTTCAGGAAATTTATATTGAAAGACAAAAGACCCTGTATGTCAATACTCACTCTCCAACAGAATAAAAGCGGATTGGGCCTGAGATTACCCAGGGTGCGTGATTACAATGAGCCTAATTATCCGGGACTTCTGGAGTCTGGAGGCTGCCCTTTTTGGCCATCTAGATGACTGAGGATCGAGGACTGCGTGATTTGTACAATTCTGTCTGTGGCCAGGAAAACCATTTTGCAGCAGTGGATACATGCTGAACCTCCTTCGTTGTCTTTATTTCATAATAAATTGTTCCACCTGCTCAGAATGGATTGGTTAGATGCAACGATACACAAAGAAAGGGACACTCATAGATTTTTCAAAACATGGGATGGTTTTATTGGTACTCTGGAGAACTCTGTTAAATGCCAAATCAAAGCAACTTTCTGTGACACATCCTGGTTTGGTGCACAGCTGCTACAGGGTAATGATCCTTCTTCCTGTCAGGGTTTTTTTGTTGTTTCTCACTCCGGTTATTTGTCTTGCTGGGCTGACCAGGTGAGTGGGAGGGGGTTGGGGGGTATCATTTTGTGACTTCACTCATTGTATTTACTAGTATCTACCTGATTTGTTGCAATAAAAAAAAAAAGGTCAATGCCTGTATTCATTACAAGCATTTCAGAATGGAAACTATCCTCACAGTCACCCAACTACTAAAAAAGGAGATTACATGGTGACCATGGACCTGAAGGATAGGCACATGCTTGATCTGCATGTGCCTATCATAGTTGCATCCAGTAAATTCCTCAGGTTCGCTATAAGGAACGGGACGAGAGTTCTCCATTTCCAGTTTAGTGTCAGGGTTATCCCTCCCAACATTCAAGAAACATCTCAAAACCCACTTCTTCAGAGAAGCATACCATCTTAGCTGCTAGAACTTCATTGTCATTGATACAACCACCACACTACCTTTCACCTGTGCCGTATGTTTGTCACCCCATTCCCTCAAGATTGTAAGCTTGCGAGCAGGGCTCTCTCCACTTAATGTATCGGTTTGTCTTAGTCTGTCTTGTCATACCCCTTGAATTTATGTATTGTATTAAGCGCTGTGTAAACTGTTGGCGCTATATATAAAAAAAACATAATAATAATAGTAATTATAATAAAGAGTGTGCTTCCCCAGGATAAGAAGACCAGATGGAGGAACAGGAGGTACATTTTTATAAAGAGCAGAATTTTTGTAGAGAAGGCCAGGGCAAAAAGTTTTAGGAACATCCTAAGAAACAAGAGCCTAGGTAATTCTGATGGAATTGGTGGTCAGCTGCAATGGTTCATACAGACATGATCATAAACTGAAAAGTCCAACCTTATTCCTTCCACAATGATGCAGTTCCTGGGACTGATAAAAGACTCCAACTCCTTATGGCTCTTTATTCCATGATCAAAGATCAGAAAAATAAGAAGGGTAGTGTCAGCTTTGCAACGAAATCCAACCTGCTCCTTAAGAAAAGCTATGAGCATCTTGGGCATTCTGACAACTTGTATCCCAGCAGTAAGCTGGTCCAAGGCACATATAAGGCCACTTCAATGGGACATCCTTAGGCATTTGTCCAGGTAAGAAGATCTGGACATCAACTTCAGTGTCCAATTAAACTGGTGGAAGAGGACAGAGCATCTCAACAAGAGTCTTTGCTTTCATCGTCAGTGGATCACTCTGACTACAGATGCCTCAAAAATAGGCTGGAGAGCGCATTTAGGTTACCTCTTTAGGCAGGGCAAGTGGTCACTAACTGTGACGGGACCGACCTGTACCCCGACTGGGTACGCCCGCCGAACGTTGCTTCCTTCGCCCCATGGCCACCGGGGCACCAGAGACTAACCCCTTCACTGTCTGTGGCTAGCCGTAACTGAGCTACACAGGGTGGCTATCGTCCTGAAAAGGACAATACGCGATCATAGCAGAGAACACAGCTCTTCAGGAACCTCGGCCGTACTGTAGTATACCGAAGTATAGCAATACAGCACCCTACCGCCCTAATAAGGGCAGCACCAAGGCTTACCTCAATAACAAGACAGGACTCGTAGTGAGGTAAAACAGGAACTCCCTTTATTTGGGAACACAGGGGCATTTAAACAGTACAAGGGATTGAGTTACGTCCAATAGACACACAAGGGAATTGCGTCCAATAGACACAAGGGAATTGCGTCCAATAGACACAAGGGAATTACATCCTGCCCTCCTTTGCATATGACTGAGCATTAGCCCTCAGCCCAGTAGGGGGTCTCTACTGTAGTCTGTGTAAGGAGGGAGGGGCAGGACATGTGGCACCTGGAAAGGGTAGCAAACAAGGGGAACAAAAGCACACACCATAATCACAACATATACTGGGAAATGCAGGTATCACAAACAATAATTATTACAGACGGTACCAATTAACCTGGGGCCGTCACATCTCCCCCCCCATAGTCCGGCAGACCCGGCTAGACCCCTAACGGGTCGGCTTGGGGCTGTCCGCGAAAGATAGGTAGGTCTGCTCCCCAGTCTTTGGAGTGTGGCGCTCTGCACCCGGGCCCATAGTCTGTAGGGAGAAGGCTGGCACTCAGGCCCCTCCAGAAACCCATGGCATGGAGGCCTCTGTGACAGTCCCCTAGCTCGATTGCTCCTACAAAGGTAGCGCTTACCCGGCCAATGTCTGCCTCTCCCGGTGCGTATACCATTCGCTGGAGGGAAGTGCCGACTGCCCCTTCTCCCTGGAACCCTGTTGTAGGTGCTGGGCAGAGGCCAGAGGTGCTCTGCCCTGTTGCCAGCACTTCTGCTGGGGCTAAGGGATCTTCGGGTCCGGCCTGCAGCTGGGGGGAGGGAACGGTGTCCCTTGCTGAGGAGGGAGGGCAGGTTCCTCTGCTCCAGGGATAGTGGGCTGCCGCTGGGGAGACTGACCAGCTGCGCCATCTCCCGGGTCCTCACTCAGCCGTTGGGGAGGAATGCCGCCTGCACCCCCTCCCTGGCTCTCCTTCTGCCACTGGGGAGATGGGCCGGCTGCCGCATCTCCCGGGATATCTGCCAGCCGCTGGGGAGGAGGGACGATACCTTCAGCTCCCATCATTGGGATCAGCCGCTGGGGAGCGAGGACCGGTTCCTCCGCTCCCGGGTCTGTGAGCTGCTGCTGGGGAGACTGACCAGCTGTGCCATCTCCCGGGTCCTCACTCAGCCGCTGGGGAAGAATGCCGCCTGCACCCCCTCCCTGGTGCTCCTTCTGCCGCTGGGGAGATGGGCCGGCTGCCGCATCTCCCGGGATATCTGCCAGCCGCTGGGGAGGAGGGACAATACCCTCAGCTCCAATCATTGGGATCAGCCGCTGGGCAGCGAGGACCGGTTCCTCCGCTCCCGGGTCTGTGAGCTGCCGCTGGGGAGACTGACCAGCTGCGCCATCTCCCGGGTTCTCACTCAGCCGCTGGGGGGGAATGCCACCTGCACCCCCTCCCTGGTGCTCCTTCTGCCGCTGGGGAGATGGGCCGGCTGCCGCATCTCCCTGGATATCTGTCAGCCGCTGGGGAGGAACGCCAGTTGCCCTTCCTCCCATGATTGGTGACGGCTGTTGGGGAAATCCAGATGATGGGGATGTAGGCGGGGCAGGGCAGAGGGCAGCAACTTTCTGCCCAGTTTCCAGCGCTTCTGCTGGTGTGGGGAACAGTGCTGGGCAGCGGACAGCGTCACTCTGCCCTGTCGCCAGCTCTTCCGATGGTGGGTCCCTGCTAGCAGGTGGGGACCCTTCGCTGTTGGACAGGTAGACACCAGCAGCATTCTGCCCTATTGCCGGTGCTTCAGCCTGAGCGAGGAATGCTGATGCAGGACAGATGTCAGCGATGCTCTCTACAGGTGCCAGCGCTTCTGCTGGTTGGTCCTCGTTAGCCGGCCGGGACACCGTGCTGGGGGATGAGCAGAGGCCAAAAGCACTCTGCCTTGTGGCCGGCTCTTCTGCCGGTCTGGCATTTTGCGGTGCTGGGCAGAGGATCGCGTTGCTCTGCCCTGGTGGGTCCCTGCTAGCAGGCGGGGACCCTTCACCGTGGGGCAGGCAGAGGCCAGCGGCACTCTGCCCCGCTGCCAGCATTTCAGCCGGAGTAGGAGGGGCGCATGGTGCTGGGCAGAGAACAGCGTCCCTCTGCCCTGTTGTCAGTGCCTCAGCTGGAACTGCAGGATCCGTCGACTCCCGTGTCATGGAAAGGCCGCCTTCCAGCAGCCCTAAGTATTCCATCTCCAGGCACCATTCCCTATAGACTAGCCCTTCTAAGTCAGCTGCCAGGGTCAGTTCTTGGGAAAGCGGCAGCATTTCCTCACGGTCCTTGTACACGTCCCAGAACCTATAGCTCTCCGAACTACCAAAGTCGTCTTCTGCTTCAAAAGCTTCCCAATCTAAGCCAGGGACATAGAGGTCCTCACCTTCCGGAGAATAGTGATTTCCGGACCCCCACTCCTGCTGGGCTGCAGCCCAATATAATGCTCGGTATAGGTCCCCGAGCTCGAGCTCCTTCGCCACCAACTTCTCCAGTGTGGCTACTTCCTCCTCGGTGGGCTGCCATCTCATCCGGCGACGCCGCAGCTTAAATAGCTCCCCAAAGCGTTGTTCTGGGGTAGGCAGGTTCTTGCTTCTGCAGTTGTACCAGTTTTCCATGGCATCTTCCCACAGCTCTAGCCGAATCAGGGCTCTCCATTCCAGCCGTACTTCCTCTGGAATCGGCCCTCCCTGTATCGTCAGGGCGACCTTAACTCGAGTCTCAAAGTCCCATAACGGAGCTTCCCACTTATACTCATCAGCTCCTCGTGACGCATTCCTCTGTAGATCCAGGTCCACCTTGAACTGCCGATCCATTTCCATTACCGTCCTACAGACTGTTTCTGCCGATGGAGTGGCTCCGTAGAATGCCATCCTCCTCTGTAATCTGTTGCGGAACTTCTTCGTTGCCTGTTCCCGACACCGGCTCAGTTCTTCTGCCATAGCTGCCGCCGATGTGGCTGTACCTCCGTGGTCAGCAAGCCTGTTAGTCCCAGTAGTGGTTGGGCTGTCTCTGTACTGAGGAAGCGTCCCACCGCTGCCACCAATGTGACAGGACCGACCTGTACCCCGACTGGGTACGCCCGCCGAACGTTGCTTCCTTCGCCCCATGGCCACCGGGGCACCAGAGACTAACCCCTTCACTGTCTGTGGCTAGCCGTAACTGAGCTACACAGGGTGGCTATCGTCCTGAAAAGGACAATACGCGATCATAGCAGAGAACACAGCTCTTCAGGAACCTCGGCCGTACTGTAGTATACCGAAGTATAGCAATACAGCACCCTACCGCCCTAATAAGGGCAGCACCAAGGCTTACCTCAATAACAAGACAGGACTCTTGGTGAGGTAAAACAGGAACTCCCTTTATTTGGGAACACAGGGGCATTTAAACAGTACAAGGGATTGAGTTACATCCAATAGACACACAAGGGAATTGCGTCCAATAGACACAAGGGAATTGCGTCCAATAGACACAAGGGAATTACATCCTGCCCTCCTTTGCATATGACTGAGCATTAGCCCTCAGCCCAGTAGGGGGTCTCTACTGTAGTCTGTGTAAGGAGGGAGGGGCAGGACATGTGGCACCTGGACAGGGTAGCAAACAAGGGGAACAAAAGCACACACCATAATCACAACATATACTGGGAAATGCAGGTATCACAAACAATAATTATTACAGACGGTACCAATTAACCCGGGGCCGTCACACTAACGATCTAACCCAGTCCTCAAATTATCGAGAACTGAAAGTAGTTTTTCTGGCCCTCAGGTAGTTCAGTCCTTGGCTAAAAGGGAAGGCTGTAAGAATCCAACCTGACAACGCTATCAGTATCATATATCAACAGACAGGGCTGCACCCGAATTCCAAAACTTCAGGCATTTTCGGAAAAAGTCATGGCCTGGGCTCAACAAAACCTAGAGGATTTGTCAGCCCTGCATTTCAGGGGAAGGGACAATTGTATTGCAGACGACCTCAGCAGATCCCATTGGTCCCAAGCATATTGGTCCCTAGACCAGAATCTTCTCCATCCTGGTTCTAAAGTTCAGCCTTCCAGGGATTGACCTCGTGGCAACCAGAGACAACAGCAAATTTCTGTTTTTTAGCCTCTCTGTATTCATGGGTCAACTCTCTGGTGCTGGACAGTATGTTAGTAATATGGAGATTCAGGATGGCTTACATTTTTCCTCCGGTGGCGATGATCCCACGTGTCCTCCTCAAGATTTGGATGCAGCGTCGGGTTTCCTCTCCCCCTCTGCTCGCCAACACAGACGTGAGCAGAGGCTTTGTGCAGGCACGCCCCCCCTCCACTACCGGCAGAGGCCAGCAGGAAGGAGGACGCGCTCTCAGGTTGCTAAGGAGACGCGTCTCCTTCCTGCTGCCGATAGACGCCATTTTCCAGTTTAGCCATTTTAATCACCTTTTTGCAGGCTTTGTTGGCATCTTTGTATGCCATAAATGATACTACCGACCCCTCGCTTTTGTAATGCTTAAATGCCAATTGTTTATTCCTTGTTTCCTGTTTTACTTTCCAGGTAAGCCACATTGGTTTTGATTTGCTTCTTTTGTATTTGTTTCCCATAGGTATATATTGGGATGTGTAGCTTTGCAATGTGTGCTTAAAGGTATTCCATTTGTCCTCTGTGTTTAACCCAGAGAACGATCCATCCCAGTCTATACATTCCATGGATGACCTTAGCCTGTCAAAGTTTGCCCTTCTGAAAATAAGTGTTTTGGTAGAGTAGTTACCCATTTGCTTTTTGGAATTAATCTCAAATGAAACCATGTTATGGTCACTATTCCCTATGTGTCTTCCTTCGATACATTTGTCCAGCATTTCTGACTAGACATCTTCTCCTTCTCTGCGGCGGATTTTGGGCGCAGGGTGCGCCAGTCAGTGGCCTCTTAAATATTCCCCACCCATTGGTGATCTTGCTATATGCCCTCTGTACCGCCACTATATGTCAGGAAAAACAGAAATGTTTTAATCACCGTAAATTATTTTTTCCTTCATATAGTGGCAGTACATATTTCCCTCCCTCATGTTGCAAGCATGTTTGTATTCTTGGTACTTACTGGTTGTGTGCTCTTATGGGTAAGGAGGAAGAGAAGTTAGGGAAGGGTTTTAACCCTTTGTATTTCAGATCCTTGTTCCTAAGGAAGAGTGACACCCTCTGTACTGCCACTATATTAAGGAAAAAATAATTTACGGTGAGTAAAAAATTTCTGTTTTTCCTTCACCTTTAGATGAGCCCCAAAGGACCCTCAGAATGAATATATACCTCACCATGACTCGAGTCAGACACCTTCACCTGCTCAGTGTCCTTCTCTTTAGCAGCATCCACAGAAACCTTCCACACAGACTGCTCCGCATGCCCGACAACCACCTCACCACCCTCAGCCACCCCCTAGAGGCAGCTGCACGCAGGGCTGGCCCAAGGCAAAATGCCGCCTGGGGCGAATTTTTAAATGCCGCCCCCCCCCTTCTCTACCCTTCCTCTCCCTCCGTCCCTGCCTCCCCCCCCCTTGTACTTACCTTTCAGCAGTCCTGTGGCGAGTCTCCCTGTTCGGTCTCGGTGCCGGCTTGTAATGCTGAGCGCCGGCTTGTAATGCTGGAGTGGTTTCCCCACTCGGCTCCATTGTCGGGCCGGCCCTGGCTGCACGCTCACCTACCCAAACAGAAGCAGGAGTTGTCCCCACCTGAGACCCTCCAGGTACACTCATGGAAGCCTCAAACATCTTTAAAGATATTCAAAAACAAAGAGAACTGATTAACCCCTCCAGCACCTGCCCCCTGTATACCCTGCAGTGTGTGTCTGGAAAGCAGGCCTAACCCCGTCGGATCAGTATCCCCAATCGACTCACCAAGCTCTCAGTGCCAGCGTTGGCGCTGTAGCTAACCATAGCTTAGTGTTTTCAGGGCATGTACTGTCTTGAAAAGTACAATGAGTTACTATAGCATCCCACCCCAAACATCAGGCAGGACCAATGTTGAAGTGAGAACAGAACTAGCTTTATACTAGGAACAGCACAGATATTTATACATACAAACCCTAGATCAGGAGCATAATCCCATACTACCAGACAGTCCGGCACCAACATACAGTTGTATGGCCAGCAATGCCCACCCGACAAAGAGCCATAGGGGTACCTATGGAGAGCTCAGTGTCCAAAGATTGGTACATTCCAAAAAGCGACTTGATCAGTCATCGGGAACCTGAACGACAACACTGGAAACGTCTCTGGGAATAGTCTGCATGATAGCTGGTCCATAGTTCCAGAGCCATGGCTGGGTAAATCCCAGTTCTGTGGGTAATGTGATGGAGACCTATACTTGGACTTTGCTGTAGAAATCTTCCTTGCGGCTGAAAGCTTAATTGCTCAAAGGATTAACCCTTCATATTCCCCCCCAAGCACTAGCCGAGACTTAGTGTAGGGGTAAAACAGAACTCAGTTTATTGAAGATATCACAGATATTTATACACAGGACATAATAGGATTCTTTCTCGAGAGCAGCATAGCCCACCTCTCGGGGTTAGTCGTTTATGACTGAGGTAGGCCAGTGGATGTTTGTTGCCGTCCTCACGAGAGATGCACTGAACCATTGGTGGCTGAAACATATCTTCCGAAAATGGCATTATCGGAAAAAAGCCCAAATAAATAAAAAAAACAGACAAAAAATAATCTAAATCCGTCCAGGATTTATCTGTGCTGGTAGCTTTCTGCCATTCAGGGACACATTATGAAGCGCATGAAATCACACAAGATATATATATATATATATATATATATATATATATATATATATATATATATATATATATATATATATATATATATATATATATATATATTAGACATGCATTTTTAACTACATAACATGTACTTATCTTTTTGAAGTTAAGACCATGATTGAAATATGATTTCAAAATAACAGCTGAAGTGGCAGTTAGTTTTCATTCTTTAATATTATTATTATACACAGCTGCCGATATATATAAATATTAGACCATGTTGCCAATTCATTTTATATTGAAAAAAATATGCCTAGCATGCAATCACTCCCTTTTTCCTGTACCAAATCCTCCACATTAAATCAGAATCAGACATAAAAACCCTGTATTTGCAGGTATACAATAATAATGTATGGAAACATAGCATTGCAGGTATAGATCGACAGAACACACCAACCCAGCATTGCAGGTATAGGTCAACTGGAAATCACATGTAAACTCAGCACTGAGGGTATAGATCAAATAAACACATGGAAACAACATTGCAGGTATTGATAAACTCAATGAGACATAAAAACCCTGTATTTGCAGGTATACTTAAATATTGTATGGAAACATAGCATAGCAGATATGGGTCAACAGAATAACACACAAACCCAGCTTTGCATGTATAGATCAATTGGAATTCACATAAAAACTCAGCATTAAAGGTATAGATAAAAACCCCTAAATTACAGGCATAGATCACAAGTCGCACACCCCAAAGCGAGCACTGGCGTCCACATTGCACACATAGATCCCGTCCAGCACCCAAATTACACACATATGACTTGCCATCTTTGTCACCAAACAGCCCAGCATGACTCAACTTTGTCCCAAAACAGCCCGGCCTCTGCCATCTTGGTCCCCAAGGCTCAAAAACTCTGCTTGTGCCATCTTTGCCTTTCCACAAATCAATTTTACATCTATGATACACACAAACATTTTTACAGTCATTCCCTAATACACACTTTCATTCACATAATTAATTCACACAATAATTTCTTCTCTCACTCATTCACACAAATCATTTACACATATTCATTAATGCATTCTCACAAATTTATACTCTCACTCATTTAGACAATTCATCCACACATTCATTATTTCATTTTCTCACTCATTCGCACAATTCATCCACACATTCATTCATTCTCTCACTCATTCTCACTCTTTATTTTAATATTCTTACCACCCCCTTTCTCACTATCTACCCCCTCTCCCTCCCTTCTCGCTCTCTACCCCCTCTTGCCCCTTTTTCGCTATTTACCCCCTCTCACTATCTACCCCCACTTCTCACTATCTACCCCTCTCCTTCCTTTCTCACTATCTACCCCTCTCCCTCCATTCTCACTGTCTACCCCTCTCCCCCCTTTGAAGCTCACTTATCTTATAGAGGTCCTGCAGTGGGAGCGCAAGGCCTCTCTCTCTGCTCTCCCGTGGTGCGCGCTGCTTCACTGCACAGCATGAAATGCCGGCACAGCGACCGAGCTAGAAGTCTTGTGGCGTTGTCTCCCTCAGGGGAGAGGGGTAGACAGTGAGAATGGAGGGAGAGGGGTAGATAGTGAGAACGGTTGCTGAAAACATCATCAGCTACTGCTCGGTGCCCTTCTCTCTCCTTCGCGTCAGAAAAAAAAATGATGTTGTTACAGATTAAAGCTGCCCGGGACTTAAAGGGCAATCCGCAATATGGTCACCCTAGGGCCGCTGTGATTGCTATATTAAATATATATGATTGCTAACAGCAATCACACTCCTAGCATGATAGGAGTGTGATTGATGTTAGCATTGATATTGTATATATATAATTCATATACATGGTGTAATTTTTTTTTAAAGGTGGGGGGGTCATTTTCAGTGCATCCTTAATTTCCTGTTTTGGTTCAGAATTTGTATTTTGGTGCATCCCGAGTCCTCGTCGATCTGGCTCAGTATTGCACCCAACCCAAACATGAAGGCATCTGTATGGACAACAAAACGTTTATTTAGGTCAGGTTGGAACGTCGCCTCACACTCAGGGGACCACAAGACTTGTTGGGTAAGATGTTTGCGGGTCAAGTCAGTCAGGGGCTTAGCGATGGTACTGTAATTGGAAAGAAACTTTCTATAGTATCCTGCAGTGCCTAGAAAGACTAGCATCTGGGTTTTAGTGCGGGGCGCGGGCTAATTCGCTACTGCTTCTACTTTAACGTGTTCAGGTCTCTTTCTCCTGCACCTCACCCGGTGCCCCAGATACTGCACCTCGGACATCCCCATATGGCACTTATCTGGCTTAACAGTCAATCCTGCCTCCCTAATCCTGTCCAAGACTACCCCCAAGTGGTGTTCCTCCCGAGTGGCACTATATTGTCCAAATAAGCGCAAGTATAGTCCTGCAGCCCATGCAGAAGAAAATCTATTGTCACAGGAGCATCTTTGGCAAGGTTGTAGGGGTCTGCTAGGTAGGCACCTTCCCTATTGGTTGCTACAGCCACACCCCCGGATATCCATATGTGGTAGGGAGGGTAGCTCCCCTTTTAATTGGTCCCTAAGTTAATGGGACGTGGGCCACCCCTGACCACACCCCCTGCACTGTGATTGGTTGCTCCCTGTTCTAGCCCTCTCCTGACTGGTGCCAGTTAAAGTGTTTAAGCTAATGTATTTATATATTGTTCACCCTGTTCTTTCTTTGCAAGATGGCCTCATGTATAAAAGAGATTCTTACTTGTTCAAGCCTAAAACCATGTCTGTGTCTGTGATTAAGGGACACTTCATCGTGGAGTGTAACTACTTGGTTACTAGAAGTCTGGCGTATACTGAGGGGACCATAGGAGATCGCTGGGACTATTGACGGCAGAGACCATCCGTCTCTACAGGGTCCGTCACATCTATCATATGCTTAACCTTACACAGGTTAATGGTGGTTAGAAAGTTTCTCTGGGCAATCTTATCTAAGAGCTTGTCCACTCTGGGCATAGGAAAAGTGTCCTATCATTAAGCTTTCTGTAGTCCAGGGGCTAACGGAGGGTTCTATCACCCCAAGATCCAACATCTCCCAGATCTTACGCTTCCCATCCCGAGTATCATCTGGCATTCGATATGCTGACTGCCTCAAGTGGGCTTGTTCCTGCGTATCTACACTGTGATCCTGCACCCACACAGGGTACCAAACAGCACGGTCCTCTAGGGTATTAATGCCACATCTCAGTTAGGTAATCAACCACGATTTATTTGTAGTTCACGTATGCAGATATATACAGAATTACATAGCACACAAATTCCCTACAAACAAAAGCCTAGCTCGCCTGAGCGCTTACTAACATATAACTCCCACACTATTCAGGGTCTAACACTAAACAAAACGTAATCCCACCAACCTTTTTGATGGTCTCTTTTGTGCATAGCAAGCTTCCAACCAAACTCTCTCTCCTCTCCCTCTGTCTAACAGGTCAGGTTATATTGCAGTCAGTGCAGCTAATTACTTGCAGCTGACCAGTGCATTGGAGTCAGCTTAAACTCCTGGCCTGGATCCTGTGTCAGTCCAGGTGCATGTAAACTGCGGGGTGGAGCACCAGCCTGCCCTAAATGTCATATAAAACCCTGCAAAATTGAGGGGGAATGTATACCCCTTCCACAACAACACCCTGCACCTTGTTACAACACGTTGCATGGTTACGGAGATATAGCTGGGGAAAGAAGAGAACATGGCCTGGTGCTCGCGAAGTACCTGCTGGACCTGTTCCTAAGACTGTAGGTCAAGTATTTTACTAATCCTGACCCCTACTATTCCTACCTCGGAACCTTGCCTCCCCAGGCCAGAAGGGAAGAATCTCCCAGTCTCCCACTGCCGGGGCTAACGCTGTGGCTGTGGCTTCTTCCCTCTCTAAGCAGGGTTTCGGCATGTTCACATGAAAGGCTTTGCGGATTCTTTCATCCAAACTGCGGGCAACTATGTACAGTGAAGGAAAAAATTATTTGATCCCCTGCTGATTTTATACGTTTGCCTACTGACAAAGACATGATCAGTCTATAATTTTGATGGTAGGCTTATTTGAACAGTGAGACACAGAATAATAACAAAAATCAGAATAACACATTTCAAATAAGTTATAAATTGATTTGCATTTTACTCAGTGAAATAAGCATTTGACCCCTTTGTAAAACATAACTTAGTACTTGGTGGCAAAACCCTTGTTGGCAATCACAGAGGTCAGACATTTCTCTCCAAGTCATTAAGGTTTCGAGGCTGAGGTTTGGCAACTCGAACCTTCAGCTCCGTCTACAGGGTCTGGTCTGGAGACTGGCTAGGCCACTCCTTTGTTGCCTTGGCCGTGTGTGGATACCCATCCAAGAACCATTTTTAATGGCTGAGGGAAGGAGGGTCTCACCCAAGATATCACATGGTCCATCATCCCTTTGATGCGGTGAAGTTGTCCTGTCCACTTAGCAGAAAAACACCCCCGCAGCATAATGTTTCCACCACCATGTTTGGCGGTGGGGATGTGTTCGTGGGGTCATATGCAGCATTCCTCCTCCAAACACGGTGAGTTGATGCCAAATAGCTTAAGTTGGTCTGATCTAACCACAACACTTTTACCCAGTTCTCCTCTGAATCATTCAGATGTTCATTGGCAAGCTTCAGACTGGCCTGTACATGTGCTTTCTTGAGCAGGGGGACCTTGCAGGTGATGCAGGATTTCAGTCCTTCACGGCATAGTGTTACCAATTGTTTTCTTGGTGACTATGGTCCCAGATGCCTTGAGATCATTGACAAGATCCTCCCATGTAGTTCTGGGCTGATTCCTCGCCGTTCTCATAATCATTGAAGCTCCACGAGGATCTTGCATGAGGAGCCCCAGACCAAGGGAGATTGACAGTTATTTTGTGTTTCTTCCATTTGGGAATAATTGCACCAACTTTTGTAGTCCTCTCACCAAGCTGCTTGGGGATGTCCCTAATGAGCACAGGGTGACGTAGACATGGGAATTAGGCAGACAGAAAAGAAGTCTCTTCATGAATACATCGTGACTTTTCCCAAAATCACACCTTCCTCCATGTGTCCTCAGCCTCAGGGGTTACCGTAACAAGGAACCTACTCTGTTTACCGGCTCAAGGAAGATATGACAATTCCTGTTATATTGCTGCTACCCAGTAGCGTACCTAGCGGGGGGCGGGGGGGGGGGTGGTCCGCACCGGGTGCCGCTCATCAGGGGGGTGCCAATTTACCGGCACTCCTCCAGAGACGGACAGCAAGGGAGCTCCCTTGAGTGATTTTAAGACGGGTTCAACCCTTGAACCCGGCTTAAAATCACTCAAGGGAGCCGGAGGTCTGTTAAAGACCTCCGATATCGCTCCCTTGCGATCTGCGCGGCAACAGCTGCTGTGCGCCGGAATTTGTTGTCAGATCCCGGCGCACAACACTGAAGCCGCGCCCACTGAACCGGAAGAAGACAGAAGAACTGAAGAAGAGGAGGAAAAGAAGGAGAAAAGAGGAAAGGTAGGAAAGCATTCAGTGAGTGAGAGTGGATTGGTATGTGTGTGGATTGGTATGTGTGTGGATTGGTATGTGTGGATTGGTATGTGTGGATTGGTATGTGTGGATTAGTATATGTGTGGATTGGTATGTGTGTGGATTGGTATGTGTGTGGATTGGTATGTGTGTGGATTGGTATGTGTGTGGATTGGTATGTGTGTGGATTGGTATATGTGTGGATTGGTATGTGTGGATTGGTATGTGTGGATTGGTATATGTCTGAATTGGTGTGTGTGTGGATTGGTATGTGTGTGGATTGGTATGTGTGTGGATTGGTATGTGTGTGGATTGGTGTATGTGTGGATTGGTGTATGTGTGGATTGGTGTGTGTGTGTGGATTGGTGTGTGTGTGTGGATTGGTGTGTGTGTGTGGATTGGTGTGTGTGTGGATTGGTATATGTGCGGATTGGTAAATGTGTGAGAGTGATGGGTGTTATGCTGTACCATTTCCAATGTATTTTTCATTATATAATTATGCTCTAGTACATCATAACTCCCATCACTCTAAACTGTTCTATACAGTGGCAGAGCTGGGAGACAGAGGCCTTGCACCCCCACCGCAGGACTCCTGAAAGGTAAGTGAACTTCAAAGGGGGAGAGGGTAGATCGTTAGGAGGGGGTAGATAGGGAGAAGGGAGTGAGGCGGGGGGATAGGGGGTAGATAGGGAGAAGGGAGTGAGACGGGGTAGGTAGGACAAAAGGGAGTGAGAAGGGGTAGATAGGGCAATCATACTCCTATCATGCCAAGTCTGCGAGTACGTCCTGGAATCTGCGAATGCCTGGGCATGACAGGAATGTGATTGCTGTTAACATATATATATTAATATATATATTAATATTGTTATTTCATTGTTTTTTCCTATTTTGGTGTGTTACTTACTTTAAATAAAAGTGTTAGATTTTTTTTTATGGTGTGGGGGGGGCCAGGTAAATGCTGCATTTTCGGTTTCAGTCCAGAATTTGTTTCGGTGCATCCCTACTACTAATGAAGTGGTAGGCCTACACCACATCAATGTTTGGCTTAGTATATAGTGATAGGAGTTATGCTGCACTATTGCAGTGATAGGGATAGTGATAGGGATTACACTGTACCACCGTCAATGTGTGCCTCAGTATATAGTGATAGGCGTTATGTTGTACCACCGTCATTGTCTGCCTTAGTATATAGTGGTAGGTGTTATGCTGTACAACCGTCAATGTCTGCCTCAGTATATAGTGATAGGTGTTATGCTGTACCACCGTCAATGTCTGCATCAGTATATAATGATAACAGTAAGTGTTATGCTGTACCACCTTCAGTGTCTGCGCCGGTATACAATGGTAGAAGCTATGCAGTTTTAAAGTGTGTGTGTGTGGGGGGGGTGCCACATACAGGATCCGCCCCAGGTGCCAAATACTCTAGGTACGCCCCTGCTGCTACCTCTTGCTAGAGTGACCCACTGCTCCTTGGCTCTATAGCCCACATCTTGACATAAACTTTATAATAGATTTGAAATAGGCTTTTAATATTTATTATGTTATATTTATATAATCTGTTTGATACGTTATCTATATATTTAAGGACTCGGCGGTGCAGTTCTATAGAATGCAGACAAATATTTGAATATGACACAAGAGCTCTTTGTTTTCTTGTTTCCTTATCCCTACGCTATTCAATGAAAATCAAGGCAACACATAATTTAATGTAGAAGATTGCTACAATGTAAGACAGCGGACTGATCAGATGATGTCAAGGTCTCCCAAGAGGAGCGAGAAAGATAAAGCAGACATTCAAATCAGAGTGTTGCAGCCTCGCACTATGCGGATGGGTGAAACATGTAGCGTGTGGAGGTTGAAACACTATTGGAATACTTTTATTGTGGATATTTTGTGAACACTTTCTGCAGACTGCATTTATTGATTACTCTGAGAGTGGCACATTGAAGATTTAAAATTGATATGTAAGAATTTTATTTTTATTACATTTTTTTTTACAAATTATTATCTACTGATGGGAATGTCTCCCTTTATTTGTTTTTGCTATTAAAAACAATGCATTGCTTTGTCATGAAGGTGTTAAATACCTAGATCAAAAATCTACAATGCAGATTTAAAGTATATATACTTCAAACTTTGTGAATGCAATACCAAAGCACGGAAAGGCACGCCACTTTACTAATGGTGCTATACTATATACATTTTGTTTTGTTTTTCTTTTTTTATGTTATTAATATGGCGATATTGGACATTTATTGCACATCAAGAAATTATCAGTTTATTAAATTCCTCCTATATCAGATTGTACTCAGCATACTTTATTACTATTAAAATATTTATTATTCTCCTAGTATCCAATAAACCAATTGGCACAACAGGGAGCAAACCTGGTGCCCATCAAGGAATCTTGTAACTGTAAATTAGATAAAAGTGAAGAAAACGATTCCATGTGGATAAGATATATTATGTTCCCAAAGTACTGCCTCAGTCCAGAAAACACTCTTCTGGATGTCTGAAATACCGATCAGCACAACTTGGGGCTCATGTACTTAGAAAAAAAGTGACAGATATACACACTTTTATTTGATTTGTTACTATTATTTTACATTACAACTCCAGACTTGGATTTGGTGAAACGTGTTGAGATCAGGTTTTGACCATTTTCGTTTATTGCGAGCAAGATCAACATGCATAACATTCGGTTGTCCCAAAATTTGTTGTAAGTGTAATTTTATCTTCATACCAAAAATTTTATAATTCAATATGCAATTGATATTTTCCAAAAATCAATTCAATTTAACATAGTAGGTACTTTTTTATTCATTTAAAAATATTTATCACAGCTTCTATTCCTTTCCATGATTAAATGCTTGTGCTAAGGGAGCTGACATCACATGTAACTAATACATAATCCTCTCTCCACTGAATTGTGTCTAGTAATTGTAGAACAGAGCGCTCTGGACATCCAGCTACAGCCATGACCACGAGGAATGAAGAAAGAACTCTGGAACTGATTTGCAAAAACAAAAGAATTACAGTTGAAGAGGTTGCAGGAAAGCTGAATATGATCGTGTTGAATCTGCCTATGCCCTAATTCATAACAGTCTTCAGTTCAGTAAAGTGTGTGCCAGGTGGGTGCCTAAGCAGCTGACCGAGGAGGAAAATCACAAGCGCTTAGATGTTTGTTCCTGACACATGACCCGTTATCATGAAGAAAGTGATTTTCTGCACAAGACAGTCACTGGTGTAGCAAAGAAATTCAAGAAATGCAACCGTCGACACGAAATTAGTAGTAATTAATAAGGCTGTGTGTTTTCACAATAAATTGTTCTTTGTTTTCACCTCAACATTGGTGTCTGTTGCTTGGGATGGGCTGCTATAATCACTTACTGTCCTTGTTAGGACAGTATCAGCACTGCCTCAGCTAGATTTCGGTCAGCTACAGCGCCAGCACGGTTTCATTCTGACAAAGTCCCACTTCATTTCCCTAGTTCTGTTTAGCGCTGAGATGGTTAATCGCTGAAGTCTTGGGAAATAAGCAATGTTCTGGCTCTCCTTTCACAGTGACTATGTAGAAAAGTGATGAAATTTGTTTTTGATGTTATTTGTTTCGAAATACCGTATTTGCTCGATTATAAGACAAGGTTTTTTTCCTGAGCAAATGCTCTGAAAAATACCCCTCGTCTTATAATCGGGGTCGTCTTATAATCAGACCTCAAATAGGTCTGACTATGAGCAATGCAGGGGGTCCTGGATCCTCCTGTGTTATGCCCCCCCCCCAACTTACAGGTGCATCTAAGTCCCCGGTGCTTAGTCTGGGCAGCGTGTAGAGAAAAAAGAAAGCGATGTGAATCGCGTAGAGCTCTACATGCTGCCCGGACTAAGCACCGGGGACTCAGATGCAGGGGACCTGGATCCTCCTGTGTTATGCCCCCCCCCCAACTTACCGGTCCCCGGTGCTTAGTCCGGGCAGCGTGTAGAGAAAAAAGAAAGCAGTCTAGTAGAGCTTATATACTGTGTAAGCAGATCAGGCAGGGGATTCATTCATTTCACTATGATTGCTTTATGTGACACTGGTGTGCTGCATCCTGAGCATTTACAGAGTGAAAACCGAGAGAACTAATAATTGAGATTCTTATGTATGAGACTTGGTGAGCCTCAGTCTGTAATTTCTTACAGTGTCTAATTTAAGATGCTTCTGTCAGGTGTGTATGCTTGTGCTAGTGCTGTTGAGCTGAAAGTTTGCCCCACAGTGCCTAGCTGGCACTGCAGTGCCCTGGGCTGGCAGTGCCTGCCTGGCCTGTCTTCCATGTTTTCTTTTTTTAATTAAATGTTTTTTATTAGAATCATTCAGGACAGTCAGACAAACCAATAAGTTAGTTAGTGATGCTTACCTAATTTGGTAATATAAATAATGTAATAGTAATATGATATACTAGAGGACCGCTAGTGTATTTAATAATTCATCAAAATATAAAACTTTGAAACTATTATACTTAGCTGTAAATTAGCTGTTACTTAGCTTAGTGTGTCTGAGGGATTCTGTCAGGTGGAATACAAAATAAGACTGGTAGTACTAGGTAGAAAAATCAAATAGCGTAGTGAAAAAGCCATGGCCTAAGCTAGTAGAAAGAAGAGACCGCTAAGGTTAATATACTAACCTTGCTTTTAGAGGTCTGTTTAAAATGTTAAAGCTAAATTAGCCAGTAATACTAATTTAGTTTTTGTTAAGATAATCTTTCTTTGTAGTACTGGAGCAAGCTTTGAGCTTTGTGTTAGCACAGAAGAGACAAAGTCAATTTTTCTTTTTTTTTTTTATTTCATTTTTTTTTTGCTGACCTCAGTCCATCAGTGAAGTGAACTTATAGGGCTAGTGAGTCCAGCCACCTAAGTGCTGTGTGTTTTGTTCAGCAAGCAGTGAAGCTCACTAACTGTTTTTCTGTGCAATGTTATTTATTAAACTCCTTTAAAGAAAGATTAACAAAGAAGTGTGGCTATTTTTTGTAGTGTTAGGCTTAGCAGAATATATTGGTATATATTTCAGGTTAAATAAATAATATCAAAGGTATGTTTATTTGCTGATGACACAAAAATTTGCAACAGGGTTGATGTTCCTGGAGGAAGAAGCCAAATGGCAAATGATCTAGGTAAACTGGAAAAATGGTCAGAGCTGTGGCAATTGGCATTTAATGTGGATAAATGCAAAGTTATGCACCTGGGGCATAAAAACCCAAGGCAGAGTATAGAATATTTGATACCGTCCTAACCTCAACGTGTGAGAAAAGGGATTTAGGGGTAATTATTTCTGAGGATTTAAAGGTAGGCAGACAATGCAGTAGAGCAGCAGGTAATGCTAGCAGAATGCTTGGTTGTATAGCGAGAGGTATTAGCAGTAGGAAGAGGGAAGTGCTCATGCCGTTTTACAGATCACTGGGGAGACCTCACTTGGAGTATTGTGTACAGTAATGGAGACCGTATCTCCAGAAGGATATAGATATGTTGGAGAAAGTTCAGAGAAGGGCTACTAAAATGGTTTATGGAGAACATATATAAAATATTAACAACTATGTTTAATGAAATTAGTAAACAAGGGGAAGCCCCGGAAGAACTGTTGAGAGCAAACATACTCCCAATACTTAAAGCCAATAAAAATGCAGAGGATGTTAGAAATTACAGACCTATTTCGCTTATTAATGTACATATGAAGATATATGCAACGATTTTAGCCGAAAGATTGAAAATAGCGATAACAACCATAATACATCCTGATCAAATAGGCTTTGTTCCTCAAAGATATACATATGATAACATTAGACGAGCTACTGATGTGCTGGATTGTGCACAATTAGAAAAAAAATCATTGTGCTTAATGACACTCGATGCAGAGAAAGCCTTTGATCGAGTAAATTGGGACTTTATGTTTCAATCAATCGAGGCTTTTGGGATTAATGGCCAATTTTTGTTAGCGACTCAGGCACTATATTCTAAGCCGTCGGCAAGAACAATTGGGCAAAATATTAAGGCCAATTGGTTTAAATTGAAAAATGGTACGCGGCAAGGATGCCCCCTATCACCTCTACTATATATAATATCTATGGAGGTCCTAGCTATTGATATAAGAAATAATGAGAATATCAAAGGTTTCCGGTTTCTAGACGAAGAATTAAAAGTGAGCATGTATGCCGACGATGTGCTTATTACTGTAGAGGACCCTGAAAAATCAATAGAGACCCTTATAACAACAATAAAACAATACTGAAATTATAACATTACATATTTCAACTCAAACTAAAACAACAATACAGCAGGAATATAACTTCAGATGGAAATCAGAGCTAAATTATTTAGGAATAAAAATCACCTCAAAATTAGAAGACATGGTAGAAAGAAATTTTATAACCCTCCTATCCACATCTAATTACATATTGAATAAATGGAAGAATATACAATTATCATGGTTAGGCAGAATAAATGTAGTCAATGCTTATATACTTCCTAAATGGACTTATTTGTTTCGCCATATGCCCCTAAAAATTCCGAAACCCTGGTTGAATATGCTACAATTTAGTATAAATAAATTCATTAATAAAGGGAAACGGATGAGGCTGGGAATTAAATATTTGACAAGAAAAATGAATAGGGGCGGTTTAAATTATCCTAGGGTAGAGACTGTATACGAAGCTAGCCTCTTATTACACATGTACAATTTGCAACTCCATTCAAATTCAAATCAACCCTGGTATAAATTGGAGAAATATTTGACAGATATTGAATACTTATCAGCATATATGTGGCAATTTGATCGCAATGTAGGCCGTAAAGTCAGTGAGATCAAAAGTTTCATAATTAAAGATAATACAGGAGAATGGAGAAAGTTTAAAAAAAAAAAAAAAATCTTTGTAATAAGATCTTAGATAATGCAGATGTATATTTAATAGAAATGAATGTCCCCGATATAAATCTAAAGAATTGGAAAAATTCCGGGATATCAGAGATTAAAGATATTATATATAACGATAGAATAAAAACATTTAATCAGTTAGCTTTAGAATACAATTTGCCTAATTCGGAAATATTCACATATCTAAGAATTCAATCCTTTCTAACATATGCACGATATAAGACAGATAAAGGGATTCATAAAAAAACTCAAAAGAATATTTAATAAGAGGTCTATAAAGAATGTTATGACTAATTTATATGCATTAATTAAAGAAATAGATGAGATTACACCAGAAAATTTCTTAGTGAAATGGGCTAAAGATATAAGGTTACAGATTACAGAAGAAGATTGGTATATAGCAATAAATATGACATATAATACCTTACACTCTATAACAATTAGAGAAAACTACTTTAAAGTCATACACCAATGGTATTTGACTCCATTGAAGCTGAAAAATGTGTATGTCAACACATCGGACGTATGCTGGAGATGTTATGTAGATAAGGGGGACTATAAGCATATTTGGTGGAGTTGCAAAGAAATTAGATCGTTATGGGAGTACACATATGAGTTACTAAGAAAATTGGACAATATCCTAATCGAGAAAAATATGAAGATAGCTCTTCTCCACATTCTCCCAAAGAATATATCTAAGAAAAGAAAAATAATAATAATACATGCACTAGCGGCAACTAAGATATTAATTGCTAGAGCTTGGAAAGAATCCAATCTAATATCTAAGACATCACTGATAAAACAAATACTGTTTCAATTGCAAATGGAAAGAGGTATTTGCTGGGTCAGTTTATCATATAAAAGAAAATCAGAAATTTGTGAAGACTGGATTAAAAAAATTAACGAAATTTATGATATGAATTCGTAATTTGGTAAATAACCCTATTCCTGACTCCATTTTTGTGTATTTTTTTTTTGATATTTATGTTTTTTGGTGTTTACTATGATATGATATGACCGTATAGAGGTCTAATGACACGAGAAGACGAATGAGTAAATTTACGGTTAAGTTGTTATGAATTTGTATGAATACTTTGCCATTTTTGTTTTTCTTTTATTTGTTATATGTTGTATGACCTGTGAAAAAATAATAAATATGATTTAATAAAAAATTAAAAAAATAATTTAAGTGACTTTGAATGTGGCATGGTTGTTGGTGCGAGACGGGCTTGTCTGGGTATTGTAGAAAATGCTGATCTACTGGGATTTTCACGCACAACCATCTCTAGGGTTTACAGAGAATGATCCAAAAAAGAGAAAATATCCAGTGAGCAGTTGTGTGGCTGAAAATGCCTTGTTGATGTCAGAGGTCTGAGGAGAATGGGCAGACTGGTTCGAGATGACAGAAAGGCAACAGTAACTCAAATAACCACTCGTTACAATCAAGGCATGCAGAATATCATCTCTGAACGCACAACATCAAACCTTGAAGCAAATGGGCTACAGCAGCAGAAGACCACATCGGGTGCCACTCTTGTCAGCTAAGAACAGGCGTGGAATCTTAGGATATGGAGAGTATGGGTAATAAGTAGTATTCTTCTGTAGAAGAACATGATATATATGGCAGAGGGTATAGGTCAAATTATACAGCTGAATTAGTTGGTGAGAAACTGGACCATAAGTGTAGACTTGGGGTCAATTTCAGGGCACAGGATGTCTGCTTAATATTACTGAAAACCCACACATGTCATACATATTAATGGTATGTAGGTTAAGCTTTGCCTTTTATGGTAAAAAGCAGAGTTATTCTACTTGTGCCAACCTTTAGTAGGAGTGTACTTTTCTTTTGTGATCAATGTATATATATATATTGTGTGAAATTGTAAAGTTGACAGATCTGCCTGCTTTTATGCAGATCTCCCTGCAGCTGCTTGTATCCAGAATACACTTGTATACATTCAAAGAAGTCTGGTGGTCATCACAGTGTTTGATTTCCACAACAGTTTTTGGCGTAGTCGCCAGGATCTCAACATCCAGGAAAATAGATCAAACCCTTTCTTGGGACTCTTTCCAGGACACACAAACTCAACGCGCTATTAAGGTAAGACACCTTTTGAAATGTCTATTGTTTGTGTCTGTCACGGACTGGGTCCAAACAGATGACTAAAAGAACCAGCGCGCCCAAAGATTGTGTGCAGGACTTACGGTGCAGTAGTGGAGATGGACAGGGCCTGGTTGTAGGGCGACCACACTCACCCAAGTGTTGTGCACCTAGGGTTGTGCAGCCAAACACCAGCGCCCTGATATGGCAGCGGATGAAGTCCAGAATGAAGTGAAGGGATATCCTGCAGGCATCCTGGAGCAGGCATGAAGCAGATCACTAGAATCACGTGCAGGATGCTGCAGGCTGGGAGTATGGAAGCTAAGCAAAGGGTATAGCAGAAACAGTGAACCAGACAAGGAATAAACATTACTAGACAAGATATACATGATTGACTAGGACAAACTGAGAGGAGAGAGGAACCAGAATCCTCAGATGATAAAAGGAAGAAAGGCAAAGGTACATAAGAGACAAACAAACATGAATACAGGAACTAGCCTAGAACTATATGATAACAATTGGAGATTCCGTCACATCATATGGCCATATTATGCTTAGCCCACCACTACGCCAAAGTACTCCAATGACGGTGGGTCCTAACGCTAATCCCTGCTGACAGTGGTACGAAACAAACCAAACATGTAATCAAAACACATAGCACTGAGACATACCTTAGACTGCAGACTGAGACAAACAGAACACACAGGTGGGGCACACCTTATAAAGGAAACAGAGCTGAAGCAAAGAGCTGAAGCAGAAGCAAGGAATGGAAGATCAGAACAGAGCAAAAGGAAATCCAGGAATGGATCGAAGCAAAACAGGGAAACTGAAGCAAGACAGATATGCAGCTCCGCAGCCATGGCAGAACGTGACAGTGTCTCCTGTGAGTGGTATTGTTCCTATGGAAGGTAAGATATTCCTGGTGGGATCTTTTTACTTTGAATGTATAAACATTAATATTAAGGTTGTATAAGGTGACTTAGGTCAGGGATACTGGAACTTGTGTGAGTGCTGTGTGAACCCAGTTGCATGTTAAGTTGAGAGCTGAAGGACGGTCAGGTTATATTTGAAATTTTAATATAAATACCTTTAAGGGAGGAGACTGGCCGTGGTGACATTGATGTAGTGGGCTCAGAGCAAGCGCAAGTAGATAATTGTGTCTAATTGTATCTGATCCAGGAAACATAAATTCTTGGTGTATGATTGTAAAAAATTAGTTCCAAGGAAGTGGTGGTCCCAGAAAAAGGGAACCCGGTTTGGTATTTAATTACCAAGAATTCACGTGAGGTATATAAAAATATTTATTGGAGCAAATTGGGAAATTATATAAAACTTGAGAAGGTACCTTAGATTAAGTGTAATATGTAACTGGCACATAATGCAAAAGTCTAAGAAAAATGATTAAACAAAACCGTTTAGAATTATTGGCATGCCTTTTTAAGAATAATGGCGCAGAAAACTGGAGAAATGAAGTCACCCTTGTGTGTGTGTGTGTGTGAGAATAAGAATGTCACAGAAGTAAAGAGTGCATGTATGTATATTTTCCTTTCTAAGATGTGCACAAATAATTAGGGATTAATCTAGCCTTGGTGCGGTATTAATCTAAATTTTATTAAAGACAGGAGGCGAGTATTTTGCATTAACCTTCTTTACTGTTAACCTCCAGCAGCAAAACAGTTAACAGGGAAACAATAAAAACAACCAATAGGAACATAGGAACAGTCTATAAAAGTCTGCACAACTAGAAACTCCTCCTCTTTCTTTGCTAAGAAGTTGAAAACGACAGCAACAACATCCCAGCAAGAAACTCAGGAACACAGGAACAGAGCAGAAAAGGACCACTGGAGGACGACCTGAAAAGACAGAGAACGTGACAGTACCATGCAAAACATATGCCGAGCAGGACACAAAATCAACAGGACCAGGAATAAGAACAAACAGCCCACCACCAACCCCCCCAATCATGCGAAACCGTAGTCGAACAAAGAAGGGAGGGAAAGAACAAAGAGAAGGGTGGGAAAATACTCGCCTCCTGTCTTTAATAAAATTTAGATTAATACTGCACCAAGGCTAGATTAATCCCTAATTTTATAGCAAAACAGGAGGCTTCGTATTTTGCAGTTTTAACTCCCCTAAACCAACGCCAAGGCAGCGTGAGCCGGGGCCCAGAAATAAAAGGTCCGCCGCTGACAAAAGGTCCGAGAGGGAGCAGCTAACCGACAACGCAGCGGAGGCGGCCGCACCACGAACCGAATGCGCCCCAAAGAAGCCCTCAATGCCAGCCAAAAGGAGTAGCCAACGAATCCACCTGGAAAGCGTGGGGACAGAGACAGGGCGAAAGGGACGTACGTAGGAGATGAAGAGCGGACCTGACTGGGACGACCAGAACTGAGCCGACCTGGCTAGATAAGAATGGACACAACGAGCCACACAAAGGCTTGGTCGATCGGAAAAATAAGGATAAGACACCGAAGTGGAATTGGATTTTGTCCTACGAAAGACGGAGACTGAGACACCCTCGGGGGAAAAAGTAAAAGAGGACACATCAAAAGCGCAAACATCAGACACCCGTCGAAAGGAAACAAGACACAAAAGAAGAGCAGTCTTGGCGGAAAGCTGACGGAGAGACAACCCATCGTTGTCCGGCCAATTCTCCAAAAAACCGAGTACCCGGGAGACATCCCAAAAGGACTCATAACGAGCCTTCGGGGGTCTAGAGAGCCGAACACCCCGTAGGAGATGACAGACCACCGGATCCTTACCAACACCCAGGCCCTGCACCGGAACGTGAGCAGCCGAAATGGCAGAGCGGAACAAATTAATAGTGCGGTAGGATTTGCCCATGGAAAAAAGATGGGCCAAAAAGTTAAGGACCGCCGTCACAGGTGCCGTAAGGGGATCAAGGTGTCGAACCAGACACCAGCGACTCCAGGCGTTCCAAGCCTGGAGGTAAGATCTCCTGGTGCCCGGCGCCCAAGAGCCCCAGAGCAGGTCCCGAGCTGACTCTGATAAGCCCGGCACATGCCAGGATCCCCGGAAACCGACCAAGCCACCAGCGTCAGACGATCCTGGAGGATGAGAGGATGGGGGTTCCCCTCCGGATCCCGAAGCAGATCCCAGGTTGAGGGAAGGATCAGGGGATCCGCGCACGACAGTTCCAGAAGCAGCGGGAACCACGGCTGTGTCCTCCACAGGGGTGCTATTAAGAGGATTGAGACACCCTGACGACTGACGGAATGGAGAGTCTGGAGGATCATGTTGAATGGGGGAAAGGCATAAGCTCCCTGGAGTGGCCACGACTGCAGGAAGGCATCCACCGCTGAAGACAGCGGATCCGGGAGCCAACTGAAGAACGCGTCGGTCTGACGATTCGCCCTGGAGTCTAAGACAAAATCTGGGCTTGACCCGAAAATGGCACGGCCGTTCCACGCGTCCATGTGAACCAATGGAGTTCTAACCGGGCCTCGTCCGACAAGGAGATCATCGTGTCGTAGGAGGCCGACTGGCGAAGGTGCCTCGTTTTCAGACGCTGAAGGGGAAGCCTGAGGACGGATGCCACCGAATCCACCGAGAAACCGAGGAATTGAACGGTCTGCGTCGGGACCAAGACCGACTTGGCCTCGTTGATGACGAAACCCAAGTCCTGAAGCAGATGGACCGCAAGGGAAGTATCGCGACGCAGGGACTCGACATCCTGCGCCATGAGGAGGATATCGTCCAAGTAAATGATGGAGCGAATATCGCGAGCCCGAAGGAACTCCATGACCGGCTTCAAAAGCTTGGTGAAGCACCATGGAGCGGAGCTGAGGCCGAAAGGGAGGCAGGTGAACTGCCAGAGGCGGCCTCACCAGTGAAATTGCAGAAACGTCCGAGGTAAGCGTCCTTGAGGTCGAGGCGAGAGAACCAATCGTTCTCCCTGAGAAGGTCGCGGAGGAGATGTATGCTCTCCATTTTGAAATGACGGTACACAACGTGCCTGTTGAGAGCCCGGAGGTTGATGACGGGGCGGAACTCCCCCGACTTCTTGCGCACCAAGAAAATGTTGCTGAGGGGATGCTGAGGGGAGTCCGCCCTTTCTATGGCACCCTTCTCTAGGAGGGAGGAGAGTTCTGAATGGACCAGGGACGCGGCATCGTGAGACAGCCTGGGGAGAGGAGGGGGAAAAACTTGCCGAGGAGTGGAAAGAAACTCTAGACGGAAATCCTCCACAGTTTGAAGGACCCAAGGGTCGGACGTAAGGCGAGACCAGACATGGAAAAAATGGGCGAGCCGACCATGGAGAATATGTGGGAATGTGTGGGAGAATAGAAAACAGTCTTACCTGAGGCTGATCTTCCTCTGGTGGACGAGTATCCTCTGCCCCTGGAGCCACCTCTGGAGAATGGAAGCCGGTACTGGGAGTGGTAGGCGGTGGAGGCGTCCGGAAACCGGGGTCTAGAGCCAAATGAGGCCGTTCTGCTGGCGGCACGACCCCTCTGCCGGCCAGCTCTGGGGGAAAAACGATTCCCTGAACGAAAGACGCATCTCATGTTGGTCTGGGCCTTGGTGAGAGAGGTGAATAAGTTGACGTGTTGGCTCAGGTCTTTAATAAATTTTTCGTCGAAGAGTAAACCCTTGGCCTCAGCGCCCAGTACCTTAGGGGCCAATTCGGCCAACTTGGCGTCCAGCTTGAATAAAGCCGCCTTGCGTCGTTCGGAGGAGATAGCACAATTGGCGTTGCCCAGAAGACATAAGGCTCACTGAGTCCAGTCACGGACCAACTGGCGATCCAGAGGAGAGCCGTCAGTTATGGCTTCGTCAGCCATTTGGAAGACCTGCGGCAAAGGGCCCGAGACGTCTAAAAGTTTGTCTTGTGCCAAGCGCAAGCCCAGCTCAATGCTCTTACGAGGGTCTTTTCCGTTCTTAGTAAGGAAAGTTACCTGACGGTGGGTCGAGGGTACTCCGAGCGGAGCCGTTGACGTACTTCCTTGTCCAGAGGACGACGGATCCAGAACCGCAAAAACTCGGCAATGTGGGGCGAAGGAGTCCACTCTGAAGAACGAGGGTGGCGCAGGGCTCTGGGATCAAACAACAGAGTGCCGAGGTCATCCGTTCCCTCGAACGGTTGGTCGGGAGCGCTGGACGGGTTGAGTGGAATCTTGGGAGGATCGGGAGCGAAGTCCTGTTCCCGGGTAGGGGAGGCTAGACCAGAAGAGCCAGCGCAGTACTCCAAAACCTTGTAGTCGGTGAGGTCCTCAGTTGGGTACACCATGGGAAGGACCGAACTGCGGACCTTTTTTAATGGAGCTTTTCCTTTCGCCGATGTGGAAGGCAATTCGCTCCAGGTGCGTTTCTGCGAAGCTGCCGTGCCTGCAGGGGGAAGACTGTGATACCTGCCGTGTCCGCCGCGGTCCCTCGCCGGTCTGCCGCTGGTGGGCGGCGCTTGCGCGATGACGCGCTCCCGTCCTCTCGGTGTGACGTGCCCGCGGGCAGACGGAGGGTCGCGTCGATGTGGCGCGCTCACGACGGACGCATGATAACATGCGAGCCGCCGTGGCACGCCCACGACGCACAGGTTGTAACGAGCGAGCCGCCGCGACGAGTCGGCGGCACTCGCAGGGTTATGAGCAGGTTGCCGCGACTCGTTCGCGGGGCTCGACTTCTGCTGCATCTGCCGGTGTGGCACACCCGCGGCGCTCGCGGGTGTAGCACACGTAGATGCCGTTTTGTTTATTGTTTTTTCGCGCCGACGCCATTAGTGTGCGCCGGTCGCGATGACGTCTTCCTCATTTGTTTCTTTTTGGTTTCTATGGTTTTTCCCGCCCTTCTTCCTATTTAAACCTCCTGTCCCATTAGTGCAGTGCCCGTTCAAAGAGTCACTGGTGTGTATCTCTGGGTTATCGTGAGTTACTTTATTCTGATTGATCTACGTGTACCTGACTTTGGCTTGTATACTGACCTTGCTCCTGTGCTGCCTGCCTCGACCGTGGAACTTCCTATACCCGTTGTGCTGTGCTACGCTACCGTCTCTGCATTGTGGGTGCATAATCCGTGTTGTCCTAGGTCCCGCATAACAAAGACGAACCGCCCGCGTCTGACTCCTCAACCTCGGTAGGAGAAGCGAGAGGTGGAGCTGGGCGTGCAGATTGGAGCTCCTCGAGCGCGGCAGGGAGCGACGCAGCCAGGGCAGAGCGGAGCCAAGCCTGAACGGCCGCTGGAATTTGGTTTTGGAAATCTTTGGCCATTGCACTCCAAATGTGTCTATTGGGAACACAAAAAACAACAGGAGTGAGTAGAGGCAAGGTCCAGACACAGGCCAAAAGACCGGGGTTCCCGCGTACGGTAAAATGCAATCCTATGGTAGGTGCAGTATCCCCAATAACGTGCCTAGAGGAGTGGGGTTCACCACGCCTGATGACTGCAGGGGGTCTACCCTAGCAGTAAGTGGAAGGGGTCACCCTAAGGGCAAATTTGGTAAGGGGTTCACCCCAGAGAAAAGGCCTGGAGGGGTTCACCCAAGGCAACCAGAAACAAGGCCATAGACAGTAATAGGCAGTAGGGGTTCACCCATGGGGAGGGCAGCAGGGGTCACCTAGAATAATGTATAGAGTACCAGATACCTAAATTCTATTATGGTTTACAGTGAAGTGGAGAAACTCCTAAAAAGAAGAAAAACAGCCTAAAAGAAAAAACATGCCATGCTGCCGATAATGCCCAACCAAGGAAATTACGGCGTGCAGCGTGGTGAAGGCCGCCGGAAAACACCGGAGCCACCACCACGCCGCGGGCAAGAAAGAAAAATGAAAGCCTCGCGGGGACGAGGCAACAAACAGACCGCTGTGCAACAAATATACAGGTCGCAACGCGGCCACCGCGCAATAAGGAACCAAACCGCAGCAAGGTGGAAGACGTGAGGGGAATAAATGTACCGCCGCGCGGGAAAGTGAAAATAGCCGCGCAGGCGGCGGGACAGAGAATAACCCCCTAGGGCGGAGAGAAAACCACCGCCCCGGGTATAGAGGAACCCTGGCCCACGTGGCCTGGAAGACAGGACGACCCGAGGCCAGAGAAGAAAACGGAGTGAGCGCACGCAGAGCCCCGCGTGGTCACAGGGAAAGGCAGCAAGGGAGGTAGGAAAGGATAAACCTACCAACAGCTACAAAAGGTACCAAGGCAAATAAAGCCACATAAATTAGAATAGATAAATCAAAATTATAAATAGTACCTATAGACAATAAATTAATATAATGGAATGTTCTCACCTGGAGGTTAAGCAGCAAAGAAAGAGGAGGAGTTTCTAGTTGTGCAGACTTTTATAGACTGTTCCTGTGTTCCTATTGGTTGTTTTTATTGTTTCTCTGTTAACTGTTTTGCTGCTGGAGGTTAACAGTAAAGAAGGTTAATGCAAAATACGAAGCCTCCTGTCTTGCTATAAAATTTTGTTTATTGCATCTTGTAACAGATGCAAACATATTATGAGTGTTTGTGAGTTTTGTGAAAGTAAAAGAATGTAATTAAAAATAAATAAATAAAAGAATAGTGGAAGCATGGAATGGGCTGTTAGTGGTGGTGATTGTATGAATGATTTGTAACTGGTATGATGTTTTCAATGGGTAAAGAAATATAATTATTTGATTGCTCCATATTTGTTGTTCCACTATATCTCCCATGCACAATTACACTAGCAGATAACAGCCTAACAATTTTATTATTGTTAAAGTGATGTACAGGAAACGCATATTTAAACAAAATAGGCAAAATAATATATTTGTAACTTGATAAGATATAAGTTTTTCTTTTTGTATTTTTGGAGTAAGTTTTGGAAATTCCCTGGAGTAATGTTTTTAATGAAGTATGTACAGGATGCCTGACAGTTGCCTCAGCCTGGCCAGCTGGGGGAAACTGAGAGGTAAACTAAACAAAAATGGTTTTCATTCAGGTTAGGAAATCTACTGAAGAGTTTGCAGTAAGCAAAGTTGCGTGGTAGTAATAACACTCATTGTGTTAGTGAATTAAATGTGCATAAGATAACTGTTATTGTAAAAGTTGTTTCTACTCCAATCTGCTTTACCAGTGTGAGTGATACGAATGAAGTGTGAATGAATGTTGGATAGGAACTAACATGGATATAATGCCTGTAAAATAGATTAAGCAGATTGGACCTGGAAAATATATAATAGAATACATCCATATATCTTCATTGGAATAGTTCCCTAGAATATTTCTTAGTACTAAACGTATGTGAGATTAGGATTGTGTTCATCAGGAAATATCAGTTTAGGATACAACGACATCCATATCTGAAGTAATAAATATATATACGTGCGATGTCAGATTGTATTAGAATATTGATAGACTAACCAGCCTGGTGACTGGGTAACATGAATGTTCACATAAAGTCATGACTTCACCTAGTAGCTAGGGGATCAATTTAGGTTATGAATCTATTTTATTGCAATTCTAATTTAGTACGAAAAAGTGCAGGTAATAATGAAATCTTTGTGGCTTTGTCCACAGATACAGGATCATATCTTTTTAGATACCATCCCATGGAATTAAAATTTCTAACCGCTTTCTTTTTCACACTTAAATGAAAATAGTTACAAAAATCTTGTGCTTCTATCCCCTAAGTATATTTCTACTTTTAGTCTATGTAATATGTCAATGTAATGTGTATTTTGATGTAATGTAAAGAAGTTTTGCTTTACGGAGATGTGATAGATGGATGCAGCTGCTTACCAGCAGAAGTAGTAAATGCTGGTACAGTCAGGAAATGTAAAATACAGGACACGGGTATGTGGCTCTTGAGTCTAGGATGGGACCGGGGGCTGATTGGGATATGGGCCTTATATTGGGAAAATGGACAGAGTGTATGGGCCGAAAGGTTCTTATTTGCTATCAAAATCTATGTTGCATACAAGAGGACAACTTATAAATGTGGTTATGCCACTAAGTAAAGCATTGGAGTCTCGACAGGAGGAACCACGCTGGAAATGAGAATATCAAGTATTATGCAACACAGACTGCAGTTAAGATTTATGAACTTGTTTCTTGGATCCATATCTCCCATTGCAAGCTTGCTTCTCCCCCCAAAGATTTAAAAGACTGATAGTCTCCTAGTAATTTTATATTTCAAATACTTATAGTGTCAGACCAGGCGGGGACCACCTACCTCATTGCGGGGTCCGTCGCCCCGGACCGCGATCCCCGTCGGCCGGCCTCCTCGCGACGTGGCCGCATGGTCCCAGGACTGCTCTATCTCCCTCCACTCAGGTGTAGCAGAAGGGAGGGGAACAGGCACTTAGTGTGGGAGGGGATCAGGTGCTAGGTGGTGGATGTCTCATTACCTGCCCCTATATAATCCCCACAAACCTCTACACCAGTGCTTCTTTGTTAAGCTTAGTGTTGCTTATAACCTCTATATTACTTGAGTCCCTGGTATCCTGAACTTTTGGCTTTCGTCTCCTGTTTATGCTGTCTGCTGCCTGCCTTGACCTTTGGACCGTGACCCCGACTATTCTCTTGGATTTGCCCCTCTTTGTACTGCATTTCTGGACTTTGTGTAGTGGTGCCTGCGCCATGCTCCGCACCCCCCCACCAGACATATAGCTTCATTTTCCTTTTTGTTTTGTTTTATTTTATGTTGCTTATTTAGATTTAGATTATATAATTAACAAGTATTTTAACACAGAAAAAAACTGGAAGCTAATTATATTAAAGTTTTTTCTTTTTGTATTTCTATCCTTTGTTATTCTATTGCGATGTGATGAACAGAAGTCTTATATTGGTCTTACCAATAGTTTTGTTGAGAATGTACAAGATTCTCTGTGTTATGTTTGTATTCATATGCCCATACCTGGGAACTTCTCGGCTCTGGCTACCCGGAGCCTTCCCTTGCGGGACGCGGCCAGGACTGCACACTGACCCATGTAAAGGGGATGTTCCCCCGACGTCAGTGGGAATGCCCCCGACGTCAGTGGGACCGCCCACCGATGTCAGCGGGACCTGCCCACTGACGTCAACGAGAACTTCCTGACGTCAGCAGGAGTGCCCACCGACGTCAGCGGGAACTCCCCTGACGTCAGCGGGACTGTCTACCGACGTCAGTAGTAGCGGGTCGTGTCAAGACCTCGCCACCCGGAGGATTTGGGTCTTGACCCGGAGAACCGGAGGAGCAGCGCTCACCCGGCAATCTCCGGGTCAAACCCGGAGAGTTCCCAGGTATGCATATGCCTCATAGTCTAGACACAGTTGTTCCTTTTATACCCTACCCATTCAATAGCACTGTATTGTATTGATGAAATGGTGTGATTTAGAAATCAGACTCAAGTGGTCTCCCTAAAATTCTTTATCCTCCCTTTCTGTCTTTATCGGTCTTGGAAGTAAGAAAACTAAATTGAGTGCATGGACAGGATATGTTCGGCCTTATAATTCTTCAAAGAGACATGAGGAAAATACACCAAGAATAACAGTAGTTCAGACCCTTGGGGGTTTATGTTTAGAACGTACAAATATTCAGGGAGGTATTTTTGGAGGAACCAGTAAGTGTCACAAGACACTTATATGTAACTGTTCAAATCCCCCTGCTATGCAGGAATCTGGTGTACATAGTTACATAGTAAATAAGGTTGAAAAAAGACCTAAGTCCATCAAGTTCAACCCTTCTACCTAACCTTCCTATTCTTGGTCCAAAACAAGGCAAAAAAAAACCTAATTAAGCTACTTCGAATTCTGCCATCAGGGGGAAAAAAATCCTTCTTGACTCCAAGAGGCAATCGGATTTCTCCTTGGATCAAGAAGCTCTAAACTATTAATGTTATTCTATTTAGCATTGGAAGAAGATGTTTGGGTATGGGTAAGTTGCAATAAAGCACATATTTATATGACATTAAATTGGTCTTATTGGGTGTGTGGAAATTATGCTTATCCTAGATTACCTGAGAATTGGCAAGGATCATGTTATTTGGCCTACATACTCCCTGCAATAAGACATACTAAAGAAGGACCAAAACTTGCATTTGGGCTTCATAGATCTAAAAGGCACCATAAAGATGTACCACTTTTTCAGAAATTATGGGTAACTGGGATAATTTCATAAATATAATAATTCCTTCTACTGGGGACTATGATAATTGGGAAAGAATCAGAGCTTTAACCATTATGTTAGAAACTGTTTGAAACTGTTCTTTTCAAACAGAAAATGCAACCCCTACGATTGGTTGCCTTACAGAATCGTATGGCTCTTGAGTTTATTTTAGCTATTATGCTCATTAGTGGACTCTGAATATTGTACTTATGTTCCAGATTTCTCTCAAAATGTTATCCTAGCGATTAGTGAGATTAGGCAAGACGTAAGCAAAATGCTAAATTCCCTAATAATTTCCTCTGGGGACTGTGGAATAAGTAGTTGGTTTGGTGCGTTGGGTTCCAAAATTTTCTATGGATTGGTTATAGGTTGTTTTCTTCACAACCATATTCGTCTCCATAGCAGTGTTGAAGCTTTTACTCCTTAAATGTTGGAATTCTGCTACTTGGTCTATTGCCCATTACCCTGTTCTAATTGAACAGACCCTTCATGTCCCCCTAGTGCTATTATCTGTTTATGATGCTGACCAAGATTTGGCTGACCATGGCTTCATGGAATCTTTAGAGCATGAAACGGGGGACTGTGGAGAGTATGGGTAATAAGAGGTTAAATGTTTTCTGCATTCTGGTGATAAAAGTCTGATGCTCTGGGAGGTAGTATTCTTCTGTAGAAGAACATGATATACCGTATTTGCTTGATTATAAGACGATTATACCCCTCGTCTTATAATCGAGGTCGTCTTCTAATCAGACCTGAAAAAAATGTCTGCTGGGGCCATGCTGCTTACCGGGCTTTGGTCGCGAGCAGCGTCTCTGCTACTAGCAGCAGGAGAACAGGAAGCTAGCAAAGCCCTCACTATATTACTCCCCCTTCCTTCCTCTGGGGGCGGGGCCAGAGAAGTTGCTCGCACAGCCGGGCCCCTGCAGAAGTCTGCGAGTGGGAGATCTGCAGTTCAGGTAAGGGGGTGGG
The DNA here is from genome assembly GCA_023333645.1 of Sceloporus occidentalis. Classification (NCBI taxonomy): domain Eukaryota; kingdom Metazoa; phylum Chordata; class Lepidosauria; order Squamata; family Phrynosomatidae; genus Sceloporus; species Sceloporus occidentalis. Next base: position 671,290 of record JALMGF010000152.1, read on the forward strand.
GGAGGGTTTTTGAGCAAGTATGTGTGATTAATGGAATGAATGAGTATTTAAATGTTTGTGAATGAGTGTGTGTGTGATAGCATGGATGTGTAAGGGGGGTGGGGGTGGTAGCATGGCATAGAGAGGCTGTAATCACACTACTATCATCCCCAGGTTCCAGCATGGCTGCCTTGGCTTGATAGGAGTGTGATTGCTGTTAGCAGTTATATATATATATATATATATATACCTCCAGAAATGCATTTTAACCCCCTATATGCCACTCAGCCCCATGATATGCCTTTTAACCCCCTATATGCCAGAGTGGCATATAGGGGTATAAGGCATATCATGGGGCAGAGGGGCATATAGGGGGTTAAAAGGCATATCATGGGGCACAGTGGCATATAGGAGGGTATCAGACATTTCTGGAGGCAGAGTGGCAAGCCTGGGGGCAGATGTGCATAACTGGGGGGCGCAGGTTGGCAAATAAAAGGAAATTAAAAAGAATATATTTTTCTCAATCATAGCTTTTATTAAATATGAAAAAATAGGTTACATGAATTAATATTTACTAGTAAAACTTTTTTTCCTATAGAGTAGTCTTATATTCAGGCTTTTTGTTTTTTCCTAAATTAATATTTTGATTTTGGGGGGTCATCTTATAATCAGGGTCGTCTTATAATCGAGCAAATATGGTATATGGTAGAGGGTATAGGTCAAATTATACAGCTGAATTAGTTGGTGAGAAATTTCAGTGCACATGTCTGCTTAATATTACTGAAAACCCATGCATGTCATACATATTAATGGTATGTAGGTTAAGCTTTGCCTTTTATGGTAAAAAGCAGTGCCAACCTTTAGTAGGAGTGTACTTATTTTCTTTTGTGATCAATGTATATATATTTGATAGATAAGTAAAGGCTCCAGGCACTCAAGAGTTCCAACGTCAGGCAGTTTCATTGAGACAAAGAACAACATTTCAACCTCACAATGAGGTCTTTTTCAAGTTATGGTCGAAACGTTTTTCTTTGTCTCAAACAATCTGCCTGACAGTGGAACTCTTGAGTGCCTGGAGCCTTTATTTATCTATTGGATTTATTGGGGAACTGGCCCTTCCTGGCACAGTTAAGCACCTGGGTTCTCTTATAGTGTGCAGATTCCTCATTCTGTATATATATTTGATGAAATTGTAAAGTTGTCAGATCTGCCTGCTTTTGTGCAGATCTATCGGCAACTGCTTGTATCTGGAAAATGAGGCAACAATTCGCACAGGCTCACCAAAAACTGGACAATGAAAGACTGGAAGAACTGACATCAGAATAAATCCCTGGATCAACGTTCTGTCCCTATTAATCTAATATCCATAACTTGTAATATTATTGCTTTCAAGAAACACGTCCAGGCTCCTTTTGAACTCTTTTATTGAATTTACCATTACCACTTCCTCTGGCAGAGTTCCATAATCTCACCGCTCTTACTGTAAAGAACCCCCGTCTGTGCTGGTGTAGAAACCTTCTTTCCTCCAGCCATAGAGGATACAGTCCTGGGTATAATTAGTCCTGGGAGTGATCTCTGTACTGCCCCCTTATATATTTGTACATAGTTATTAAGTCTCCCCTAAGCCGTCTTTTTTCCAAACTAAATAACCCTAATTCTGATAATCTTTCTGGGTACTGTAGTCCTCCCATTCCCCTTATTACTCTGGTTGCCCGTCTTTGAACCCTCTCCAGCTCCACTATATCTTTCTTGTACACTGGTGCCCAGTACTGTACACAGTATTCCATGTGTGGTCTGACTAGTGACTTGTACAGTGGTAGAATTATTTCCTTGTCGTGGGCATCTATGCCCCTTTTGATGCACCCCATGATTTTATTTGCCTTAGCAGCAGCTGCCTGACACTGGTCGCTACAGGTAAATTTACTGTTAACTAAAACTCCTAAGTCCTTTTCCATGTCAGTCGTCCCCAGTGTTTTCCCATTTAATACATATTTCTTCCTCATGTGCATAACCTTACATTTATCTGTGTTGAACCTCATCTGCCACATCCCAACCCAAGACTCCAACGTATGCAGATCCATTTGTAATTGTGCACTGTCCTCTATTGTGTTAACCACGTTACAGAGCTTAGTATCGTCTGCAAAGATTGATACTTTACTATACAATCCCTCTACAATGTCATTAATAAATATATTAAAAAGAATAGGACCCAAAACTGACCCCTGTGGTACCCCACTAGCAACAGTCACCCACTCAGAGTATGTACCATTAATAACCACCCTCTGTTTCCTATCACTGAGCCAGTTACTTACCCACATACACACATTCTCCCCCAGCCCAAGCATTCTCATTTTATGCACCAGCCTTTTATGTGGCACTGTATCAAATGCATTGGAAAAATCAAGATATACGACATCCGGCGATTCACCCCGATCCAGTCTTGGGCTCACCTCCTCATAAAAGCTGATCAGGTTAGTTTGACAGGACCGATCCCTTGTAAACCCATGCTGATATGGAGTCATACACTTATTTTCATTGAGATACTCCAAAATAGCATCTCTTAGGAAACCCTCAAACAGTTTACACACAACAGAAGTTAAACTAACAGGCCTATAATTCCCCGGGTCACTTTTTGTCCCCTTTTTGAATATTGGCACAACATTTGCTATGCGCCAGTCCTGGGGAACAGACCCTGTCACTATAGAGTCCTTGAATATTAGAAATAGGGGTCTGTCTATTACATTACTTAACTCCCTTAGAACGTGGGGGTGAATGCCATCTGGACCTGGTGATTTATCTATTTTTATTTTTTTTAGGCGGCACTGCACTTCTTCCTGGGTTAGACAGGCGACATGTACTGGGGCAGTTATCTCATCCTGCTGTATATTACCTGGCATTTCATTTTCCTCTGTGAATACAGCAGAGAAGAATATATTTAATAGATTAGCTTTTTCCTGATCCCCGTCTATAACTTCTCCCTCATTACTTTTTAAGGGGCCAATGCTTTCATTTTTAACCTTTTTACTATTTATATAGTTAAAGAACATTTTGGGGTTTGTCTTACTCTCTTTGGCAATGAGTCTTTCTGTCTCCACTTTTGCTGCTTTTATCTGATTTTTACATATTTTATTTTTTTCCCGATAGCTTTTTAGTGCTTCCTCACTGCCTTCCTGTTTCAGTAGCTTAAATGCCTTTTTTTTGCCATTTATTACCCCTTTACATTTTTATTTATCCACATTGGTTTTCTCTTGTTCCTGACTCTTTTATTCCCATACGGTATGTACCTTTCACAGTGAGAATTTAAGATATCCTTAAAAATCTCCCATTGAGTGTCTGTACTCTTGTTTTTGAGGACATTTTCCCAATTTACAGTGTTAAGGGCTTCTCTTAGTTGATCAAACTTTGCCTTCCTAAAGTTCATAGTTCTTGTGGCTCCTCTAAGAGTTCCCTTATTGAAGGACAAGTTATAATGTATCATATTGTGATCACTATTTCCTAGATGCCCCCTGACCTGCACATTAGTTACTCTGTCAGGTCTGTTGGTTAATATTAAGTCCAGTAGGGCGCCCCCTCTGGTCGGGTCCTGTACCATTTGGGACAGATAATTATCCTTACTTATAGTCAGAAACCGGTTTCCTTTATGAGATTCACAGGTCTCTGTTTCCCAGTTTATGTCGGGATAGTTAAAGTCCCCCATAATAACCACCTCATTGTGATTTGCTGCCTTGTTTATTTGCTTTAATAATTGATCTTCTGCTGCTTCCATTATATTTGGTGGCTTATAGCAAACCCCGATCAGTATTTTATTATTTTTCTTTCCATATATTTCTACCCATAATGACTCCACATTATCATTTCCCTCACATATATTCTCCCGCAGTGTGGCCTTTAGGCTGGACTTTACATAAAGGCAAACTCCTCCCCCTTTTTGTTTTTTTCGATCCTTCCTGAATAGACTATAACCCTGTATGTTAACCGCCCAGTCATAGCTATCATCCAACCATGTCTCTGTTATACCCACTATGTCATAGTTTTCTTCAGACATTATTAACTCCATTTCGTCAGTTTTATTGGTCAGACTTCTGGCATTAGTAAGCATACAATTTAGAGGTGTATGGTTTTTTTCCCTATGAAGCCTATCCCTATTGACTATTCTAACCCCTCCCTCCGCTCCACCCCCAGGTACATTTATAAGCCCCAGCTTTCTATCTACACTATCTTCCCCTTCTATATTGTAGTTTCCCTCCCCCCCTTTACCTAGTTTAAACACTCCTCCGCCCTTCTGGCCATCTTCTCCCCGAGCACAGCTGCACCCTCCCCATTGAGGTGCAGCCCGTCCCTACCGTAGAGCCTGTATCCGACCGAGAGACCGAGAGCATTGGAAAAGGCGAATGAGTGGGCAATTGGCGAACCGCTCACCTGTTGAAACACAGGGCAAAGCACCCAAACACTGTCAGTCTTAGATGTTTGGCAGCAGACTTCCAGAGCTCAGACACTAGGCCCTAGCGTAAGCTGGCCACTCCGGCGGAGGTAGCAGGCGTTGCCACACCGCAGACAGAGGCAGCCAGGGCCGAGAAACTGCCCTTACCATTAGGGACATTTGAGGCATGACTCTAGCCAGGAAGCAAACTGGCAGAGAAGAGACGCTGGCACCACCACCAGCAGCAGCAGCAGCAGCATTGGGAAAGGCGAATGAGTGGGCAATTGGCGACCCACTCACCTGTTTCACCCCAGGGCAAAGCATCCAAACAACTGTCAGTCCTAGACGTTTGGCAGCGGACTTCCAGAGCTCAGACACAAGGCCCTAGCGTAAGCTGGCTACACCGGCGGAGGTAGCAGGCGTTGCCACACCGCAAACAGAGGCAGCCAGGGGGGAGAAACTACCCTTACCATTAGGGACATTTTGGGCATGACTCTAGCCAGGAAGCGAACTGGCAGAAAAGAGATGCTGGCACCATCACCATCACCAGCAGCATTGAAAAATGGAAAAGGCGAATGAGTGGGCAATTGGCGACCCACTCACCTGTTCTACCCCAGAGCAAAGCATCCAAACACTGTCAGTCCTTGGCGTTTGGGAGCGGACTTCCAGAACTCAGACACTAGGCCCTAGCGTAAATTTGCTACACCGGCGGAGGTAGCAGGCATTGCCACACCGCAGCAAGTGCAACCAGGAGGAGAAACTACCCTTTCCATTAGGGACATTTGAGGCATGATTTCAGCCAGGAAGCGAACTGGCAAAAGATGCTGGCACCACCACCAGCAGCAGCGTTGGAAACGGAAAAAGGTGAATGAGTGAGCAATTGACGACCCGCTCACCTGTTTCACCCCAGGGCAAAGCATGAAAGTCTGTCAGTCCATTGCGTTTGGGAGCGGACTTCCAGAACTCAGACACTAGCCCCTAGTGTAAATTGGCTACACCAGCGGAGGTAGCAGACGTTGCCACACCACAAACACGTGCAACCAGGGGGAGAAACTACCTTAAACATTAGAGAAAAAAAAAATTTACTTTCCAAGCTAAGAGCTCGGTAACCCAACTTGGGCAGATTGAATTTAAGAAAGGCAATCTGCTCCATCAGATGAGGTGCCATGCATGAGCACTGTGGACTCAGTATGTTTCCAGTCATAGAAAACACGCGCTCACTTTGAACAGTGGTTGGCTGACATGATAGAAGCTACTGCGCAACCCATGAGAGTGCAGTGCATACACTCTTCTTTTCATCCCAGTAGCTAAGAGGACCAACATTAGGCGCAGAAGGAACTTCACAGAGGTAAAGTTTGACCATTTCAGCAGCACTACTCTCCTTTCTGCTGCTAGCTCTGTCAGATGGTCCAACTATACTCCCAAGTGCCTCTTCCCAAAACGCAGCTGCTCCACTCAGCTGTGTTGTGCTGCTTGTGGCACTGCTGCTGATGCTGCTGCTAGGAGTAGCAGACCACATCATCTCTTCCTCCTCCTGCACCTCTCCCTCCTCGGACAGCATTCCCATTTGACGCTGCCAGTCACGCACCTTGTTGACCAATTGCTCCCGGTAGCTACTGAGAACATTATATTTTAAAGCTAGCTTTCCCTTAATTCTTGGATCACAAAGGCACGCTAGCATCATTTCGGGACTCTCTTCCATGCGTTTGCGAAGGTGTACTTTTAGCAGATCCTTCAGCTTCCTGACTATGGCTGCTACGTCAGGATGTAGAGTGCCACCTTGAACAGCCTCACGGTTTTCAAGGAACACATCCATCTTGCTGCCTAGATGGGAGAACACTGGGATTACCTGGGCCAGACTGGCAGTGTTTGAGCTTACATTTTCTGTGGCATCCCTGAATGGTTTAAGGACTGTCACTAGCTGGGTGATCACTGTCCAATCCTCCCTATTCAATGGAGATGTAATTCCAATATTGTGCTCTGAGGCAAGATTATGGGTTGCCCTCTGCTGCTCCAAAATCCTCTCCAGCATGTCTAACGTGAAGTTCCACCGTGTACTGACATCCTGACGTAGGCAGTGTACGGGAAGATCTGACCTCTCTTGCTCTTCCCTCAAAAGTTGGCTAGCCTTAACACTATGGTGAAAGTGCCCAGCGATCTTTCTGCAGCGGGACAGAACTACTGCTACCACATTAGTTCCTTCTGACATTGCTGCCTTCACTACAAGATGGATGATGTGGGCTGCACAGCGCACACCAACAATATGACCATCTCGCAGAGCTTTCACCATATTGGCACCTCCGTCAGTTACCACAAAACCAACTTCAACATTGGTGCCCGCCTCTGCTCCCACCCAAAGGCTAAACATTTTCCTCATTGCATGCAGAATATTTTGGGAAGTGTGCTTTTCATCCATCCAGAGGCGTATATAGGGTATGGCAGCCATGGCACGTGCCATGGGCGCCATCTCAAGGGGGTTGCCGGTGAGCGGCTTTTAAATGCCGTTTTTTTTTGATGCGGAGGAGAGAGAGGGGCGCCTAGCAACCGCTCGGCTCCCCTCATTCTCCTCCACGAGCCCTCTACCCCCGTCCCGGTGCCGGCATTTCATGCAGAGCGCCGCAATATGCCGGCATATTGCGGCGCTCAGCATGAAATGCCGGCACCAGCGAGCGGCTTTTAAACACTGATGCGGGGGAGAGAGAGGGGCGCCTAGCAACCGCTCGGTGCCCCTCGTTCTCCCCCGCATCAAAAAAAAGAAGACAGCGTTTAAAAGCCGCTCGCTGGTGCCCGCTGCTTCACTGCTGGGCGCAGAAATATGATGTCATATTACGGCGCTCAGGAGTGAAGCAGCGGGCACCAGAGAGCGGTGCAGGAAGACAGCAGCATCGTGCTCCTGTCGCTGGACTTCAAGGTGAGAGAGGGGGGGGGGTATATAGTGGGTAAGGGGGGGGAGGGGTTAGAAAGTGATAAGGGAGGGAGAGGGGGTTAAAAAGTGATAAGGGAGGGAGAAGGGGGTAAAAAGTGATAAGGGAGGGAGAGGGGGGTAAAAAGTGATAAGGGAGGGAGAGGGGGGTAAAAAGTGATAAGGGAGGGAGAGGGGGGTAAAAAGTGATAAGGGAGGGAGAGGGGGTAAAAAGTGATAAGGGAGGGAGATGGGGGGGTAGAAAGTGATAGGGGAGGGAGAGGGGGTAGATATAAGTAAAGAGTGTGCATTAATGTGTGGATGCATTGAGTGAATGAGAGAGAGCATGAGTTAATATGTGAATGTATTGTCTGAATGAGAGAGAGCATGAGTTAATGTGTGGATGAATTGTCTGAATGAGGGAGAGCATGAGTTAATGTGTGGATGCATTGAGTGAATGAGGGAGAGCATGAGTTAATGTGTGGATGAGTTGTCTGAATTAAAGTGTGAATTAGTGAGTGACTGTAAAAGTGTTTGTGTATCATAGATGTATAACTGTGGAAGGGCAAAGATGGCACTAGCAGGAGGTTTGAGCCTTGGGGACCAAGATGGCACAGGCAGGGTGTATATGGCACAAAGATGGCACTGGCCGAACTGTTTGGGGACAAAGTTGACATGTGCTGGGCTATTTGGGGACAAAGATTGCAAATCTTATGTATGTAATCTGGGTGCTGGCCGGGTTCTATGTGGGCAGTGTGGATGCCAGGGCTGGCTTTGGGGTGCAACCTGTGATCTATGCCTGTAATTTAGGGGTTTTTAAATATACCTTTAATGCCGTGTTTTTATGTGAATTCCAATTGATTTTAACCTGCAAAGCTGGGTTTTTGTGTTATTCTGTAGATCCATATCTGCTATGCTATGTTTCCATACATTATTTATGTGTACCTGCAAATACAGGGTTAATATGTCTTATTCAGTTGATCTACACCTGCGATGCTACGTTTCATATATTTATTGTATACCTGCAAATACAGGACTTGTATGTCTGATTGTGTTTATTTCATATATACCTTCAGTGCTGAGATCACAAGTGAATTTCAATTGATCTGGGTTTGTGTGTTGATCTATACCTGCTATCGGCAGCAGGGACTAATATTTATATATATATGGGCAGCAGGGGCTAGTAAATGGGTTTTAGATATTTGGACAGGGGCGCAATTTCAGTGCTTGCCATAGGCGCTATTTTCAGTAGATACGCCTCTGCATCCATCACTTCTGCATGGAGAAGGAAAGATCGGTAGCCTGCTGCAGCAGCTTCCTTAGACACACTGGGCTGCCACCAGCGTGCTGTCAAAGAAAGAAAGGCATGCTGGCCGCTAGGTGCACTCCACAAATCTGTAGTGAAATGAACACACTGACCAGCAGCCTTGGAAAGCTCCTCTTTCACTGCTGCGACACAGGACCGATACAATGAGGGGACAATGTTCCTGCTGAAAGTGGAACGTGACGGAACTGTATATTGTGGAGCCACAGCCGCCATCAATTGTTTGAAAGGCTCCCCTTCGATCATAGAGAAGAATGCCCCTCCAACAGCAATGAACTGACCAATCAGTCGCGTTACTTTATTGTCCTGCTGTTTGGGCATTGACCTTTTGGATTGGAATGCCACAAATTGTTCCAGGGTGGGCTGGACATGCAGTGCTGCAACCTGCCTTGGTCTCTGGCTGCCAGCACTAGCTGCTGCTATTGGCTCAGAAGAAGCAGCTGTTGGGGTTTTTCCACGGCCACCAGCTATGCTGCCTGCACTAAGTTTTACTTCTGCATCTTTCCCCAATAGCACAGCGTTGTGTTGAGTGCTGAGGTGATGCTTCATCCTAGCACTGGTAAAATGGCCAGACACTTTCCCTCTGCTTTTTAGCTTCCCACAATGTTTGCACTTTCCATAGCGCCCTTCTTCAACATTTTCAAAGTGCTCCCAAATTGGGGCGCGCATAGCCTTGGAGTGTGCCTTGGGTGCTGCTCCTACTGCTCGGGGTGGATGAACAGAGGCAGAACTAGTGGTGGTGGGACTGGTGGTAACAGTACTGGCCATAGTGGGACTTCTAATTGCTTTAGCTTTAGATTTGCTAGGTTTTGCTGCTGCTGGTGGTGGTGATGGTGATGATCGTAGGCTCAGGGGAAAATTGTGCACTAGTCATTTGGACACTGCTCCCTGAGGAATCTGATTCCTGACCACTCATCTCCTCTACTTCCTCTGGCTCATAGTCTAGTTCTTCATTAGCCAGATCGAATGGAATTCCTGCTAGGCTGGAGCTAAGACTGATATCGTCGTGAGACTTGTGACTAGTAGTAGTGCGAGCAGGAAGAACAGACTCTGCACTTGGCCTCTCAGTCTCAGGCTCCTCTGCTACCTCGCTAGGTGGAGTTCCACTATGTGTAGCCCTCTCTCTAACTGTCTTTACAAAAATTTTGTAAGGACTTGGTGGCTTGCTAGAGGTACTAGGAGGACATGGCGTGGCGGTACCGGTGGGAACAGTAGGCGCAGCACTAGTGGTGGTAGAGGCGGTAGAGGTGGGGGTGGTGGTGGTGGTTTTCCCTACAAAGGAATGAGATCGCTTTGGTTTGGGACCCCTCTGAGTCTTGCTGCTAATTTGGCTCTGCTTGGTACCTTGCATGCTGCTCGTGGATGGGGAAGATGCTGCTTGGGGCAAAAGGCACTTCTTTGTGCTAGTTGTGCTACCCTTTAACTTTGAACGTGCTTCTGGTGCTTTAGGCTTTCCGTAAAAAACCATAGAGCTTGTGGGCCTAGCCGCACTACTACTGCCTGCTTTTGGTGCCTTTCCTTTACTTGATGATCCTTCAAGCAATGCTTCCCCAAATGATAAGCGAGAGTTTGGCCTACTTGGCCGACTAGACTGACGCAAAGGCTGCATCTTAGAACTGGTGGTGGTGCTGGTGGTGGTGGTAGATGGAGCTTGTCCCTCCTTAGTCCCAAAAAGAGGATCCATTTCAAATTTTGTGTTGTGTATGTAGTGTAGTGTTTAAAAAAAAAAAAGGGGGGAGGATAAAAACATTTAAGACTTTGAATTTACACGGGCCTAAGAGCCTATCCTACTAGTATGCTAAACCTAAAGCTATATTAGTATTCTAGTCTAACTCTAGGCAGACGCTCTCAAGCCCACTAAGGTAAAGTGAGGTTAAATTATATATAATATTATATTATTAATAGATTAGAATTACTTATATTAGGGTTTATAGATAGACTATAGTTTATGAATTAGACAGAATTACTTATATATATTATAGATTATGAATTAGAATTTATATTATATTATATAATATATTATAGATTAAGAAGATTAAAGATTAGAATTATTTTAGTACTACAGCTATTAGCTTGAAGCTTTGCTAAGTACAGTTGTCGTCACACAGTCAATTTTTCTTGAAAAGAAATTAGAAATAAAATAAAATGTCACAGCAAAACAGTTAGCTTGCTGAAACACACAGCACTTATGCGGCTGCACTCACTAGCCCAACAAGTTCACTTCACTGATGGACTGAGGTAGGGTACTTTTAATAAAATTGAAATAAAATGCAAAATAAATGAGAAAATCTTTGCAAAACAGTTAACGTCACTGCTTGCTGATCAAAAAAGAACACAGCACTTATGCGGCTGCACTCACTAGCCCAACAAGTTCACTTCACTGATGGACTGAGGTGAGCAAAACAAATGAAATAAAATGAAAGATTATTAATTAAGAAAAATTGACTTGGTCTCTTGCTGTTGCTAAAACAAAGCACAAACTATAGAGCTGCAGCCCCAGTACTAATAAGATTAGCTGAACTATACGCTAGTAGTAATTAATTAATATTATTACTTTTATTTATAGCTAATTTAATTAACTATTAAGATAAGAATTATAGAATTATTGATATTAATTAATGATTTTAGATTAGACACTAGTAGATGTCTTGAATGTCTACAGTACACTCTACACTAGTATACTATAGTATATAATATATATATGACTGACAAATATATATATATAATATTATAATGTACTATTAAATTATTATATATTCTATTAAATTATTATTTATAAATTCTATTATTTAATTTATTTAAGCAGGACAGGCAGTAGGCACTAGTGCCAGCCCAGGGCAAGGGAACCCCAGTGCCACAGACCCCAGTGTCAACTCAACAGCACAATACACTACAGTTGATGACAAATCAAATAAAAAAAATATTAAATTAATCAAATTATTATTATTAAATATATTAATTAAGAAGAACTGAAGTGAGGAAGAGTACACTGTGAGAAATGGCAGGCTAAGGCTTACCAGTCTCACACAGAACAGAACAATCTCTCTCTGTAACACTCGGATGCAGCACAGCAGTGTTGCCAAAGTAGTCACAGCGAAAAATGAACGGATCTCTCAGGCAAGCTCTGGTCTTATAAAGGCGCCTTCAGAATTCAAAAAACAGCAGCACAGGCATTGGACGAGATCCTTAGCGTGACGTCACAAGAGTGAGCTGATTGGACAGATGAGGATCAGCTCACTCCTGTTTGAAATTTTGGCGGCTGCGCGGCAAAAACGAAGACGATCACGAAGAATCTTTGATTCTTCTTGGTTGTGAGTCTTCGTCTTCTCCTACGTTTTGCCGGCACTGTATTCTCTTCGGCATGTCTTCGGAACGAACAAAAAAACGGCCTCTTCGTGCTCGTTTTCATGTTCGCCCGAAGACGAATGCGCAAGTCTAGTTTGAACCCTTTTTAAATATAGGAACCACATCTGCCTTCCTCCAATCCTCTGGTACAATTCCTGAAAGAAAAGAATCCTGGATGATTAGAAACAGAGGTTCACTTATGTCACAGAATCCTCCGTGCCATGGGCTCCTGGAGGGGACTGAGTGCCAGCCTCCTTCCTATAGACTATGGGCCTGTAATGATTGGATAAGGAGGACCCCGGATGGCGGAGTGAGCCAGGCAAACAGGAACCAGGAGTAGCCAGGAGAGCAGGAACCGAGAATCAAGTCTGGTAACCAGTAAAGCGGGAAGCCGAATCACATCCAGAAGAGTGGTCAAACAAGCCAATTCAATACCAAACGATCAGAGAACAGGAGACAAATCAGTAAACAGGAGTGAAGTCAGCAAGCTAGGTAAAACGAATAAATAGTCACAGTAGCTCACACAGGAAAACAGCAGAATACACCAACCAAGGGTAACCCAGAAGAGGAAGTCCAGGTTTAAATAGGGAAAGGTGGAGGCGTGTCCTGCATTAAGAGGTCACCCGAGGTTATAAGAGCACGTTACAGCTGTGCTACCAGTTTGCCACGTGGTCGGCCACGCGGTGAAGACACCGACCATGTAGCGGTGGTACTCGCTGCCGCCTGAGGAAGCGTCGCGGGACCGGCCATGGACCCGTTCACGTACCCCTTGCCACTCATTACCGAGTTGTTCGACTGCCTGAAGGGATCGAAGGTGTTCACTAAATTGTACTTACGGGGTGCTCACAACCTCATTCGTATCCGTCAGAACCATGAGTGGACATTCTTATCCACTTGCCGGACCCGATTTCACATCGGATACACGTAATAAAGGTCCTGGCACGCCTTCGTGAAAACCGTTTATACGCTAAACTGGAGAAATGCGTATTTGAAGTTTCCCGGGTATCCTTCCTTGGTTATGTCATTAGCGGTACAGGGTTCGAGATGGATCCTCACAAGCTGCATGCCATTCTGCAATGGCCTCAACTTTTCTGTTGGAGAAACTTTATAGAAGGGCTACTAAAATGTTCTCACTCTAGGATCAGGTTACAACTGCATGATTCACAGACTGAACTGCTACAAATGAATCGTTCAGTCTACTGAACCGATTCATCCGGATCACTAAAAAGAATCGGATCAAATGAACGATTCATTCATGATCCGGACATCACTACAGCTGACAACCGAAGGAGAAACACAAATTGACAAGGCCCATATGGTCCCAAAAGCTAAGACTGCTCCTGACAACTCACCACAGGACGTGATTTTGTATACATATTTTCTTAATACAAAGAAAAATTGATGGCAGCGACAAGAGACAAAACACAAATACCTGAAAAATATGACAATATACAAATATTTATGCATCACAAATACTCTACTGGATGAATAGGCAAAAATTCCCACAGAAACACTCCAAAAACTTGTGGAAAGCCTTCCCAGAAGAATGGAAGCTGTTAAAGATTAAGGTTGTGGTGGGCAACACCCCGAAATAGTGACTCTTTGTCGGGTGGGCATTGCTGGCCATAGAACTGTATGGCGTCGCCTGGCTGTCTGGTGGGTGATTAGATTATACCTTCAATTCTAAAATGTTTGCTGTATAAATACTTGTGCTGTCCTCCATAAAGAGAGTTCTGTTTTACCCTTACACTAAGTCTCGGCTGGTGCTTGGGGGGAATATGAAGGGTCCATCCTTTGAGCAATTAAGCTTTTAGCGGCAAGGAAGATCTCTAAGGCTGAGCTACTCAGTCCGAGTATAGATCTCCATCACACGGGGGCACTGCTGCTGCTGTCTGCCCAGGTGTCTGGGCAGACCAGCACAGCCACCAAGAGCCTTTGATCACCCCCACGGGAGCGATTCTTCAGGCTCAAAACGCAATCGCTGATAAACAAGCCCAACTGTGTTTTGCACTGGTTATATATTTTTTTTTATAGATGAAGCTGTGAAAATAATTTTTCATCCGAATTTTTCCCAGATTTTTAGATATTTTTGTATTAAATGATGGTTTTTATATATATAAAAAAAAAATCCAAAAATAGTTACCGGCACTCCAGGGACTTCTTTAAATAATCACTCCAGAATCACGTACAGACTTGTAATACCCTAATGCAGCAACTTGCCCGGCAGATCCCACTGGTCTCCCTGTTCTATCAGTTAAATGATAGAACACGGAGACCAATGGTATCTGCCGGACAAGTTACGGCACCAGGAGTTTAAAAGTCTGTACGAGCGACCCTATTGGTCGCCAGCAGGGGGCTCGTCTGCCATCAACCATTGGCAGACTAGCCCCCTGCTGACGACCAATAGAGTTGCTCATATGGACATTTAAACTCCTGACGCCAGAGCTGCTGCGGTACGCGTTAACCCCGTATTAACCCCTTAACCAGAAAAAAACGAAGAAAAAACAAACACGAAGAATGTCCACGAATATTCGCCCGAAGAGAAGACAGGAACAGGCGAATATTCGCGGAATACGAAGATATTTTTTTTCCCGAAGACGAGCACGAAGACGAACACGAAGAGCCCCCTGGTGCCCAAGTCTAGTACATTGTATATTCCTAAAGATAAGTCATCTCTGAGGTCAAAATAGTAAGTAAATAAAAAAGGATATAACATGTTAGTCTACGGTATACCTGTTAGTTGGTTTTGTTCTACTACATTAATATTTCCTGCTCTAATTATTTCAGCATTTCTTATGTATTAAAGCAGGGGCGTCCAACATGCGGCCAGGGCAACCGATTTTACGCGGGCCGCACCTCGAGCCCTGCTACTTACATGTGGGAGTGTCTTCTGTACTGCATCACATGACTCTGCTCCAGTCCTGCTTCCTCTGTGCAGTACCAGAGAACGCAGAGGGAGCCCTCTGCTGAAGTCTGTGAGCGGCATCGAGGAGCTGCAGTGCAGGTAAGGGGGTGGGGAGGGTGTTTGAATGAGTATGCGTGATTGAGGGAATGAATCTGTGAGTGAATGAGTATATGAATGAATGAGTGTGTGTGTGTGTGTGTGATAGCATGGATGTGTAAGTGCTGGAACCTAGGCATGATGGGATTGTGATTGCTGTTAGCAATCACACTCCTATCATGCCAAGTCAGCCAGTACATGCTGAAACCTAGCTAGCTGCCCCCTTGTGTATTGATGCTGCCAGCAGTATGGGGTCTGCATATCACTTACAGCCACCCTGTACCAGCATGTACTGGCTGACTTGGCATGATAGGAGTGTGATTGCTAACAGCAATCACAGTCCCATCATGCCTAGGTTCCAGCATTTACTGGTTGGATGTGTAATGCTGGAACCTAGGCATGATGGGACTTTGCTGTTAGCAATCACACTCCTATCATGCCAAGTCAGCCAGTATATGCTGAAACCTAGCTAGCTGCCCCCCTTGTGTATTGATGCTGCCAGCAGTATGGGGTCTACACATCACTTACAGCCACCCTGTACCAGCATGTAACAGCAAAGTCCCAACATGCCTAGGTTCCAGCATGAGTGTGATTGCTAACAGCAAGCACAGTCCCATCATGCCTAGGTACCAGCATTTACTAATTGCCTGGGTATGATAGGAGTGTGATTGCTGTCAATATGACAAGTCTTATTGCTAATTTTTTTGTACAATTGTGGTGTGTTACCTACTTTTATAAAAAATTTGAGTTTTTATTATTATTTTTAAAGGTGGGGGGTCATTTTCGGGTTTGGCTAAGTGAACCGTGAATGTTTTGGTCCAGAATTTTCATTTTGGTGCATCCCTAGAATAAATAGAAGTATTTCATTTTTAATTATCCTGAATTTGCAGTCACAAACCTTTCTAGGCCCAGAAATCAGTGAGAGGAAAAGTAAAGGTTTTGTGTCATTTACTTTATTTTAATCTGCATATTTTATTAAAGGCCATATTTTCTCACAGTGAAAAATGAGTGCGGCCCTCGCACGTATACAATTCTGATGAAGTGGCCCACTGCAGAAAAAACTTGGACATCCCTGTATTAAAGCATGTCTTTCTCTGACCCTTAAAACTAGTTACCATATAATGCTGTACTGACAGACCCTTAAATCTGGCTCTCACACTTCTCCTTCACACTGTAACTAATTACCAATTAGTATAGCAACTAAAAGAGGCAGGGTTCAATGTCCCCCTCCTTTCGGACTAAACCTATAAAATAACTTTAATTGAAGACAGGTTTCTGAGTAACCAATGCAAGATTTAGAGGAGACCAGACGATTTAATGTTTTAATAACAAGCAAATGTACCAACACAAAATCAACAGTACATCTAGAGGCCCCTGACTTTTTTCACAAACATTTTGTCATGTTTTCTCTACTTTCCAAAGCCTTACATTTCTCCTTCTATCATGTTGGCTTTCATCTGTGTCTTTTTAACCAACACTTTCCTTAAGTATACATTCTCTCTTTTTGCTAGCGTATTTATTAACCATTGCGATTCTCTCTCTTTTTTCTTAGTGTTTGAACCCTGTTCCTTCTCCCTTCCCCCCTTTAGATTTCTTCCTCCACATACTTCCCTCATCCTTGCACAGTGTTATTATGACCCCATGGCTTTTTTTTCTATCATCATTGGCAGTCTCGCTTTTTCCACTTCTCCTATTTCTTCATCCCCCATATCTTGCTCTCTCATGTCCTCCCCTTTTTGTGCTCAAACACCCATTCTCCCCAGAGAACATACTGACCTTGCAATACATGGTTATAAAATGCTGGATTAGTGACATCTATTTATTTTGAGATATTTATGGAACCCAAGTCTGGTTAAATAAAACAATATATATAACAGGGCTGAACACGGCCATCTATGAAACTGTCAATATTTTGCATTTAAACTAAGACACAGTTGTGACCTATATTGCTGATTTATCTAATGAATACCGTGTGCAATTAATCATTACAGGCTTGTAGCAGAAGATCAGACACTAAAGCAGTGTTGTTGCACAGTAAGAGACAACATAAACATATAAATGGATAAACGGATTTCTGTGTTTTTAACCATTAGAGTATTACTGTTTCAGGACATATTTTTCCCTGTGGGAGGTCAGTAATTTGTTTGTCTATAGTTTTTGTTTAAAAAATGTAGGTGACAATCATATAAATAGTAAAGAAGTCGAAAAGACAAGCAATGCTTCTTAAGTTGTACACATAATTCATTCATTTCCTTCCCTTGAGGGATGCAACAACATTTCTCTCTGCATCCAAAGTTGCCTAAGTCTTTGGGATAGCACGGTTCACCTAAGCATTCCAGCCTTCCTAACAGGTCTGAATTGCAATGACAATTGGACTTCATCACATTCAGTAAAACATCAGCAGACGCAGACAACCCCCGCTGCTAACGGCGCCTCCTTACGGCTGCAGCGGAAGTTGCCTACGCGAATGGCCTAGATGTCTACCCGCTGCCGCGACTACACACCAGGGAAGCGGGTAGACGTCAGAAGCACCGGTAAGTCATTTCTGCATAAGGCATTTCTGTAGGCAGAGTGCTCTATGTTATGCCTTTTAACCCCCTTCATGCCTCCAAATATGCATTTTAACCCCCTTTATGCCACTCTGTCTCCAGAAATGCCCTTTAATCCTCTATACGCCACTCTGCCTCCTGAAATTCCTTATACTTCCCTATATGCCACTCTGCCCATAATATGCCTTTTAACCCCCTAAATGCCAGAGGCATATCATGGGGCACAGTGGCATATAGAGAGTTAAAAGGCATATCATGGGGCACAGTGACATTTAGAGGGTTAAAAGGCATATCATGGGACACAGTGGCATATAGGGGGTATAAGGCATTTCTGGGGCAGAGTGGCAAGCCTGGGGGCAGATTGGAAAATAAAAGGAAATAAAAACAAAATATTTTTCTCAACCATAGCTTTTATTAAAAAAAATAGTTTACATTGTTAACATGAATTAACATTTACTGGTAAAACTTTTTTCCTATAGGGTCGTCTTATATTCAGGCATTTTCTTTTTTTCCTAAATTAATATTCAGATTTTGGGGGCTCGTCTTATAATCGAGCAAATACGGTAACTTATCCTTGTATGCTACAACACAGCTCTAAGCATTGATGGATATTTAGAGAGAGACAGAGACAAAGAACGTTAATACTAAAGGTATACTTGACAGGCGCATAGTCGAATGACCGTACCCATAACTCCAACCTTTCCCCCCCCAAAAAACACGCACACCTTTATTGAGTGCAAATATAATTTCCACAGGTTTATTAACATTTACAATATTTAAAGGTCATTGTCAAAACAGACCATCACAATTAAACAGAGATAACATAGTTCCCCTTCATGACAATGACCCCCCCATTATAAACATATTAACCGTATAACATTGGGCACCACCACATACCAGGTGCCTCCACTGACCACTGTAGGGGCATATCAACACACCCCCACACCACACTGTTTAACCAAATAATAACCCATGTAGGGGCATACCAAGACACCCCTACACCACCAAATAACCAATGCAGGGGCATACCGAGACACCCTTACAGCACCAAATTAACCAAATAACCGATGCAAGGGCATACCGAGACACCCCTACACCACCCCAGGTTCTGAGCCACAGGCCAGCTCGAAACCTACCAAACTAACTAGAACCGAGTCAAATAAGTAAAACCAAACCAAAACCCAATGTATCAAAACAATTATCCCAAACTATCCC
Organism: Sceloporus occidentalis; assembly: GCA_023333645.1. NCBI lineage: Eukaryota > Metazoa > Chordata > Lepidosauria > Squamata > Phrynosomatidae > Sceloporus > Sceloporus occidentalis. The sequence continues at coordinate 690,025 of JALMGF010000152.1, forward strand.
CGCCGCTGTGAAATAACGGGGTAGACACCTCCACAACCCACTAAGGGAGGGAAGGAGGCTGGGACAAACCAGATTTGGAAAAACAGTTAAGTGAGCATTTACAAAATGGCTCCCACTTATATACCCTTAGTTTTAACCCCACCCATAACAAACTTGTACCACTTAAATTAAATCACTCCTTCGTGCACACCCACTAGCTTTGTCAAGGCCCACTCCACTAAGCTGTGCTGCTCATGGGCTTCAGTTTGACAATAATGAATGGACTTGTAAGTGAGGTTTGAGCATGTTTAACCCCTTAACGACAAATCCCGTACATGTACGGGGTTGCCGTGCAACGTGATAACGACAAAGCCCGTACATTTACTACCATAAAGTTTCACAAAGGCTGGTGGTAAAATCAGTGCATGGAAAAAAATATTTGGTTCGATGGGGTAAATTGTATTGGCCGGCCTCAAATATACCAGAAATAGGATATGTGGGCAGACTTTTTGTGTGTGTGAAAAAAATAAAACAATTTTTACTACCATAAAGTTTGACAAAGGCTGATGGTAGAACTAGAGCATGGAAATGGTTAAAATACCAGCATTTGAAATACCTTGGGGTGTCTAGTTTTTAAAAATATATGATTTGATGGGGTAAATTCCATTGGCCGGCTTCAAACATACCGGAAATGGCACATGGGGGGAAGAATTACCAGATTTGGTTTTGAAATAGCAAAACACTGCCTGTACTTATTGCTCCATAACTTGCAGAAAAAAAGCAAAAAAACATAGAAACATTGGGTATTTCTAAACTCAGGACAAATAGTAGAATCTATTTAGCAGGTTTTTTCATTAGTTTTTGCAGATGAGTTTTTTTTTTTTAGTAAATTAGATGATATGATAAAATTAATGGTATCTAAAGAAAGCCCTGTTTGTCCTGGAAAAAAACAATATATAATATGTGTGGGAGCACGAAATGAGAAAGAAGAAAATCACAGCTAAACAGCAACACTGAAAAATGTTAAAAGAGCTATTGTCCCACAATATACCGTATTTGCTCGATTATAAGACGACCCCCCAAAATCTGAATATTAATTTAGGAAAAAAACAAAAAGCCTGAATATAAGACTACCCTATAGGAAAAAAAGTTTTACTAGTAAATATTAATTCATGTAAACAATATTTTCATATTTAATAAAAGCTATAATTGAGAAAAATATATATATTTTTTTATTTCCTTTTATTTGCCAACCTGCCCCCCCAGTTATGCACATCTGCCCCCAGGGTTGCCACTCTGCCCCCAGAAATGCCTTATACCCCCTATTTGCCACTCTGCCCCATGATGTGCCTTTTAACCCTCTATATGCCACTCTGCCTCCAGAAATGTCTTATACCCTCCTATATGCCACTCTGCCCCATGAGATGCCTTTTAATCCCCTATATGCCAGAGTGGCATATAGGGGGTTAAAAGGCATATCATGGGGCAGAGTGGCATATAGGGGGTTAAAAGGGATTTCTGGAGGTATATATATATAACTGCTAACACCAATCACACTCCTATCAAGCCAAGGCAGCCAGTACATGCTGGAACCTGGGGATGATAGGAGTCTGAGTACAGCCTCCCTATGCCATGCTACCACCACCACCCCCCTTAAACATCCATACTAACACACACTCATTCACGAACATTTAAATACTCATTCATTCCATTAATCACACATACTCAGAAACCCTCCCCCACCCCCTTACCTGAACTGCAGATCTCTCACTGGAAGACTTCTGCAGGGGCCCGGCTGTGCGAGCAACTTCTCTGGCCCCGCCCCCAGAGGAAGGAGGGGGGAGGCAGAGTTATGTGACACTCTTCTAGCTTCCTGTTCTCCTGCTGCTCGGGATGTAAGTAGTGCAGGTATAGTGGTATGGTTGATATCTTAGGGTACATAGCATTCAAAGGATTAAATGTCCTTGTTAAGGTTTTTTTTTTGCTTGACTGTGCAGTGTGGGTTTTTTTTGTTTGTTTTTTTTAATTTTTTATTTTATTAGCAACAAATACAAAATGCAGTATATTATATACAATTTGGCACAATATTATTGTACTAAGCAAGAAGTTATACAATTTTATATATCTGCATTTAAGAACATAAGTAAGAAAAAATTCACTAACAAGACATACATGACTTACATAGATTCCATTAGTATTTACTAAATCCCTGTCAATGTTCTGTGTGTGTGAATTTAAAGGTTTATCTTACGCAATTACTATTGATTCCATTCAGGGATCTAAGTTACCATCAACCACAAATTTTATCCGATCCTCCCAGAGTTTGTAAGAATTGGTGTTCCAGAATTTTTGTGTCAAAATGCCCTTTTCCATTTGACATTGGTGAGTTAGCTGGGATTTTATCTTAGCCCAGGGAATTAAGTCTGAGGATCTCCAATATCTAGCAATCACTATTTTTACTGCTGTATGTGTAAGCGAAATTGTATATCTTTTTTTTCACTATTAGGTAAATTTAAATGCAGTAGGGCTCTTTCAGGGGTTAGTTCCCAGTGTGGTCCAAATTTACCCGCTAATTTGTATGAAATCTGTTGCCATAGTTTTTTAATTGGGTTACAGTTCCACCATATGTGGAGCATGTCCCCTTTCTCTGCACCACATCTCCAACAGTTTGAGAGGTTATTAGGGAACATGTTTACTAACACAGAATTAACTAAATACCACCTGTTCGTAAGTTTAAACTGGAGCTCATTCAGATTTCAACAGTGTATATTTTTGTATGTTATATTTAGTGCCCTATTCCATTCTTCAACATTTATTGTAATATCTAAATCTCTCTCCCACTTTGCTAAAGCTAGGGAAATATAGTATGATTTACATAACTTAATCAATTTTAAGGATTTTGCCAGTAAATTTCCATGGTCTTCTCCTTCTACTATTTGTTTAAATAAATTATACGTTGGAGTATTCCTATTCTGTTGTAAAGTATTTAAGAGAAAACTTTTAACCCTCAGATATCTAAAACATTCCCCTATTGGGAGTTTAAATTCAGACTGAAGTTGATAGAATGTCTTAGGTGTGTCTCCCTCCATTAGATCTTTTATTAAACTTATACCTCTTTGTTTCCACACAGATAGGTTTAAGTTTTCATTCATATGTTCTAAAATAACTAGGGGTAAACTTATTATTATCAATTCTCCAAATCCCAGTTTAGATTTAACCCAGTGCCAATTTCTTACAATATGTTGCAATGCTATACTGGTTCCCGATTCTGTCATTTCAATAGCTTTACTGGAGGAGATCCAGAACAGAGGTTGTAGTTCTTTATAGAAATTATTTCTCTGTAGTTCTCCTGTGTCAAGATGGCGTGTGTAAACAAAGCAGCCTGAGCATATTCTCTTATTAAAGGGACTGCTAAGCCACCGAGATTTCTATTTTTTGTTACAACTTGTAATTGCAACCTGTTTTTTTTGGCTCCCCATATGAATTGTTAACAAATCGTTGGATTAACTCTAACCAACTGGTAGGGACCATATGTGGAATCATCCTGAAGATGTAAATAAATTTGGGAAGAATGTATGAATTAACCACATTTATTCTCCCTCACCATGAAATGAATAATCCTCGCCACTTTTTGAAAGAGGCTTTCATATCTCTAATTAAGGGGAAAAGATTAATCCCCATCCAGGATTTGGGGATTGCGTTAATTCTTATTCCCAAAATATATAAGGGAGTCTTTAGCCCATTTAAAACCCATTAGCTCAATCCGTTGTCTTTGTATGTTATCGATATTATAAGGCACAGCAATTGATTTGTCAATATTCAGTTTATAGTTAGACACAAAACTGTATTGGTCTATCCATTTTATAATATTTTTTACTGAATTTAATGGATCTCTAACTGTCAGTAAGACATCATCTGCATATAATTTTATTTTTTGTGTACCCTCTTTGCCACATCCCATCACATTGTGATCAGCCCTAATATCCCTTGCAAGTGGTTCTAAGGATAACACATAAAGCAATGGAGAGAGGGGACATCCATTTACCTTTTGGTTTGGTATATAAAGCCATCATTGCATACTAAATTCTTCCTTAAAATCCAAAAGCCTTCAGTACTCCCGCCATGTATCTCCAACTGACCCTATCGAAGGCTTTCTCGGCGTCTAACGATAGGGTCAGTTGAGAGACGTTCCTTATGTTATTCTCCTCAAAGATACCGGCCAGTGCTCTTATATGGCTGGTAGCTGACCGACCTTTAACGACCTTTAATGAAATGTGAAGACAAAAGTAACCTAGATTCCACGTGTACAATATGATAAAATAAAATAAAAAATATATATTGATACTCCCCAAATAGAGCAGCTTCCAATAACACTCAAAATGTTGAACAACGCAATAAGACAACCATATTGTATTGCGACCTTTAATGAAGCCCACTTGATCTGTATGTATCAATTGCGGAAGTACTACACTCAATGTTTGAACTATTATTCCAGCATAAATGTTGGCATCTAAATTAAGAAGAGATATGGGCCTATAGCTGGTTAATTCTTCTGGATTTTTGGTTTTAATATTGGCGTTATGTTACCTCTTAAAAGTTCTTCTGGGAGGGCTCCTCTATCTATACTTTCATTAGATGCTCTTACCAAATAGGGTGAAAGTTCCTCTATGAATATCTTATAAAAACTTGCATCAAAGCCATCCGAATCTGGGGATTTTTTTTGTTTACTCTCTCGAATTCTGTTGTGAACCTCCTCCAGGGTAACACTATTGTTTAAACCATGCAAAATTTCTCCCAAAATTTTAGTAAAGGATCTCTTTGAGAAGTACTCCTCAATATCTAAATGTGTTCCCTTTTCCGGTAAGTTGTATAAAGCCTTGTAAGATTCGTTAAATGCTTGGCCTATGTCATTTGGGGCCATTAGAGTTCTACCTTTGTGTGCAATTTTAGAGATATTTTTTTCTCTTTTTTTTTTTTAACTGATACGTAAGCATTTTATCGGCTCTATTTCCCTTATAGTATCTTTTGGAGTTTAATGCCATTAATACTTTGTTGGTCTGTTCTATAAGTTTTATATTTATCCTAGTTCTTATAGCCTCAATTTTATCTGTAATCATTTTAGATGGAGACTGTTTATTACTTATATTTAGCTGAAATAAAGTGATATACAAATCAGACAATTTGCTTTCCGCTTTTTTTTGCATATGCGCCTAATTTTACAAAGTGTCCCCTTATAACTGCTTTATAAGTGCACCATAGATTTGTTGCAGACATTTCTTCTACGTCATTTTCTGCAAAAAAGAGTTGCGTAGTTTTTTTGATGTATTCAATATCTGAATTTTTCCTTAGTAAATTATGATTTAGTCTCCAGTCGGTAGTTAGTTTTCCTGTCATATCTTCCATATCCATAGATACCAAATTGTGGTCTGACCAAGTAATATCATGTATTTTGGTGTTTTTAACTTTTGATACAAGACCACAGTCTCCTTGTCAGGCATCCAACCTACCTCGGCGGCCGTGCAGGGTCCCACCACGAACTGCATCCATGTCCGGGCACCTAAGACGCCGTACGAGAACCACGCGGTTGCGGAGTGGGCCGCATCCCCGGCCTCGATTGGAAGGCACCTCGCGGAATATGGCCGCGAACACGATGTTCATGGCGGGGGGGGCGTGTCCAACTTCCCAGTTCCATTGAGATAGTGCAGGTGGTAAGCAGAGGGCGGGGAATAGGGAGGATTGACAGCTCCTCACTAAGGGTGGATAATTAGAGGGGAGGAGTCGGGATCTGGCAGGGCTATATAAACCCCCAGCACTGTTCAGTCAGTGCTGGCTTGTTAACTAAGCGGTGCCCCATTCCTGTATGCTGATTACCTGAATCTTGCCCTTCCTTACCCTTACCTTGTTTGTGGATTTCCTGGCTATTCGACCTCGGCTTGTTTACTGGACTCCGTAAGTTTCCTGGCTAATTTTGACCTCGGCTTGTTTATTGGACTCTGTGCTTATCTACTACCCTTGACCTTGGCTACGTTTAAATGGACTCTTGTGTATTTCTGTAATCCCTGACCACGGCTTGTATTAAGACATCGCTTCCGGTATATGCCTGTCTTTTGTGGAATAAATACCTGTTTGCACCACTCTGGAATCACCTGTGTTTAGCGTCTCACTGCGCTGTGCTCCGTTCCCCTACCTTCTGACACTCCTAAAACTAAGTCTATTCGAGAATATGCAGAGTGTGACTTTGAGAAACAGGTATAATCTCTTTCCGTAGTATGTAATATGCGCCATAAATCATAGAGTGAATATTTGTTTAATAAGGATTGAAATCTATGTGCTTGGGAAAGAATTTTACGATCTGTATTTGAGCCTTTAGACGTCATTTTATCCATTCGGGGATCTAAAACACAGTTAAAATCTCCCATCCATATATAAGAAGGTTTCTACACCAGCACAGACGGGGGTTCTTTACAGTAAGAGCGGTGAGATTATGGAACTCTCTGCCAGACGAAGTGGTAATGGCAAACTCAATAAAAGAGTTCAAAAGGAGCCTGGACGTGTTTCTTGAAAGCAATAATATTACAAGTTATGGATATTAGATTAATAGGGACAGAACGTTGGTCCAGGGATTTATTCTGATTGCCATATTTGGAGTCGGGAAGGAATTTTCCCCCTGGTATGGGGCAATTGGCATCTGCTTCATAAGGGTTTTTTTGCCTTCCTCTGGATCAACACAGTAGGGACACAATATGTATATAGGTTGAACTTGATGGACTTTGGTCTTTTTTCAACCTTATGTACTATGTTACTATGTTACTTTAAAACTGCATAGTTTCTATGGTTAGGCAAACATTGACAGGGGTACAGCATAACTGTTATCATTAACTGTTATCAATGGGCCCTGTTTTATTTTTAAAGTTTTTCCAAAAGTTTTGTTAAAAAAGTTACTGGGGAACTATTAGGTGCGTATACATTAAGTAATGTTAATGTCTTATTATTTATCTCCACTACGGCTATAATGAATCGACCATCTGGGTCTGTTTCTACATGTTTCAATTTTACATCTAGATCCTTAGAAAATACTATGGCCACTCCTCTCTTTTTTGTGTTTTCAGTGAAGCTTCTAAAAATAAAGGGAAACTCTGATTTTTCATGTTAATTTTGTCCATTAATCGCCAATGCGTCTCTTGCAAAAAGCAAACCTTTATCTTCTCTTTCCATAATTTCTGGAGAACTAATAATCTTTTTTGGGGCGAATTAAGACCTTGTGCGTTTATTGTACCAAATATAATCAAACCCATCAGTATTTGGATTCTCAACCTTTATATCACACTTCGTGCTCAACTTATATAGGAAAGAATCGTCACATATACAAACATAATAATCAAACTCAACATAAAAAACATATATTTACAGGTGGTGCATCACCCAATAACACTGCCTGCTTCTACAATCAACCCCTCTGTTGTCATTGCAGAAATGTTTTGCCATTTCACAAATGGAGCCCTGGAGCGGATACCCAGAAAAAATAAAAATAAAAATAAAAAAAGGAATAAATAAATTATAACTGTCAGGGTCCATCCAGGCTGCGGGCTGCGTATCTGTGGTTTCCCCTGCCTTGCCTCAGTTCCCAAGTTTTGCTGTGATCCATTCCTGGATTTCCGTATGTTCTGTTCTGTACCTCGGATTCCTGGATTCTAGTTCTACTCTTTGCTTCAGCTCCTGTTTCCTTTATAAGGTGTGTCCCACCCGTTTGTTCTGTTTGTCTCAGTCTGCAGTCTAAAGGTATGTCCTTCTCGGTTCTGTGTTTGGATTCAATGTTTAGTTTCGTATGCAGGGCTTAGTGTTAGGACCCACCGTCATTGGAGTACTTTGGCGTAGTGGTGGGCTAAGCATACTATGGCCATATGATGTGACGGAATCTCCAATTGTTATCACGTAGTCCTAGGCTAGTTCCTGTATTCGTGTTTGTCTGTCTCTTATGTACCTTTGCCATCCTTTCCTGTTCATCTGAGGATTCCGGCTCCTCACTCCTTCCCCTGTGTTCCTTGCCTTGTTCCCTGTCCTTTCTTGTGCCCTGTATCATGTATGTCTTGTCTGGTTATGTTTCGTGCCTGGTCTCCCTGTCCCTTGCTTGCTACGTTTCTGTTGATACTTTGCTTAGCTTCCATACTCCCACCCTGCAGCATCCTGCACATGATTCCAGTGCTATACCTCATGCCTGCTCCAGGGTGCCTGCAGGATATCTCCAAGTTTTGTTTGCTTTGTCAGATCCAAGTTTTGTTCGGATTTCCACATCCAGCCAAGTTTAGTTCTGCTTTGTTCTGGACTACATCTGCTGCTATGTCAGGGCGCTGGTATGTGGCTGCACAACCCTAGGTGCTCAACACCCGGATGAGTGCGGTTGCCCTGCACCAGGCCCTGTCCAACTCCACTACTGCGCAATACCTCCTGAACGCCATCTTTGGGCGCTCTGGGTCTTTACAGTCATCTGTATGGACCCAGTTCCTGACAATAACCAGATATATTGAGCTTTCTTTTCCGTCGTGTCAGTGTATTTATATCTAAATTCCTTATGTGACATATTAGTTCCAAATAATCTTCAGAGAGATATAAAAGTAATGCCTAATGTTTATGTCATCCCATTTAATTTAACCATTGTGTGATTTGCTATTTGTGTTGGAACTTTAGTGTGTAATGTGTATGTGTTATTAAATTGTGTGTTCTTATTCATTATTAAATTATGGATGCTTACGGCTTCCTAATTCGCCTTTATCCCTCGTCATATACACCCTTTTTTCTTTTTTTTTTTACTTCCCTTCATTGTGTGTGTTCATCTTATGACTCTACTTTTGTCTGTGATATTTTAAACATTATTTCATGGTTCTTATATCATCCATTGTGTGATTTATAGTAGTGTAATAGTATGAAAGTGTTAATAAGGTGTGAACATTGATATTCCAGCTCAAATTTTAAATTAGAATAATAAAAAAAAAAAACTTGACTAAAAATACAATAATATTTCCAAATATTTCTTTGTTAATTTGTACCTTCCTACTTCCAAATCTATCTATCTTGAAACATGATGCCTCCATAAGGCCATTCACCTACTCTTATTTCTCATCCTGTACACCTTATTTTACAACCTCTAATTGCAACTTGACACCTCTTTTAATGTTAAACAATTATATATCAAGTAATAAAAAATAAATAAATAAATAAAATTCCCTCTGATCCTAAGAATTTACACTTCCTAATTGCTTATGTTCTTGTAGCCATTTTTTCAAATTCTCGGGCGAATCAAGCGTCCACGTTTTGTACTTTTTGTACTCATAACTTAAAATAATTTTCACTGGGAACGCCCATCTGTAACAAATTTCATTTTGTCTTAAGATTTCAGTTGATTGCGCATATTGCCGTCTCTTAATTCGTGTGTGATAAGACAAATCTGGAAAGATCTTTATATTTTTAAATTATTCCTGTGGTGTTACTTCTCTGTGTGCTTTCAATATTTTTTCTTTTGTACGAAGATCTGTACAGCAAATTAAAACGTCACGTGGGGTCTCCAGCGGTAAATTTGATGGTTTTACTGTCCTGTGGCAGCGCTCCCATATCTTGATGTATACTGATATTAGATATTCTTTGAGATATTTTTCCAAGTTCTCTTTAGAGGTAGTTTCTGTTATCCCTCTGAACCTCAAATTCAGTCGTCTTGATTGATCTTCTATATCTGCCAATTTTTTTTCCAAGATAACGATTTTCATGTTGTTCTGTTTGATGTTATCCTGATGTGTTAAGTCCAACATTATTAGATTTTCTATTTTCTCTTCATTTAATTTAACTCTCGAGGCAACCGCTAAGAGATCAGTCTTTAGATCTTGAATTTGTATTTGCATTTCTTCTTTTATCCCATCAAATTGTTTATCAAGAGCTATTTTCAAATACTCGTGGAGTTGAGGCATAGGATCTAAGAGTGGTAGACTTCTTATGTGTTGTTCATCTTCACCCGAGCTGGATCTATTCATTATGAGCTCTGGATCTGGTCTCTCTTTTTCAGATTTAGAGGTTTGGGAGGAGAAAAAAGATAATCTTTTATCAGGTCTATCTTTCTTCTCATCTTTTTTCTCTTCTTTAATTATATTGCACTTCTATTCCCCTTTATCCTCTCTCTATTATTATACCAAATGACCCTTCTTGGAGTATCTGAAGAGTAAGCTTTATAGAATATCTGTTCATTTATATATAGCAATATAGCTAGCCAATATATATATAGGCATGTATTTGAGCAAGCATATTATTTGATCGTGTAAAAGATTAGAAACTTATCTGAGAAGATGTATCGCCTCCAGATCCGTGCCACTCAGTAGATGTTCACAGTTTCTCTCCAGAAAATATCTTGAGCCCAGTTATGGGTGTAAATTGAAGTCTCCTTGATCGAAACGCCGTCAACCACTTCTGTCCTCCTCCTCCTCCAGGGGTTGGCGTCAGGTCTCATTTGTCTCAGCATACGCCACTCAGAAAACAGCTCTGGAGCAAGAAACCAGCATCCCCCCAAGAGTTGCAATCAAACGCACCAATAGCCCGCCAGTCCAACCGTAAGTCGCGGCGCGGCGATTAAGTGTGCGGCGATTAATGTCTTGCGCGGTTTCGCCACGGTAAAGGCGGCATCTATTTCGCCGCTTTTGTTTGCTGCGGCATCAGGTCCGCTCCGAGATTAGGGAGCACCGTCCGAGGGAAGGGTCTGGGTTTTCGCGCCGTGGGCTCCCAGACGCCGCACGCGTGCACGTTCACGTGCTACGTCATTGCTCCACCCCCCCCCCGACTGTGCAGTGTGTTTAGTTGGATGTTGTATAGTTAAGTTAGATGAAGGTTAGACAAGGAATTTGGTGATCTGAAATGTACATACATTTTTGCCCGTACGTTAGGTGCTCAGACATTATGCCCACCTAACTGAATCACTTTAAAGGAAGGGTCTTCTTTTATTTCAATATAGTATTTTCTGTGTTAGTCAGGCTGTTGACTCGCTAACTGTGTTTTTTGGACAGTATTGATGCCAACTGGGGGCGTGGCTGACCAGCAACCAAGATGGACGCTTTAGTCCAAAGCTCCGGTGAACCTTGCCTGAAATTCGCCTCAGTTACGCTTGCAAACCTCACTACGGGGAAAAATAACGAGGCTCAAGCTACCCCGAAACATCCAGGTGTGAAAGAAAGGGCATCACTTACCTCAGTGCTTTCTTTTTTTTCAAGCTTCTTCTGACCAGGACTCCCGAGACTCATTTCACAGGCCGTCATCTTCCCCAGCCAGCCCGGCAAGCGATGCAGCTGACGAGTGTGTGCTGGAGGCCGGATCGACCCCCCCCTCAACCCTGTGGATCGTGCCTGGCGAGAGAGGCTTGAGTCATTGCCTACAAAAAAAAAGATATTGCCAACATCATAGACCGAGCGACGCAGGGAATCGGCTCTAGTCTCACCGCTACCCAAGCGGACATATGCCATATTGGAGACCGCGTGGAAACCCTGGAAGAGGAGCAACCGCGAGTTTATAGAACAGTGGACTCCCTAACATCTCAAATAAGAGATCAATCAATCACACTACTGCAATTATCGAGGAAACTTGAAGATTTAGATAACCAAGGTCACAGAAGTAACCTCAGGGTTCGCGGTCTTCCAGAATAGATTAATCACGCAGAGCTGCCTGCCACACTTCAAGCAATCTTTAAGAAGATCCTGTGCAGACCTACTGATATGACTATACACTTGGACAGGGCTCATAGAGCTCTCCGCCAAAAACCATTGGGCTCTCTCCTCCCCGGGATGTAATATGTTACCTTCAAGACTATCCGCTAAAAGAGGAAATTCCGCGGGCATTTCGGAACCAAGCCACCTTCACTTGGGACTCTCACAATATCTCGGTCTACCAAGACCTGTCACCCGTCACCCGTCACCCTTGCAGACCCTGCTCCAATCAGTCACACAAGTTCTACGAGAGGCGAATATACCCTATCAGTGGGGGTTCCCCTTTGCCCTCATTGTTCGCAGAGGTACTACCACCCATATCATTCGGTAGGCTGTGGATGTGACCAACTTCACCGAAACTCTGGGTCTCCCTCACTGTGATGTGCCTCACTAGGAACCTTCGTTCCAGCCTCCCACAAGCTTGTCAGACTCCTCTAAAGAATGGTCGCCAAGACCGCAGCACAGGAAGCGTCAGCGAAGAAAGGACGGCACTCACACTTGAAGAGGCGATGCGTCGGTTCTTATCGTCTTCGCTCCTCATTTCTACGATACACTCTGCAGGATCTTCAATCTGTGGTTTTGATTGTTATGGAAGAGGTCCCCTCTCTGACTTGCGACAATCGGACGGACTTCCTTGAGCAGATCTCTCTGATACTTGAGACAAGAACATTCTGGACTAGCACTCACCCATCTGGGTCCATTTTAAGAAGGACCACGGTATCCTACATGGGGGTATAAGGGAGAGGGAGGGTGGTTCGTGGGTTCTCTAAATGTCTTTCATGCTATAACAGATATGTGGGGGTTAACTCTTCACCGACATATATACTCCTCTTGAGTAGTTTTCTCTCTCGGTCATAGCGTTTTATTCTTATATGTTATGGTTTTGCAAACAAGAAAAATACAGAAATATAAGTAAATCAGGGTATGGGAAAAAAAAAGTCCAATATGGGTCACAATATACGTCAGCATACCAACATAAAAATAAGGAACAGAGAAAGACACATGCACCAGGACACCAGAAGCACCCGGTCAAGACAGAAGAAGGAGGACGACACAAAAAGAGGCAAGGGCAAAACGAAGGAAGACAGGGAAAAGAGGGGACAGCAAGAGTGAAAAAAAAAGGATGGCCGCATCAACGTCGCCTGCGTAAAGCTTAGGGAGCCGTAGTGGCCTTTAGAAACCACGGCGTACGTAGAGATTTCAATATAAAGCCTGAAGAGGTATGGCCAAACTGACTGTGATAAAACTGGATCCAACAATCCCATGTCTCCTCAAAAATATGTGACGTGTCAGTTGCAAAATGAGCCGCTCTCTCGTATTGACACGTCGTAGTAAGGGAATACAGTACGTCATGGATAGTAGGGGAAGACAAAGACTTCCACTTCCTGGCAATACAAATCTTCGCTGCAATGAGAATATGAGCCAGCAGCTTATGTTGAGGGCCAGAGAGGTCGGCAGGAAACATATCGAATAAGGCAATTTCAATAGATCGCGGTATCGGTATAGAGAGAAGATGTGTACCGAGAGCACATACGTCGCTCCAATAGCAACATAACTCGGGGCAGTCCCACCAGATATGCGTCATCGTACCCGGAGCACCACAGTTACGCCAGCACAAAGGGGAAACAGTCGGATATATGGACGCCAGCTTAGACGGGACATAATACCAACGAAACAATATCTTCCTATTGGTTTCAAAATGAGTCACGTTCTTCGAAACACCTTGCATCGTGGAGAGAGCCCGAAACCACTCAGAAACTTCGAAAACACGACCCACTTCACGTTCCCAAGCAATCATGTAGGGGAGCTTAGCGTCTGAGGCAGGATTCAGCAGAGCTGAATAGCACAGGGAAATAGCCTTGGGAACAAACGGAGCCCGGAGGCACATCTGGACAACCGGAGCAGGCGGATCAGTAGATGCAAATCTCTGAAGAGCAGAGCGAAGCTGGAGGTATTTGAAAAAATCCTGTCGAGGAAGAAGAAATTCGTCACACAATTCCTGGAACGAGCGCATATGAGAATGTGTAAAAAGCTGCGATATGGACCTAACACCACTACGGATCCAATTATCCAAGGAAACGTGAGGCAAGAGAGGCTTCATGGCAGAGAGAGGAGCGAGCCGAGGTACTAAAGTTGGAAAACGAAGAGCGGATCTATGCTTGTCCCAGACAACAAGAGACCGTTTTGTGGTGGGCAAGACGTCAGGTAGAGATGGACGAAGCGATTTAGGGAGCCATAGTAGATCACCAATCCGATATGGTTGCGTAAACAAAGCCTCTTGATCGACCCACGCCACCTGGGAGACACCAGAAAAAATCAGTAGAGCCTGAGCAAGAGTCGCCGCTAAATAGTAAAAATGGACATTCGGGACTCCCAAACCTCCCGAGAGTTTGGGCCGCTGCAGAAGCTTCGTTGACAAACGAGGGCGTTTATTGGACCAAATAAACTTAATCAAACGGGACCGAATAGATCTAAAAAAGGTAGCTGGGAGCACAACAGGAATCGTACGAAAAAAATATAAAAGTTTAGGGAGAGAGTTCATCTTAAATGCGCCCCAGCCAGGAGACCTCCAACTTCGACCATCGGTTGAGATCTTCCTGAATCCGGCTCCATAGTGGAAGGAAGTTATGCTTGAACAGAGTAGAAGCTGACTTGGTAACACGGATCCCTAGGTAGGGAAGAAAGTCAGATCTCCAGTCGTAAGGGAAGGAAGACGAAAGCGTAGTCACCAATGAGGAGGGATAGCCAATATTCAGGGCCTGGGATTTGCTCCAATTTATTTTGTAGTAGGAGACAGCACTAAAAGAGTCCAACAGTGCATGCAGCCGTGGTAGAGACGTCAGAGGATCAGTGATCGTCAGGAGCACATCGTCCGCATATAAGCTGATTTTGAACTCCGTAGCATGTGTGGAGAACCCTTTGATCCCCGGGTCCTCACGGATCGCAATCGCCAGGGGTTCCATAGCCAAAGCAAACAAAAGCGGAGACAGCGAGCACCCCTGGCGTGTACCATTTTGTATGAGGAATGGCTTAGAGAGGAATCCAGAGGAGCACACCCTGGCGAAGGGGCCACTATAGAGAAGGAGGACAGCGTTAATAAATGCATCTGGAAGGTTAAACGCCTGCATGGTAGCCTTCAGGTAGCCCCAGTGGAGACGGTCAAACGCCTTCTCCGCGTCCAAGGACAGGAGAAGGCACGGTGAGTTAGTAATATTGGCCAAGTGAACCACGTTAATGATTTTGCGAGTGTTATCGGACGGTTGACGCCCAAGGACAAAGCCCACCTGGTCATTCGAAATCAGTGATGGGAGAAGACCATTCAGACGAAGGGCTAGAAAACGTGAATAAAGCTTCGTATCTGTGTTCAACAGTGAAATTGGTCGATAGTTAGCACAAACGGTGGGCGATTTGCCAGGTTTAGGGATCGTAACAATTTGCGCTTCTGCCATTTCCCCCGGCATGGATGGTGCGGACATAAGGTAGGAAAATAGAGAGCAGATGTGCGGAGCCAGAATCGATTTAAATTTCTGATAATATGAATTCGGCAGGCCATCCGGACCAGGTGACTTGTGAGGCTTGAGCCCCTGAAGCACCGCTTCGATTTCCTCAATCGTCAGCGGAGCAACGAGAGAGTCCCACCGCGCTTGAGGTAGAGAAGGAATAGGGAGCGAGCTCAAAAAAGAAGAAATGGAGGCTTGCGACGGATGGTGAGTATGAGGTTGGGAATGCAGATTGTAGAGAGAGTCGTAGTAGTCCGCAAATTTGTCGCCAATATCCTTAGGGTTGTAGAGCCGTCGACCATCAGTATCTTGAAGGTAGTGGGCCTTATGCTGAACTGTATGTTGGGCGAGTTTTTTGGCAAGTAAAGAGTCCGCCTTATTGCCTTTGGCATAATACGTTTGATGAAGCCTGCGGAGCATGTATTCAGTGCGTTGAAGTTGAATTTGAAGTATTTCGGATTTGACGGCGGCTAGTTGACGGTACGTATCTGCAGACCAAGAGGCCTTATTAGACAATTCCAGGTCCGTAAGACGCTGAGTCAGGTCCGATAGGGAGCGCATCGACGCGCGTTTTCTACGAGCGGACAATTTGATAAAACATCCCCGAACTACCGCCTTGTGAGCGAGCCATAGGGTTGATGGTGAGACTTCCGGGGTGTCATTAAGTTGAAAATATTCCGAAAGAGACTCAGACACTTCAGTGGAAACATCCGAATGCTGTAATAAACTCTCATTCAGTCTCCACCTGGAGGGGGAAGTGCGTTGTGGAGAGAGAGAAAACAAAGTCCAGACTGGAGCATGATCGGACCACGTAATAGTCCCGATCTCGGCTTTGGCAACCGATTGCAAGGTAAGTTTATCCACCAGGATCAGGTCAATCCTGGAGTAACTAGCGTGCGCCGTCGAGTAAAACGAGTAATCTCTATCAAGCGGGTGGGCGATCCTCCAAGTGTCAAACAACATATGTTGGTGCAATAAGTCCTGAAAGCGAGTACCCTGGGTGGTCAGAGATTTCAAATATTTAGAGGACATTTTGGCTGAAGAATCCAGAGATGGGATCGGAAGCAGATTAAAGTCCCCGCCAACAAAAATCCGTCCCGCCGCGACTTTACGGAGTTTAGCGAAGACACGGTCCAGGAAGGAGATTTGATTACAGTTGGGAGAGTACACATTGAGAAACGTACAAACCGAGCCATTGAGAGTGCCATGAAGGATGATATAGCGACCATTAGGATCACAGAGTTTAGAGAGGAGCTGGAACTGGACGTCCCTATGGAAGAGAATGGCCACACCAAGTTTCTTACTGGTAGAGGAAGCGTGGAAATCCAGTGGGAAGTACTTAGAGGTCAGACGAGGTTGTTTTGTTTTCAAAAGATGGGTTTCCTGGACCATAACAACAGAGGCATTGCAGGATCTTGCTTCTTGCAGGAGCATATGACGCTTATGGATAGTATTAAGGCCTTTGGCATTAATTGATAACAGCGTGATAGAAGACATGAGCGACCGCAGAAAAAAAACAAAAAACAAAGAAAGTAAAAAAGAGAAGAAATACAAACACCCAAAAGGAACAACACGCGAGACCAGCAACAAGAGGGAGAGAGAAGAAGAAAGACAAAGACAAACTATACAATCGAGTTTGAGGCTAAAGTCGGAACCAAGCGAGACTTAAGCCACAATATAATCCCACGGACACGCAATGGTGCGTGGGAAAATAGGTATAGAGGGCGAGGAAAAACCCAGCTAGTAGTAAGTATATATATAAAAAAAAAACAAAAAAAAAAAACAGATATATACACACATATATAAACTTACAGAATATACGCCTTAAACAATAACCCCAATAAAATTTATTAGTTAACACGTGAAAGCATGTGTGCAGAGAAGGGCAACAAGCAATCTAGGGTGGTATACAGCAATTGGGGCCATGTGTCTGAAAATCGGGAAAAAACGTGATCCCGTAGGGGCATAACAGATACCAACGGTCAGGCCTGCAGATAGTGGGGAAATAATTCAGGGGTAGAAATGGGAGCAGGCAACAAGAGCATGCCCATGGACAGCAGAGCAAGTAATATGTGAGTGTGTGTGTGAAGATAATAGGCAGCAGGAACAAGTCTGGAGAATAAGCCCAACGAGTGAACAACTGGCGGTTGCGCCAATGTGGTAAAAAATATATATAAATACTGAAGACATGATAGTGAGTAGCCAATTTAGTTAATGCCCTGTTCTGGAGATCTGAGATCTCTGCGTCATAGGTTGAAATCTTATTACCTTCACTGACCCTTTAAATAAGCCCCTCTGTGGTCCCGCAGAGCTGATGTTGGAGCAGCAGAGCAGGTGAGAGCATTTAGCTATAGTTGGTACTCATTTCTAGCTGTCACAAGCATAACAAGTCTTAAAATATTTAAGGATAAATAACTGATGAAACAATTTAACTTGCTGTAGTGTAGGACAAAGATGATTCTGTCATTTGCTTTCTTTTGCAAATATCTCAAGGCTGTGTAAATGTAACATTGTGTGCGTGGGTCATGGCAGCAACCAACCCAGAGTAGTATAGAGTGGCCGAGTCAGCCAAAGTGGAGGAATATTGTCCTGGCATGTAGGTAACGAAAAAACAAACATATAAACAACCTCCATGGGAGAAAGGAACAACAAAGCCCAGAGGTAGTAAAATCAGTCAGAGCACTGACTCAAACTGAAAAAAAAAAAGGGTATAAATGATCAAAACCTGACAAACAATAAAGGTAGTAAGTTCAGGTGGTTGGAGGAGGCGCGGTAGATTGGGATGAAGAAGAGCCACGAACTAAGCGCCGGCGATCTTTCCGTTGGTCGGCTGCTACCTGTACCCATTCAGTCGAGATCCCACGGGCTGGAAGAGGCTCTGGAGAAACAGCAACGGTGGACGAATTATCAACCACAACGCCCCAAATGCGAAGAAGTCGGAGGCCATCAGCTGGAGAAAGAACAACGGAGTGTATACCGTTCCTGGTCACAAGGAGCTTGACCGGAAAGCCCCATCGGTACGGGATATTATTAGCCCGTAGTGCGGTCGTGACCGGAGCAAAGGACCGCCGCTTAGCCAGGGTAGCCGCGGAAAGATCGTCGAAAAGATGGAGACTGGCATACGGCTCCGGCAAAGTAGGCACAGCTCGGGCACATCTCAGGAGGGCATCTTTGGCATGAAAATAGTGTAGACGAAGAATGACATCTCGTGGGATATGTGATGGGAGAGATTTCGGCTTAGGGATACGGTGTATGCGATCTAGAAGAAAGTCCGAGGAGGGGGCGTCCGGGAGCAGAGAGCAAAAAAATGCAGAAACATATTCAGGTAAGGCCGCCATAGTCACCTCCTCTGGGATCCCCCGTACACGAAGGTTGTTCCTGCGGGAACGGTCCTCTAGGTCAGTGACCTTATCTTGCAGCGAGTGAACCTGATCCTCTAGAGTATTGTGGCGATCCACCAGCTCATTGAAAGTGGAAGCAAATTCCTCAAACTTCCCTTCCATGTGGTCTGTGCGAGAGCCCAATTGGTGAAGATCCGACCGAATCTCAGACAGCATATCTTTAATTTCAGAGGTCATAGCTACCCTCATGCCATCAAGCATGGATTGTAAAAGATGAGTAGTGACCGGAGCATCCGCCATGTCCTCCTCATCTTCCATCTCCGATTGAGAAGCCGGGAGCGGAGGGTCATCGCCATCTTGTGTAGGAAAAGGCGGCCTAGTCCGCTTCGGAAAATATTGTTGGAGTTTGTGTGTAGATCGTTTTGAATGTTTAGAGGCCATCACTGCTCACTCAATGAAAATAAAAAGTAAATAAAAAACGAAAAAAAAAGAAAACCAAATATGCAATTAAGCTGTGTTTCGCTGGGGTTTCAACGGAGCTCTAGCACCAAGCGTCCATGCAGTTAGGCAGTCAGGCCACGCCCCCCTTATATGTTATATTTTATGTTTTATACACTTCTTCAGTTTTATCTTATGACCAATGCCTGAATACACCCACCAGAGCCGGCCTTAGGTGTTCTGGCGCCCTGTGCGGACTACTCCTCTGGCGCCCCCCCATCCCAAAAAAAGAAAGGAATAAAAACTTGTAATAAAACTTGTAACAAAACCCCAATCACTCTATACTACGCCAAACATTGATGTGGTCTAGGCCTACCACTTAATTGTCTGGCTTAGTAGTAGGGATGCACCGAAACAAATTCTGGACTGAAACCGAAAGTGCAGCATTTACCTGGCCAAAACCGAATATGACCCCCCCAACACCATAAAAAATCTAACACTTTTCTTTAAAGTAAGTAACAAACCAAAATAGGAGAAAACAATTAAATTATATTATATATATATATATATATATATATATATATATATATATATATATATATAAAGTCCAAAAATAGTTACCGGCACTCCAGGGACTTTCCAAATAACCACACAAACAACTTCAGTTTTCAAGTCTATATATATCATATATATATATATATATATGATTAACAGCAATCACATTCCTATCATGCCCAGGCATACCCAGATTCCAGGATTTACTCGCAGACTTGGCATGATAGGAGTATGATTGCCCTATCTACCCCTTCTCACTCTCTTCTGCCGTATCTACCCCTTCTCACTCCCTTCTCCCTATCTACCCCCTTTCCCATCTCACTCCCTTCTCCCTATATACGCCCTCCTAACTATCTACCCTTTCCCTCTTTGAAGTTCACTTACCTTTCAGGAGTCCTGCGGTGGGGGTGCAAGGCCTCTGCCTCCCAGCTCTGCCACTGTATGGAACAGTATAGAATGATGGGAGTTATGATGTACTTTTAGAGCATAATTAGATCATGAAAAAGACATTGGAAATGGTACAGCATAACACCCATCACTCTCACACATTTACCAATCCACACATATACTAATCCACACGCATACCAATCCACACGCATACCAATCCACACGTATACCGATCCACACGTATACCAATCCACACGTATACCAATCCACACATATATACCAATCCACACGTATACACTAATCCACACATATATACCAATCCACATTTACCAATCCACACACATACCAATCCACACATACCAATCCACACATATATACCAATCCAGACGTATACCAATCCAGACGTATACCAATCCACACGTATACCAATCCACACATATATACCAATCCACACATATACACTAATCCACACATATATACCAATCCACACATATACCAATCCACTCTCACTGAATGCTTTCCTACCTTTCCTCTTTTCTCCTTACAGCTCCTTTTCCTCCTCTTCGTTCTTCTTCTTCAGTTCTTCTGTCTTCTTCCGGGTCAGAGGGCACGGACAGCGGTGGGCGCGGCTTCAGTGTTGTGCGCCGGGATCTGACAACAAACCCCGGCGCACAGCAGCTGTTGCCGCGCGGATCACAAGGGAGCGGTATCGGAGGTCTTTAACAGACCTCCGGCTCCCTTGAGTGATGTTAAACCGGGTTCAAGGGAGATCCTTGAACCGGCTTAAAATCACTCAAGGGAGCCGGAGGTCTGTTAAAGACCTCCGATACCGCTCCCTTGCGAGCCTGCTCCTCCAGCGGCGGACATTACTGTCCGTCTCTGGAAGGGTGCCGGGTGCCCCCCTGATGAGCGGCACCGGGTGCCGCTCGCCCCCCCCGCTAGGTACGCTCCTGGCGGCGGCGCCCCCTGGAGCGTGGCGCCCTGTGCGGTCGCACAGGTCGCACACCCCAAAGGCCGGCCCTGACACCCACATTATCTAATGGTTATATAGGGAGTGTATGCAATATATCTTTATATCTGTATTATTGCATGGGGAGGTCTCTATATTCTTATTTTTAGTTCCAGTGGTTCTGGTCCTACCCTACAGGTTCCCTAACGACATGAGTAGTAAGGCATTTACTGTACTTTACTTAATGGCCGGGTGCACCGCACGGCTTAATGAGATCTGTATGTGTTCTTCTCACTACTTTTGTTAATTCTCGACTTACCCCCGGAGCCTACTTACTTCATTCACCCTAGGGTGAAGTATGGGTTACAGACCTATTGCAGGTTGCAGGGCTCACTACTCGATGCCTCGGCATCTGGAGTCTATGGTTTTGTTCCTTAGGGATCCCCTAGACTCATTCTATTGTTTTTCTGTTTTACATGGTTGTTTTCTTTTTGTTGTCCATATTTCTTTTGCCCTAGTGTTGTTGCCAGATAACGTTCTTTATACTGCAATGTTTGGCAATGACTCTTGACCGTGTTAAAATCACCTCCCTGAACGTAAGGGGGTTAAATAAACCTCAACAAAGGTCCAAGCTATTGCATCTTCTACATACATACAAAACCCACATAGCCTTTTTGCAGGAAACTCACTTTAAGGTATCTAAAGAATTTAAGTTTACTAACAAACAGTATTCCCATTGCTTCTGTTCGAGCTCCTGACTATCCTTATACATAAAACATTACCATTTCATCTGATAGATGTATGGAGGGACGTGGAGGGAAGGGCCCTGTTCTTAAAATGTTATATAGGGAACATCAAGGTAACACTAGGAAATATTTACTCACCCAACCGCAATTCTTACGTCAAATGCTAGCGAAGATGGGTGATTTTCAGGAAGGGCTCTCCATTTTCAGGGGGGATCTTAATATGATCCTAGATCCTCTTAAAGACTCATCTTCTCGATCCTCACACATTTCCTTTTCTAACATTAACAGAGTTAGGAGATTGTTGCACTTTAATCAATTAGTAGATGTTAGTAGATTAGTGTTTAATGATGTTTAATCAATTAGTAGATGAGGTTTCAACATACTAAAGATAATTTTACACATATTATTCGGCAGTACATGACAGAAACACTAGAATTGATGCTTTGTTCCTTTCGCACCACCATCTCCTTCAACTGCATTCCACTAGTATCGATATTCAATCTTTTAGTGATCATGCCCCCGTACACCTTACTCTCAAATTATCACCTTCACCACCTAAACCCTGGTGTTGGAAATTTAATGACAATTTGCTTGATAATCCCACACATGTATCAGACCTTTCAGTTCACTTACGCGACTATTTTCAGGAAAATATTACGGACGGCATGCCCTTCCCCACCATATGGGAAGCTCACAAAACGGTAATTAGGGGTCACCTTATAAATTTGAGTTACTCAATTAAAAAACGGAAATTGGCCGATATTAGGTCGCTTATACAAAACATTTATCACCTAGAACAATCTCATAAGGCTACATTGGCCCGGGATATTATGCCCCAGTTACAGACTCTTAGGGATCAGTTGGCATCCTTATGGACGCCTCATCTAAAAGCACCTTTTTATCTCACTAAAAAACTCTTCTACGAGTTAGGTGACAAACCTGGTAAACTGCTGGCGAGGGTGCTTAGAGTACAAAAAACAGCTTCCTTTATAGCAAAAGTTAGGAACCCTTCGGGCTCATTATGCCATGAATCTAATAAATCCCTTTATAATCTGCTTTCTTTACTTCATGCCAACCCTACTTTTGGTTAAGTCCTACTTAGCAAAATTCATGACTGCACGACTAGGTGAAGAGGCCAGAGACGTTTTGAATGCCCCAGTTACTTGCGATGAGATTAAGATCAAGAAGCCCTGGTCCAGTTGGCTTCACTAGTTTGTATTATAAACGAATGTTTGATATACTAGGAACCCATTTAACTACGCTGTTTAATTCTTTTGCGGAAGGTGAGATCCCCCATCCTCAGACAAATTTAGCATTTATTGCAGTGATTCCCAAGCCTGGTAAAGATGTGGAGCAATGCTCTAATTTTATGGCAAGGCTTCATATTTGCATCATCTTCTTTACAAAAAACCTTCTTTGCTGCTAGCCTCCAGGTGTGCACCCTCTTTACTAGTGTGCTTCACACTTGACTTTATTTTGGGTGTATTTCATTAAAATACCTATTGCTGGAGTTTATCCTGTTTTGTGATGGTATTTATGTTCTGTTAATATTTTGCTATATATATAACTGTTTGTCTCTTACCATTTTTTAACCCCTGTGTTGCTGGCCTACATGCTCCATTTGTTTAGGCCTCTTTTTGCCTTCCCTGTTTAGCATTTGTTCCCTTTTCCTTCTTCATTGCTGTATCTTGGCATCCAATGTGTGTCCTCCTTCCTCTCTGCCCACATGGCAGGGTGTCTATCTGTGGCCATGGGCAGACGTGCCCTGGTGAAGTGGGCTCCCCTCCTGGGGGTGTGTGCCTCCCTCCTGGGGGTGTGTGCCCCACGTATAGTGTGGCCTCACTGTGGCAAATCTGGTATCTGTGCTTGTGCACTCCCCAGTCTCCTTCCCTGCTGTAATGCAGCCCAGCTTTCACTAGGGTTGCATAACCTAACGGTGCAGAGCATTTTTGTCTCTGTTTCACTGTGACCCCTCTGCATTACCTAAGGGTAATTACCTCTGCATTACATAGAAACACAGAAAGTGATGGCAGATAAGGACCATTATGCCCATCCAGTCTGTCCAACTTCTGAGTACTTTCCTTAGTACCTGGTGTTATCCTATATCTAGCTTGGCCTTATGCCTATCACATGCTTGCTTAAATGTCTTTACTGTATTAAGATCTACCACTTCTGCTGGAAGGCTATTCCATGTGTCTACTACCCTTCCCATAAAGTAGTATTTCCTGATGTTACCTTTACACCTTTGCCCCTCTAGCTTATGACTATAGTCTTTTTGTGGTAGTATTTCTCCTTTTAAATAAACTATCTTCCTTTATCTTGTTGATTCTCTTTAAGTATTGAACTGTTTCTATGATATCCCCCCTGTCATGTCGTACCTGAGGGTGACCCCCCCTCTGCATTACCTCAGGGTGACCCCCCCTCTGCATTACCTCAGGGTGACCCCCCCCTCTGCATTACCTCAGGGTGACCCCCCTCTGCATTACCTCAGGGTGACCCCCCCTCTGCATTACCTCAGGGTGGCCCCCCCTCTGCATTACCTCAGGATGACCCCCCTGTGCATTACCTGAGGGTGACCCTCATTTTTTTCTGGCTTTCTGCTGGCTTTCTGCTGGGGATAATGAGGCCCCTGGTAGACATTTTAGCTGATTAAAGTTAAGTTTTTACACAGCCTGTCTCAGCTGTAGATTTATTTAAACTACTTTATGCAGATTCTCTCTATGGCCAATGAGGCTATGGCAGAAGGTATCCAGACCGATACCTACCTGGTCAGGGAGTGGGCGCAACGTGCCATTTGCCTCCTGGGCAATGCTAACTCTGCCATATCCGCGGAACGCAGGAAGGCAGCCCTATTTGAGTTGGACAGAAAATTGGCACAGCTGGTGCCGAAAAAGTTGGGGCCAGATGCCAAAGGCCTCCTGATTGAGGATGCATTTCTCAAAGAACTGAACCGGCACGTGAATATCTTCACATTCTTGAACAAGGCTCAGACCTCAATGCGGAAAGTTTTCCGCGATCGAGGGCTGGTTGGCAGTGAAGCCGTGTCACCTGCAGAGCTGCCTTCCATAGCACCTGGCCCAGATTCCAGGAGAGTATGGCGGGTCAGCGGTTCCAATACCGATCCTCGTTCTCCAGAGGCGCCGCTAGGGGCAGAGGGACCTCCTCCTTTAAGACCTGAAACTAATCAGGTAAGTCTCTTTTCAACTTTACCTCAAATCCCAGAAGCGGGCAGGACCCCTGGGTCGTTTAATGCGTCCAAGTTTTTCGTTTAGAATTCCTTGCCCATCTGCATCAACCTTCTCTCCCTGGCCCTATGCATATGGCGGGGAATGCCCTAACGCTGGTGCATGCGGAACTGGTTTCCCTACGCGACAAGTGAGCGATCGTGTGCCAGGGGCTCCAGTTTATCTTTCTTGTGATGAAGAAGACTGGAGACTGGTTTCGTCCAGTTATAAATCTTTGTGCGCTTAATTCCTTCATAGTCTACCGGCATTTCAGGATAGAGGGGATTCACTTCTTACCAGACCTGATGATGGTTAAATACCTCTTTGTCTCCAAAAAAAAAGAGTTCTTTTTTAACCTCAAAGCATGAAGTCCTGTCTGATGATTGAGGGAAGTGCTGGTCTGTGACTGCTTTCTTCGGAAAAGCCACAGCGTGTCCGCTTACTGGGAGAAGGAAGGCGCTGACGGGCAGATGTGTCCAGTCTGGGGCACGGGTCGATCCGACACACCTCCCAACATTTCAGAATGTGAAAGGAGGGACACGTGGAACTCACCAATGCAAGCAATTGTATTTTACAATATCGCGCTAGCGCCGCCACGCTTCATTTTTGTCAGCACAGTCATGCATATTAAAAATAACGAACACATTGAATTCAACCAAACCAAATATCCAAAAATATTTAAATTAATCTAATACCACAGCAAAGGCAGTTCAGCCTTAACACTGGTACTAATCCATTCTACTTACGCTGAAAATATTTCTCAGCAACATGCATTATCGTATATCAGAGCCCCAGCCAGGTAATATCACACAGTAACATGCATTATTATATATCAGAGCCCCAGCCAGGTAATATCACACAGTAACATGCATTATCTATATCAGAGCCGTAGCCAGGTAATATCACACAGTAACATGCATTATTATATATCAGAGCCCCAGCCAGGTAGTATCACACAGTAACATGCATTATTATATATCAGAGCCCCAGCCAGGTTATATCGCACAGTAACATGCATTATCTATATCAGAGCCCCAGCCAGGTAATATCACACAGTAACATGCATTATCTATATCAGAGCCCCAGCCAGGTAGTATCACACAGTAACATGCATTATCTATATCAGAGCCCTTCACTTGAATTCCTATTCTACATTATTGCCCCCATATCCCTTACACCCATAGTACCTGATTGCAACAACTAAACTTTCCAAAGCACCACTTTGCACCAAGGTTGCACACACAAGCCTTCCAAAGATCCAGATTGCCCATCCAGGCAATGCCCCAGCCAGCAGCGAGATAGCACACCCATGCTGGGTGAGCATCATGGGAAATGCAGTTAACAGTTGATAAAGCTGCAGATGTTAGCTGTGAATAACAATTCCCATGATGCTCAGCCAGCCAGGTGTCCACCATGATACTGGCTAAGCACCACTGGAAGAGTAGTCCACAGCAAAAAAGATTTTTTTTTTTTTAGAATTACAAAAAATTCTAATGTTAGCCTCCCTCCCATTCTTTTTAAAATTATATGAATCCCTTTAATATTGATTTATCATGTAATGGACTCAGCTGCCCTCTTGTGTATTGGTGACCCCACAACCTTGTCAGGCCTCTATTATGTTTTCATGCCCCCTGCCAGCCCCCCATTGTGTATTTTTTACCACCAATCTATACCCCCTTTTAGTATAGATGTAAGTGATGCCCCTAACCAGCTCCCCTTGTGTATTAACCCCTTAACGTCCATTGCCGGGTCAGGCACGTCATGCAAAACGGTCACTTAACGACCTATGACGTGCCTGACACGTCATGAGACTTAAACAAGCTTAGAAAGTGATCAACGATCACTTTCTAAGCTTAAACGGTGTTGCTGTAATGCCTCGATGTCGAGGCATTCAGCAACACCAAGATCGGCATGATTGGCCATGTCTGGCCCCTCCCCGGGGCGTCAACATCCGCCATACATTGTATGGCGGCGGACGCCCGTTCTAAACTTCAATGGTGTCGTTGGAATGCCTCGATCAGGAGGCATCCAGCGACACCAAATACTTACCCCAGGGCGGGCTGTGACCGCTCCGGAGAGCGGTCACATCTGCAGCTGCACGCAGTCTTCGCCATCCGCAAGATGGCGTCGGCCCGGGAAAAAAAATAATAAAATTGAAAAAATTCGCTAGACGGTCTCCAGACCCTCTAGAGAACTCTGGCTCCACTTACAGGTTGAATACAGGTACTGCATTCAACCATACAAGTCAATGGAGCCCAGCTTTCTAATCACTATGTGATTAGTAAAATATAAAAAAATAAAAATAAATAAATTAAAAAAAAAAAGGAAAAAAAGAAAAAGCTTAAAAAAAACATGGTAACATTTAAAAATTATTATGCTTTAGAGGAACTATCCAGTTCCAGCAAAATGTAAAAAAAAAAGTCCAAAAAGAGTAAAATAAAAAAATAAAGTTTATTATTATGAACAAGTGCTAAAATTAGCGCTGTATCTTCCCAAAAATCAATAAAAAAAATTCAATAAAAGCATTTCAAATACCCAAGGGGTGTCTAATTTAAAAAAATGAATGGTTTGATGGGGTAAATTGGAGTGGCCAGGCTCAAAGATAGGGCATAGGCACAGACTGACCGAAATGGGGGGAAAAAAATCGCACTTCCAAAATGTGGCATTTTAACCCCAAACACCAGACAAACCCATACATGTGGGGTATGACTGAACTCGGGAGATGTTCCTGAACACATATTAGGGTGTTTTTTGATAGTGACGTATACCTGGAGCTATAAATTTATACCCTAAGTACAATTTGTGTGAAAAAAATAAAAAAAAAAATACTACCACAAAGTGTGGCAAAGGCTGGTGGTAGAATCTGATGCATGGAAAGGGTTAAATACTACCATTTTAAGTACCTTGGGGTGTCTAGTTTTCAAAAATATATGGTTTTATGAGGTAAATTGTAGTGGCCAGGCTCAAAGATAGGGCATAGGCACAGACTGACCAAAATAGGGGGGGAAAAAGCGCACTTCCCAAATGTGGCCTTTTAACCCCAAACAGCAGTCAAACCCATGCATGGGTGGTATCACTGTACTCGAGAGATGTTGTTGAACACATATTAGGGTGTTTTTTGATAGTGACGTATACCTGGAGCTATAAATGTATACCCAAAGTACAATTTGTGTATAAAAAAATACCAAAAAAATACTAACACAAAGTGTGGCAAAGGCTGGTGGTAGAGTCTAGTTTTCAAAAATATATGGTTTGATGGGGTAAATTGAATTAGCCGGCTTCAAAGATGGTCCTATTAGGACATGGGGGCAGAATGACCAGATGTAAAAGTTCCAAAATGTGCACTTCATAAATGTGGCGTTTTACCTCCCAAACTACCCGACAAACCCATGCATGGGGGTATGACTGTACTCGGGAGATGTTGCTGAACACATATTGGGGTGTTGTTTGAAAATGATGTATACCAGGAGCTGTAAATCCATACCTGAAGAGTAATTTTAGTGATAAAAAACACAAAATAAATTACTACCACAAAGTTTGACAAAGACTGGTGGTAGAATTACTGCATGGAAAGAGTTAAAATTTTAGCATTTGAAATACCTTGGGGTGTCTAGTTTTAAAAAATATATGATTTGATGGGGTAAATTGCATTGGCCGGCTTCAAAGATACCCGAAATGGCACATGGGGGGAAGAATTACCAGATTTGGAAAAAAAGGTTTTGAAATAGCAAAATGCTAATTGTACTTAATGCTCCATAACGTGCAGAAAAAAGCAAAAAAACATAAAAACATTGGGTATTTCTAAACTCAGGACAAATAGTAGAATATATTTAGTAGGTTTTTTCATTAGCTTTTTTGGATGAGTAAAAGATTTTTGCGGTAAAAGTCAGAAAATTGTTTCTTTTTTAATTTTTCATCATATTTTATTATTTTTTTTATGGAAAATTAGATAATATGATTAAAACAATGGTATCTGAAGAAAGCCCTTCTTGTCCTGAAAAAAACAACATATAATTTGTGTGGGTTCACTAAATGAGTGAAGAGAAAATTACATCTAAACACGAACACCGCAAAAGTGTTAAAACAGCCTTGGTCCCAATGTTACAAAAGGTAAAACACAGCACTGGTCCTTAAGGGGTTAATGCCCCCACAACCTTGTGTCCCTTGCCTTCCCCCACTGTGTATGTGTGCCCCCAGCCAACAGCCCCTTTAGTCTTGATTTATATAATGCCCCTTATATAAAGCCTTTTCCCTATTGTGTATCATTACCCCTATCACTTTGAGTACTCATGCCCCCCAGACAGCCAGCCAGCTACCCTTTTTCTGACTTTCCTGCCTGCTCCACGGGACTGACTGCCACAGGAACGCTATTGACTCTGTAAGCCCGCCCCTCCAGAATCACACCGCCTCTTCAAGGGGGTGGGATGAAGAGTCTCACTGAGGCAGAAGCAGCACAGCACACACAAGCCGGCTGCTTCTGCAGTTTCTGTGCTCCACTGCCCGACCATGCAACGGCACAGTGGGACAGAGCCCCAAAATCCGTACTGTCCCGCCTAAATCGGGACAGTTGGGGGGCCTGATAAGATAGCAAACTATGCAGACGACATGCTCTGCATGGTGACAGATTCAGTCACCTCTCTTATTCATATGATCCAGGAGTTGGAGATCTTTAAGAGATTCTCCAATTACCTGATAAATTTGCAAAAATCTGAGATTTTAGGGGTAAATGTATCTGAAGAGCTTAAATCTACCCTTTTAAAAACATTCCCCATGAAGTGGCAGGTCTCTGCAATCTGATATCTTGGTATCCAGATCTCAGTAGACATCCCTCAGATAATACTCCTGAATTACAATGCTTTGTTATCCTCAGTAATTGTTTTCCCTGAGCCTCTGGGAAAGAGATTTACACACACACTTTGTGCATTCAGACTGGTCAAATATACTACAAATCTTACATAGGGAGCCATCCCTAGTAGAATGCAAGAGTGTGCATATAAACTCGAGTCATGCTGGTACAAAGTGCCAGCTGAGCTACATCATTATCTCCCCCAGATATCACCGCTATGCTGGAGATGTGGCTCACAGGATGGAGTGCACACTATGGTGTGAGTGCGCCGAGATACAGACATTTTGGGGTAAGGTGATAAAGGTCATAAAGGAGGTCGCAGACCCCAATTTCCCCTCCTCGCCTGAGGCATTGTTGCTACATCATACTTCCTCCTCGCTATATACCTACAAGAAACCTTGGACCATGCATTTGATACAGGCAGCAAAGGCCGTCATACCTATATTTTGTCCCCCGCCTTACCACCTATAGGCACTTGGATAGCTAAGGTTAATATCATTGCTCACATGGAAGATTTAGTAGCCACCTCTAAGGGTCGGGAATATGGAAAAGGCCTTAAATGCCTTCCGTGGACATCATTTGTGTCTTCCACTCGCCTCCTTGACATTTGCTATCCTCATGCCTTAAGGAGCCCGACTACACTGACAGTTTGAACATGATCCAATATAACTAAGCTACATTATTTGAAACATAGAAAGATAGAAAGTGATGGCAGATAAGAACCAGTAGGCCCATCCAGTCTGCCCAACCTCTGAGTACTTTCCTTTAGTACTTGCCCTTATCCTATATCTAGCTTGGCCTTATGCCTATCCCATGCTTGCTTAAATGACTTTACTGTATTAACATCTACCACTTCTGCTGGGAGGCTATTCCATGCGTCCACTACCCTTTCCGTAAAGTAATATTTTCTGATGTTACCATTAAACCTTTGCCCCTCTAGTTTATGCTTGCGTCCTCTTGTTGTGGTAGTATTTCTCCTTTTAAATAAACTATCTTCCTTTACCTTGTTGATTCCCTTTAAGTATTTAAATGTTTCTATCATATCCCCCCTGTCCCGTCTTTTTTCCAGACTATATAGGTTAAGATCCTTTAACCTTTCCTGGTAAGGTTTATCTTGTAATCCATAAACCATTTTAGTAGCCCTTCTCTGCACTTTCTCCAACATTTCTATATCCTTCTGGAGATATGGTCTCCAGTACTGTACACAATACTCCAAGTGAGGTCTCACCAGTGATCTGTACAACGGCATGAGCACTTCCCTTTTTCTACTGCTAATACCTCTCGCTATACAACCAAGCATTCTGCTAGCATTACCTGCTGCTCTACTGCATTGTCTGCCTACCTTTAAATCCTCAGAAATAATTACCCCTAAATCCCTTTCCTCACATGTTGAGGTTAGGACAGTACCAAATATTCTATTCTCTGCCCTTGGGTTTTTATGCTCCAGGTGCATTACTTTGCATTTATCTACATTAAATGCCAATTGCCACAGCTCTGACCATTTTTCCAGTTTTTCCTAGATCGTTTGCCTATTTGCTTCTTCCTCCAGGAACATCAACCCTGTTGCAAATTTTTGTATCGTTAGCAAATAAACATACCTTTCCATCAAGTCCATCTGCAATATCACTAATAAAAATATTAAAGAGAATGGGTCCAAGTACAGATCCCTGAGGTATCCCACTGGTAACAAGACCTTGTTCTGAATATACGCCATTCACTACAACCCTCTGTTGTCTGTCACTCAGCCACTCCTTAATCCATTCAACAACATTGGGATCTAAACCCAGAGATTGCAGTTTATTTATAAGTCTTCAATGTGGGACAGTGTCAAAGGCCTTACTGAAATCCAGATACGCAATGTCTACTGCACCACCTTGATCAATTACTTTAGTCACCCAATCAAAAACATCAATAAGATTTGTTTGGCAAGATCTTCCTGAGGAAAACCCATGTTGTTTTTGATCTTGAAACCCATGTGACTTCAGATGTTCAACAATCCCTTCCTTTAACATTGTTTGCATTCATTTCCCCACTACAGATGTAAGACTAACTGGCTTGTAGTAGCCCGACTCCTCCCTACTGCCTTTTTTGTGAATGGGCACAACATTCACTACTTTCCAATCCCCAGGGACAACTCCCGTTACCAATGATTCGTTAAATATATCGGTTAACGGTTTTGCTAGTACACCCCCAAGCTCTTTTAATAACTTGGGGTGTATCCCATCAGGCCCCATCGACTTATTTGTCTTTACCTTAGACAACTGAAGTAGAACCTCCGCCTCGATAAACTCACATATTTCAAATGATTCAGTCTTTTTTCCCAGCTGAGGTCCCATTCCATCATTTTCATCTGTAAAAACTGAACAGAAATATTAATTGAGGCAGTCAGCTAAACCTTTATCCTCTTCTACATATATTCCTTTTGTTTTTAGTCTAACTAATCCTTGTTTAACTTTCCTTTTCTCATTTATATATCTAAAAAATGTTTTATCTCCATTTTTTACTGAGAGGGCAAACAGCGGTTTCCTTAATTTTTTACTCTTACTGACCAGCCTAATACAATTTTCTGTTATCTTCAATAAAACAGCTTTTACAAAATCCCATTTCTCCTGAACACCATTTAAATTGTGCCAGTCTGATAATGACTCCTCTATACATTTTCTCATTTTAGAAAAGTCAGCTTTTTTAAAATCTAAAACTTTTGTTTTTGTGTGATGTGACTGAGTCACTGTTCGTATATTAAACCACACAGACTGATGATCACTAGATCCCAAACTTTCACCTACAGAAATATCTGTTAACAAATCTCCATTTGTGAACACTAAATCCAATATGGCCTCTTTACGAGTTAGTTCCTCAACTACCTGTTTTAAAGGTAATCCCAGTTTGGAGTTTAGAATATCCGCAGTCCTGGTACAACCAGCTACTTTCGTTTTCCAGTTTACATCAAGGAGATTAAAGTCACCCATGATTATAACATCCCCTTTCACTGTCATTCTAGCTATTTCCTCCACTAGTAGATTATCTAGTTCTTCTACTTGTCCTGGGGGTCTATAAATCACACCTATGCGAGTTACTTTACTTTTGCCAAATTGTACTGTAACCCAAACCGACTCTAAGTTCTCCTCACCAACTTGTATTAAGTTAGATTTTATGTTATTTTTCACATATAGGGCCACCCCTCCCCCTTTCTTGCCCTTTCTGTCTTTTCTATATAAAGAGTACCCCGGTATTGATATGTCCCAGTCATTTTTGTCATTATACCATGTCTCAGTAACAGCCACTATAATAACATTCTCAGTTGCCACAACTGTTACAAGTTCATGGATCTTATTCCCTAAACTGCGAGCATTTGTAGACATGACCTTTAGCTTGTCATTAGTGATGGGAAGTTCGGATCATTAAAGTGAATCGGATCATTTCGATTCGTTCACTGAAATGATCCGATTCATGATCCGGATCTTCGGATCACTCAGTGTGCCTGCACGGAGTTACTGTTTTCCAGTACAGTTTTCCACACTAACGATTGGCCCTGCCCCTTTCATTATGAATCCTCCCCCCTGCCTCCAGTGATGTCAATGAAGGCAGAGAGTCGTTCAAAGATTCGGATCTTACAGGGATCCGAATCTTACAGTGATCCGGATCACTGTAAGATCCGGATCATTGTAAGATCCGAATCATTGTAAGATCCGGATCATTGTAAGATCCGGATCTTTGAACGACTCTCTGCCTTCATTGGCATTCTAATCATTCAGAGAATGTCACCATACTGTTATAAATAATACATTAATAATCACTGCCCCCAGGATTTACATTCCCCTTTACCTGCAACTGCACCTTAAGCTAACTTTATTAAATTAATTAAATTAACCCTCACCATTAAATTAACCCTAAACACCCCATCAACCATGACTGCCCCTAAAATTAACCCTTAACACCCCATTAAGCATAACTGCCCCCAAATTAACCCTAAACACCTCATTAAGCATAACTGCCCCTAAATTAACACTAAAGACCCCATTAAGCATTCAGGGGCAGTTATGGTTGATGGGGTATAAGGGTTAATTTTATGCTGATGACTGAGGGTTAATTTAATAAAGTTAACTGTAGGTGCAGTTATAGGTAAAGGGGGGCAAACTCAGGGGAATCTAAATCCTGGGGGCAGTGTGAACATTATTAATGTTTTTATTTATAAAAGTATGGTATCAGTAATATTCTCTGAATGATTCGAATCTCTGTAAGATTCGGATCCTTGTAAGATCCGGATCCCTGTAAAATTCGAATCATTCGAATCTTCGGATCATTCGACTCTTCGGATCATTCGACTCTTTGAACGACTCTCTGACTATGAGTCATCGTTCCTGTGTGAATTAATGAGCTGTAACCTGACCCCAGAGTCTGTGTCTGAGTGCTCTGCAGATGACTCACAGCTCTAGGATCAGGTTACAGCTGCATGATTCACAGACTGAACCGCTACAAATGAATCGTTCAGTCTAGTGAACCGATTCATCCGGATCACTAAAAAGAACCTAATCAAATGAACGATTCGTTCATGATCCGGACATCACTACTTGTCATTTAATACTGATGCTGCAATCGCTTTCTGTCCTTGCTTTGGGGGGCAAAATATATGCTTCTCCCTATTATCTGTATAGACCAAGCCCCCAGATCCACCCACCTGGTTACTAAGTAAATCGCTTTCCCTTTCTATACTGTCTAGCCCGGTATTTATTCCCTCCCCCCATTCCTAGTTTAAAATCTCCTCCAACCGTCTAGCCATTCTCTCCCCAAGCACATTGGACCCTCTTGCATTTAGGTGCAATCCATCACGACTATAGAGATTGTACCCCAAAGCAAAATCAGCCCAGTGCTCTAAAAACCCAAAGCCCTCCTTCTTACACCAAGACTTCAGCCATGCATTTAGCTGCCTAATCTCCCGCTGCCTTTCTGGTGTAGTGCATGGCAGAGGTAGTGTCTCTGAGAATACTACCTTGGAGGTCCTTTTCTTAATCTTACTACCTAAGTCCCTAAAATTACCTTTTAGGACACTCCATCTTCCTCTTACTATGTCATTGGTGCCAATGTGCACCAAGACAGCTGGATCCTAACCAGCCCCTCCCAATAATCTATCCACTCTGTCCGCAACATGCCGATCCCGGGCACCCGGGAGACAGCAAACCATTCGGTTGCTGCAATCAGAGCTACAGATTACCCTGTCTGTTTTCCTGATTATTGAATCCCCTACCACCACAACCATCCTGGGCTTTCCTTCCTTTCGGATCCCCTGCACATTGGATGAGATGTTAGAGAGAACAGCTTTTTCCGGAAAGCCTACCTCTGCCTCCCCAACGTGTTCACATTTTATTTCACATGTATCGCATAGTGAAACGCATATATCTCATAGCGAAATTTTTCACACAGGGTGGTACGTAAACAAAAATAAGGACATGGGGGACATACAAGCATAGAAACACATGAGGACACAATATAAATATAAAAACACATGGGGGGGTGCGAGACTCTGAATTTACAAAGAAAACTCAACAGACCTGAGATAAACAAAATAGCTGTTCTTTTATTAGGCACATATCAGATAAGACATACTTGCTGCTGCAGTCTTAAAAGGGGGGGGGGTCACCTTCCATTGCAATGGTACCACGCCCTTTTTAAAGAACCTTTAACTCCCATGATGCAAAGTGATTAACCTTTAAATACCCATTAGTACAGCTGGCCGGCCTCTTAGAGGAACAACCCCCTGACTTCAACACTGTTACAGGTAATCAGCATAAACAAGCATTTAACAAACAAATGTTACCAATACAAAAAAGAACACACGGGGTTACACTTGAAACGTAGTTCATTTGCATATCAAAATACAGGTAATGTCATAGACATGAGGTACCACAGACATGTTTAAAACCTTTTCCTTTGTAAAAGGTAGAAAATACCTATAAATTGTTGCTTCTCTCCTTCCAATTGTCACTTCTTCTTTGAGCTTAGTACACGTTTGATGCTCAATTTCCTATTTATTTATTTTTGTTATTTTTTTACAGTTTGGTCAACCTCCTTGTCCATGTTTACCCCCCACATCTTACAGTGTATTTTACGTAAAAGATTTTAATATTGTAATTGTTAACTACTTTTTATAATTTTTTTTAAAGCTATTTTAAAGACCATCAATAACTGTTGGACACCGCATCTGATGTTGTAATGCTTAATTTTTTTAATTGGATTTAAAAAAAAGGGTTTTTGTTCATATATATTCCATTTTATTACATTTGTAAATACAACACATGATATTTTGTATGTTTGTCTGCAGTACAAATATATGCTTTCTCAAAGAATTGCAACATTATTTAAAATCTAAGTAGGAAATTAGATTACTTAAAAATTTTAAGTGTACTATTATTTGTTTGTTTGCACTCTATGATAATTCAATTCAGATAGCTGAACTATCTTCTATACTAGATGAATTGTATATTTTAACTTATCAATCATTTAATTTTTTACAGGCTAAAATCTCCCCTATTGGAGACCAACATTTCTCAGCTCCTCATTTGGTAGTGACTGGCAGACGGGGGATATCCAAGATATGATATGAACGTGGAACATATTTCTGCTTGTTTAACTTTTGGTTTTCTTTGGCAAACAATTTCTAGATGTTTTAGTACTAGCCGTCTGACTTTGTATTATTATGAGAGCGAAGAACTGGATTTTGAAGACCCCGATTCTCAAATACCGTATTTGCTCGATTATAAGACGAGGTTTTTTTCAGAGCAAATGCTCTGAAAAATACCCCTCGTCTTCTAATTGGGGTCGTCTTCTAATCAGACCTCAAATAGAGGTCTGATTATGAGACTAAGATCCAGATCCCCCGCACCGCTGCAGGGGACCTGGATCCTCCTGTCTCCCCCCCCCCCCCACACACACACTTACCGGTGCTTCCTGCTGTATTGCCGGGGCAGCGGGTATCCGCGACGGACGCAGGCAACCCCCGCTGCAGCCGGAAGGAGGTGTGGCCAGCAGCGGGGGTTGCCTGCGTCCGTCGCGGATACCTTCCCCGACTGTCAGAGATCAGAGTTCCCCGCACCGGTGTGTGTGTGCGTGTGTGTTAAATGGGGGCATAGGGCATTTCTGGAATGCCTTATACCCCTATATGCCACTCTGGCACTTAGGGGGTTAAAAGGCATATTATGGGGCAGAGTGGCATATAGGGAGGGATAAGGCATTTCAGGAGGCAGAGTGGCGTTAAGGGGGCATTTAATAGAGCACTCTGCCTCCTGAAATGCCTTATCCCAGAAAAGGTCAACTCAAGACACCCAGGATCCAGTACTGCTCCGGATAACTCGTCGGATATGCCCAAGACATTCACCTGAATGTGAGTGTAACCCACAACCGCACATATATAAGTGTAGAAAGATATCATCCTATGGTAGATCTTTTTCCTTTCTTCTATATCCGTCGGTGTGGACAAACTGGGTTACATAACAAGGAGTTCGTGTTTTGGAGGCCTGAATTACTCATACAGATTGTGAGTGTGACCATTGGATGTTTTAATTTGCTTCCTTGGGTTATTGCTACACTGGTTTTGTATATGTCATCTTTTTGTTTTTTGAGCTACTGAGATCGGTTGGTATAAGCGCCGTTAGACGGAAGTCTTTTTTCAAATCTGTATTTCAACATTTTGTGGAGAGTGTTCTATAGGGCTGCAGCTGTACACTCGGTCGTAAAAAGGAGAGTATTTTTCTCAGTTTTATTATTCTTCTATCTACTTTCACTGTTAACACTGGTTTACATTTACATATATCATAGATGTCACAACCCTGGGTTGAAAAGTGCTGTTTAATAATCAGGGTTTGTGATAGTTATGTATATCTATCTGTGTGATTGTTCTGTGTCTTTGTTCTCCCTCGTGTGCCGCCCCTGTCCATGTTCCACATGCCCTGCCCACATACTTTAACCCCTCGTATCCCAGACGCCATCAGCCCCCACCTACCGCACCATTTACCTTGCTATTAACCCACTGGGGGTGGGGTACGGAGCAAGATCAATTCGGGGGGAAAACGTCTGGATGCCTGGTCGCCGGGACTTCCGGAGGAGCGGAAAAGGGCCAGCGCGACTGCCGAACGGGTGCCGGCTATCTCGCGTTTTTTTTCAAGCACCTCTGTTTTGTGTCTTGTGAGCATATTTATAGGTATGGAGGAATGTTTAGAATATAAACAGGGCTTTTCTCCCTTTTAGTTTGGCAGAGTACACCTGGTGTAGAGAACCAAAAAAATAATGACTGAAGACAATTAATGAAAAAGAAAATTGATAAAAGCTTTCGTTATTAATGAATGAAAAATTCAGGTGCCTCAATCACTTCTGACGAGGAGAAGGCAGAATGCCCTCTAAAGTAAATGTAGGCCCAGGCAGATCAGCAACAGACCAGAGATTGTGTCCCAGCTGCCAGAGGCAGCTTCAGGGACAGGGATAAAGGCTAATTTGGTCTTCACATGAGTGTGGAGAGCAGCCCCCACACCCTCCCTTGCTCAATTAACCCCTTCAATGCTGCAATTGTGTATGACCCATCACAGCATTGCAGGGGTTAATCACAAGCTTGTGGGGACTAAATATCAGTCAATGCTGTGCTTCAATGGAGCATCAGCATTGAAAGGGTGCTTCCAGGTCAAATGCTGTGAGTTTAATAACTGCTGCAGAACCAATCAAAGTGGTGAGTAGATGCTTTTCCACACACATCTACTCAGAAAAATAATCATGGTGAAACCACAAAGTGGATGTGAAAAATGGTTTCTTTTTTTGTTAGACTAAATTTGGAAGGTGCCGGTGTGTATTCAGTTGCATGGGACAGGCCAATATGCCCCTAACTAGATTCCCTGAGCCGTCTAGTCTTAGGAAACATAGTTTTAGGGGCTTAAAATGAAATATGGGACTTCTACGTGTCTCAGATGAGACCTGAGCCCAACAAACTGATTTCATGTTTTAAAACTGAAATACGCATGTTCCAATTTTGAACCTGCAGTGCCAAAGAGACATGGCCTACCCATGTATATGGGGTATTCCTGTACTCAGTGTGTTAAAATGCCCCAAGTAAAACACTTTGGGATGTCATCTTTCAAAAAATATACTTTTGTTGACCGGTTTTCTTTTTCTTGCTGCTATTGGGGTGCAACTCCCAGGATACCACATTTAAAAAAACAGAAACAGCAATGCGCATCATTCATATTTAACCCTGTAAGTGCCAAAATAAATGAAAATACCAGGTGTTTCCAAAAACAGGACAAATACCCACATATTTAGATATTTTTCATACTTAATGTGGGTTTTAATATATAATTATTTCAAAAGAAAGCCCTACTTGTGCTGAAAAAAACAATATACGATTTGTGTGGGTGCATTAATTGAGAAGAGAGAATTTACAGTTGAAGAAAGACATAGCAAAAACGGCTCTGGTCTTTTAGCGCAACCTTAGTAACAAAAACCCGGTCCTGGAGGGGTTAAACAAGCAGAAATATGTTCCACATTTATATCATATCATTGACGTCCACACCTCCCAGTCCCTACCAAGCGAAGAGCTGAGAAATGTTGCTCTCTAATAGGCGTCCTCCAATAGGATTTGAGCCTGTAAAAAATTTAATGATTGATAAGTTAAACTATACAATTCATCTAGTATAGAACATAGTTCAGATATCTAAACTGAATTATCACAGAGTGCAAACAATAATGCATTTAAAATTCTTAAGTAATCTTCTAATTTCCTACTTAGATTTTCAATAATGTTGCAATAACTTGAGAAAGCATGTATTTCTACTGAAGACAAGCATTGCTTTAACTCTAATAAGAATTCTAAAATATCATCTGCCAAGTCATATTGCTAATTTTTTTTGTCCAATTGTGGTGTGTTATTAAAAATGTTAGGTTTTAGTATTATTTTTAAAGGTTTGAATAAACATTCAAAAATGTTTTGGTCCAGAAGTTTCATTTTGGTGCATCCCTAGAATAAATAGAACTACTTCATTTTTAATTATCCTGAATTTGTAGCCACAACACTTTCTAGGCCCAGAAATCAGTGAGAGTAAAGGTTTTGTGTCATTTACTTTATTTTAATCTGCATATTTTATTAAAGGCCATATTTTCTCACAGTGAAAAATG
The DNA here is from genome assembly GCA_023333645.1 of Sceloporus occidentalis. Lineage (NCBI taxonomy): Eukaryota > Metazoa > Chordata > Lepidosauria > Squamata > Phrynosomatidae > Sceloporus > Sceloporus occidentalis. Next base: position 729,874 of record JALMGF010000152.1, read on the forward strand.
AGTGCGGCCCTCGCACGTATACAATTCTGATGAAGTGGCCCGATGCAGAAAAAACTTGGACACCCCTGTGCTAAATAGATTCTACTATTTGTCCTGAGTTTAGAAATCCCAATGTTTTTATGTTTTTTTTTGCTTTTTAGGCAATATGTACAAGTAGCATTTTGCTATTTCAAAACCATTTTTTTCCAAAGCTGGTCATTCTGCCCCATGTGCTTTATCGGGTATCTTTGAAGCTGGCCAATGCAATTTACCCCATATATTTTTAAAAACTAGACACCTCAAGGTATTTCAAATGCTGGTATTTTAACCCTTTAAATTCACTAATTCTACTTCCACCCTTTGTCAAACTTTGTGGTAGTAATTTATTTTGAGTTTTTTTTTTCATTAAAATTGCGCTTCAGGTATGGATTTACAGCTCCTGTCTGGGTAAGAGACCCCTATGAGATTCTTGCATTGAAATAAATTCCTTATATCAGCTTTAAACAATGATAATGCTTAAGTGGTAAAAAAATAGTATTTTGTCCTGTTGTTCGGCTATACACTTATGTTAAAAATGTATTCTGGGTAGAAAAACAAACCAGAAAAAGTGGGTAGTGCAGACTTGTTCCCATCATTGCAAATGGCCCAGCCTGCTGTTCTTTGTTCTCTATAGAGAAAGATTGCATGCTAGGCCAGGCTAACCTCCATTTTAGGTGTATCTGGGGGGTAAAGCATTTTAATGGTGCTCACTCCCAGGCAGTCCCTTGCTATTTTCTAGACTTGGGCATCAGGGGACTCTTCGTGTTCGTCTTCGTGCTCGTCTTCGGGGGGAAAAAAAATCATCGTATTCCGCGAATATTCGCCTGTTCCTGTCTTCTCTTTGGGCGAATATTCGTGGACATTCTTCGTGTTCGGTTTTTCTTCGTTTTCCCGGTTAAGGGGTTAATACAGGGTTAACGCAGCTCTGGCGCCAGGAGTTGAAATGTACGTATGAGCAACTCTATTGGTCGTCAGCAGGGGGCTCGTCTGCCATTGCTTGATGGCAGACGAGACCCCTGCTGGCGACCAATAGGGTAGCTCGTACAGACTGTTAAACTCCTGGTGCTGTAACTTACCTGGCACATCCCACTGGTCTCCCTCCCTGTTCAATTAGTTAAATGTCCGTACGAGTGACCAATAAAGTCGCTCGTACGGACATTTAACTAATTGAACAGGGAGGGAGACGTGGCATCTGCAGGGTAAGTTGCAGCATTGGGGTTTTAAAACCTCAATGCTGCAACTTACCCGGCACATCCCACTGGTCTCCCTCCCTGTTCAATTAGTTAGTCTGTGCCGGATTAAATGTCCGTACGAGCGACCAATAAAGTCGCTCGTACGGACATTTAACTAATTGAACAGGGAGGGAGACCAGTGGGATGTGCCGGGTAAATTGCAGCATTGGGGTTTTAAAAGTCTGTACGAGCGACTCTGTTGGTCGCTTGTACAGACTTTTAAAAACCCCAATGCTGCAACTTACCCTGCAGATCCCACTGGCCCCCCTGTTCTATCAGTTAAGTGTCCGTACGAGCGACCAATAAAGGGAGACCAGTGGGATCTGCCGGGTAAGTTGCAGCATTGGGGTTAACTTTTATTAGGGGTTAACTTTTTTTTTTAAAGGGTTAAGGGGCCGTGCGAGTGAGCCTATTTGTCGCCTGTACCCCGTGACGGCGAACCTGCGGATTTCCACTTCCGGGAACTGCCGCGATGATAAGGTAAGTTAGAAGGGGGGGGAAGAATGGTAGATGAAGACGAAGATGATCACGAAGACGAAGATCATCGTGGTGTGTGTCTTCGTCTTTGCCTACGTTTTACCGCCGCTGTCTTCTCTTCGGCGTGTCTTCGGAATGAACACGAAAACACACTCTTCGTGTTCATTTTCATGTTCGCCCGAAGACGAATGCACAAGTCTACTATTTTCTAAGGTGCATATGCCCCACTCACTACGTGCCCTTTTGCATGGTTCTTAACCGTGAAATAACTTTGATACAATAAACACAGTGAAACTGAGGATTGTGGCAAATTAAGTCTCTTTATTAATTACACAGAAAAGACAAGGAATCCCTTACAATGTGGCATTTCCTCTCACCTTGGACAGCTGCTGAGTCACAGTCCATTCAGCATACAGTCAACTCAGATCAACCTGCATCTGGCATGACACGTAGGTCCAAGTGGCATGCTAGGAGCTCAACTAGCTGCCCACCCCTCCTCAAGGAAGGCGGAATCGACAGGGCATTATCAGAATGGCCCTCCCCATCAACACCCTGGGGTGCCTCTAGAAAAAGCCCTATTCAGCCCTGAGAACCAAGCCTGACAGTGCTTGACAAGGCAGCAGTGGCGACTCTAGAAACAATATATAGGGGGGGCACACAAGATATCACAGTCAAACTGGGGGGGGCATTCATAATTTCCAAAAGTAATGTGCTATGGAATTATACTTTTGTTATTGGGCTAAAATAATACTTGATCATTCAACATGGGAAGCCTGAAGCCACAATTGAGTGCGACTAATCCTTGAAATAAATATTATAACACAATAAATAACTTTTCCACTAAATGATTTCAGGGCCTTGAACGTTTTGTCCCCTGAAGTCACTACAACTTCAGGAGGGCATTTTATCTCTGGATAAATATAAATTAAATAATTCCTACTGTAAGTTAAGTGCCAGGAAACAGATGACCAAACACACACACCAACACAGGCTCTGTCACACCGACACCCAGACACACACACCAGCACAGGCTCTGTCACACCAACACCCAGACACACACACCAGGACAGGCTCTGCGACACAGACACCCACACACATCAGGACGGGCTCTGCCACACCCACATCCAAACACACACACACACAAGGACAGGCTCTGACACACTGACACCCAAACACACACCCTAGGACAGGCTCTGCCACACTGACAACTGAACACACACACCAGGACAGGCTCTGCCACACCAACACCCAAACACACACCAGGACAGGCTCTGCCACACCAACACCTATACACACACACCCGAGGACAGGCTCTGCTACACTGATAACCAAAAACACACAAACAGCAGGACACAATCTACGTCACAGACGTCTACATCAGGATGGATTTTTCACACTGCATTGTCGTTTATACCCCCCTTAGTGTTTTTGCCCCTTGTGTATTGATGCCTCTGCTGCCCATATATATATTAATATTAGCCCCAGTTGCCGATAGCAGGTATAGATCAACACATTAACACACAAACCAAGCTTTACATGTATAGATCAACTGATATTCACTTGTGATCTCAGCACTGAAGGTATATATCAAATAAACAGAATCAGACATACAAATCCTGTATTTGCAGGTATAGATCAAATAAATACATGGAAACAGCACTGCAGGTATTAATCAACTGAATAAGACATACAAACCCTGTATTTGCAGGTATACATAAATAATGTATGGAAATATATAGATATGGCTCTACAGAATAACGCAAAAACCCAGCTTTGCAGGCATAGATCAACTGGAATTCACATAAAAACACGTCATTAAAAGGTATATTTAAAACTCCCTAAATTACAGGCATAGATCACAAGTTGCGTCCACACTGCCCACACAGCAATCACACTCCTATCATACCAAGGCAACCAGTAAATGCTGGTACCTAGGCAAGATGGGACTGTGCTTGCTGTGATTGCTGTTAGCAATCACACTCCTATCATGCCAGGTCAGCCAGTACATGATGGTACAGGGTGGCTGTAAGTGATGTGTAGACCCCATACTGCTGGCAGCATCAATACACAAGGGGCAGCTAGCTAGGTTTCAGCATGTACTGGCTGACTTGGCATGATAGGAGTGTGATTGCTAACAGCAATCAAAGTCCCATTATGCCTAGGTTCCAACACTTACACATCCAACCAGTAAATGCTGGAACTAGGCATGATGGGACTGTGATTGCTGTTAGCAATCACACTCCTATCATGCCAAGTCAGCCACTACATGCTGGTACAGGGTGGCTGTAAGTGATGTGCAGACCCCATACTGCTGGCAGCATCAATACACAAGGGGACAGCTAGCTAGGTTTCAGCATGTACTGGCTGACTTGGCATGATAGGAGTGTGATTGCTAACAGCAATCAAAGTCTTATCATGCCTAGGTTCCAGCACTTACACATCCAACCAGTAAATGCTGGAACCTAGGCATGATGGGACTGTGATTGCTGTTAGCAATCACACTCCTATCATGCCAAGTCAGCCAGTACATGCTGGTACAGGGTGGCTGTAAGTCATGTGCAGACCCCATACTGCTGGCAGCATCAATACACAAGGGGGGCAGCTAGCTAGGTTTCAGCATGTACTGGCTGACTTGGCATGATAGGAGTGTGATTGCTAACAGCAATCACAGTTCCATCATGCCAAGGTTCCAGCACTTACACATCCATGCTATCACACACACATTCATTCATATACTCATTCATTCACAGATTAATTCCCTCAATCACCCATACCCATTCAAACACCCTCCCCACCCCCTTACCTGCACTGCAGCTCCTCGATGCCGCTGACAGACTTCAGCTAGCTTCTTCTGCTAGCTTCCGCTTCCTCTATGCAGTACAGAAGACCCTCCCACAGGTAAGTAGCAGGGCTCGAGGTGCGGCCCAAGTAAGATCGGTTGCCCTGGCTGCCGATCTTACGCGGGCCGCACCCTCTCTCTCCTCCACATAAAAAAAAAAAAAAGACGGGATTTAAAGTCGCATTGCGACTTTATTCCAATTTCGGCAGGGGGGCAACAGGGGGGGCAAGGATTAACCTAGGGGGGGCAATTGCCCCCCCTTGCCCCCCTGTAGCGACGCCACTGCAAGGCAGTGCTTGACATTGACTGATACACTCTGCGGAGGGGAATGCCTGCACCTAGCCATATGCCGTTGCCAGGCCCAACCACAAAGTCAGTGCCCAGTAACATAGTAACATAGTAACATAGTTCATAAGGTTGAAAAAAGACCAAAGTCCATCAAGCCCGAATCAAAACTGTAGAGGATGTTTACTGGCAACCTTGGTAGGGGGGAAGGCCTCATTACCGCTGGGAAGTGAGTCGACTGGGGCATTAGTGTAGCTTGAGACTTTTGTTTTTTACCTGGTCGCCCTCTGGTGCTCATGATGGGATGGGTGGGAGGTTTTAACAAAGCAGAAAAAGTGAGTAATACAGACCTGGCCCTGAGGACCAGGTTAGATACCTAATTTACCTAATCCTCTTAGTCTCTTGACAAATGGCCCAGCCTGCTGCTCTTTGTTCTCTGTAGAGAAAGATTGCATGCTGGGCCAGGCTAACCCCCATTTTAGGTTTACCTGGGGACAAAGCACCCTAATGGTGCTCGCTCCTAGGCAGTCCCTCGCTGTTTTCATAGATAAAAACTGAGCCAGTGAACCTTCTCACTGTTATAATTGCCATAACCTGTGATAACTAGACTTACCCACAGTTTCTTTCTATTAATTTTACCTTTTTTTTGGTAGTAAAATTTAGTTAGCTTTATGGGATTTAATTCCTGTTTGGTCTCCTCCCACTTTTTCAGTTAAGAGGCTGGTTGCAAAAAAGGTAAAATTTTTGGTGATTTTTCTCCCCCACATTCAAATTATGTAAAATTCTAAACTGAAAATGCACACTTCCCAAATGTGTCTTTTTACCACCACCACCCCTGACAAACCTGTGCAGGTACAGTATCGCTGAACTCAGGAGATATTGCTGAACACATATTGCAATGTTGTTTGGCAGTGACATATACCAGGCAGGGCCGGACTGGCCCACTGGGATACCGGGAAATTTCCCGGTGGGCCGGAAGGCCCGTGGGCTGGGCGGCCAGCAGACTTACCATGAAGACAGCCGCTGAGCGGCTGCAAATGGCAATGAACGCCTCCCTCGGTGCCAGGGGCGGGCTGGGCAGGGGGGCAATTGCCCCCCAGGCTTCCCGAAATCTAATCAAAGCGGTCGCTGGGTGCTGATGCGGCCGGCCGGCATCAGCACCCAGCAGCCGTGTGCGATGGCCGTCTAGTGATGGGAGCAGTGTGAGGGGTGAAAGCTCCGCCCCCTCGCACTGACCTTTCACCCCTCACGCTGGTCCCATCACTATGCGGCCATCAGATTGCTGGGAATGTAATCTGAACGGCCGGTGCGTGCTGATGCCGCCGGCCGCCTCTGCTTTAATACTTTTTTTTTACTTTATATGGCAAGCCGATCCAGCTTACCATATAAATTAAAAAAAAGTGTTAAAGTAGCTCCGGCCGGCGGCATCAGCACGCACCGGCCGTTTAGATTACATTCCCAGCAGTCTGATGGCTGCATAGTGATGGGAGCAGCGTGAGGTGGAAGCTCCGCCCCCTCGCACTCAGACTGCTGCAGCACCGGATGTCAGGTCAGTGGCATCCTGTCAGCATAGAGGAGAACAGTGTGCAGCTACCAGGAAGTCAAGAGAAGTAGAAGGTGAGTAAAATAATGTATTTTTTGTACTGTATAATGTTTTTTGTATTTGTTAAAAACAAAAAAAATCGGCATATGTGTGTGTATGTAAGTGTGTCCCCCTATATGCCACTCTGCCTCCAGAAATGCCTTATACCCCCCTATATGCCACTCTGTCCCATGATATGCCTTTTAACCCCCTATATGCCAGAGTGGCATATAGGGGTATAAGGCATTTCTGGATGCAGAGTGACATATAGGGGGTCAACGGCATATCTGGAGGCAGAGTGGCATAAAGGGAGTTAAAAGGGATGTCATGGGGCAGAGGGGCATATAGGAGGGTATAAAGCATATAGGGGGCATAAGGCTTTTCTGTAGGCAGAGTGCCCCATGATATGCCTTTTAACCCCCTTTATGCCACTCTGCCTCCAGAAATGCCTTATACCCCCCTATATGTCACTCTGTCCCATGATATGCCTTTTAACCCCCTATATGGCAGAGTGGCATATAGGGGGTTAGAAGGCATATCATGGGACAGAGTGGCATATAGGGGTATAAGGCATTTCTGGATGCAGAGTGAGGGTATAAAGAGAGGGTATAAAGCATATCAGGGAGGCAGAGTGGCATATAGTGGGGCATAAGGCTTTTCTGGAGGCAGAGTGCCCCATGATATGCCTTTTAACCCCCTATATGGCAGAGTGGCATATAGGGGGTTAGAAGGCATATCATGGGACAGAGTGGCATATAGGGGGTATAAGGCATTTCTGGAGGCAGAGTGGCATATAGGGGGTTAGAAGGCATATCAGGGGGGCAGAGTGGCAAGCCTGGGGGCAGAGGTGCATAACTCGGGGGTAGGTTGTCAAATGAAAGGAAATAAAAACCAAACATGTCTCAATCATAGCTTTTATTAAATATGGAAAAAAATAGTCTACATGAATTAATAAAGAAATAAAAGTTTCTTACCAGAATATCGTGAAGAATAATGTGATCAGTGTTTTGTTCCACTAAATAAAATGGAACTCTTTCATCTAACAATGTTCGCAGTAGTATATGTTTTGATCCTATTATGTGTAATGTATTTCATTTATTAGGGCCTTTTAACACTTTTGCTTTCTGGCATTTTAATACAAATAATGAGATAAAAAGAATGGCACATAGTGTGACTCGGGTGTGTATAAGGGGTGCGTGTGGGTATAAGAGCTTCACCGTGAGATAAACTATATGGGGCTGGTCTCCAAATTTTTCCAGGGCTGCTTTTCAGTCCCAGTCCGGCCCTGATACCAGGAGCTGTAATTCCATACCTGAATTACAATGTGTGTACATGGTTAAAATGTTTTAACCCCTTCCTTGTCAATGAATATGGCAAGGGAAATCATTGGAAGTTCCTGATTGGATGTTGCTATTGCAGCAACACCCCCTGGGTGATAAAAACTATCATTGAAGTTGTTGTCCAGAGGAGAGCAGTGCCATGTTGAAAGATAGTATGCCTTTTAACCCCTTAACGACAATCCACGTACATGTACGGGGTTGCCGTGCAACAAGATAACGACAATGCCCGTACATGTACGGGCTGCCGTTAAATAGCTGCATCGCCACTTTTTCGAGCCGCGATCGGCGGCTTTGCAGCATCCATGGAAGCCTCACAAGTGAGGCTGACTGTGGATGCGGGGAGGAAAGCCCTCCCTGGAAGAAAAATGGCTGCCGCCGCACCGATCATCAAAGATCACCCGGCTAAAACAGCTTAGGAAGCGATCGGAATCACTTCCTAAGCATAAACGGTGTTGCTGACATGCCTCGATATCGAGGCATGTCAGTAACACCACCCCCCTACCCCAATAGCCTTGTGATTGCTCCGAGGAGCAACCACAAGCGCCATCCTGTAAATGACGTTGCCGTCATTCACAGGATGGCATCAACAATAGATATGAGTTCCGAGGGTCTATCCAGACCCTCTTGAGAACTCTCGAGCTCCTCCTGCAGGTTGAATGCAGGTACTGCATCCAACCATGCAAGGTCAATGGAGCCCAGCTCACTAATGAGTGATTAGTAAAAATAAAAAAAATGTAAAAAAATTGTTAAAACTTTTTAAAAAAATAAAATAAAATAATATGGTAACATGTAAAAATCCCCACTGTCACCAAAAAAAAAATTTAATAAGCAAGTCCTAAAATTCTTTACAAAAATTCCAGCATGGAAAGAGTTAAAATATTGTCATTACAAATGCCCATAGGGTGTCTCGTATTAAAAAATGCATGAGTTGATGGGGTAAATTGAATTGGCCGGATTCAAAGATGTCCCAAATATGGGACATGGGGGCAGTAGGATCAGATGTCTAAATGGCATAAAAATACATACCTCGCAAAGGCGGCCTTTTACCTCCCAAATAACCCTACAAACCCATGCATGTGGGGTATCACTGCGCTCAGGAGATGTTACTGAACACATATTGGGGTGTTGTTTGACACGGACATATACCAGGAGCGATAAATTTATACCTGAAGTACAACATGTGTGAAAAAAAAATACAAAAAAATGTACTACCATAAAGTTTCACAAAGGCTGGTGGTAAAATTAGTGCATGGAAAGGGTTAAAATACCAGCATTTCAAATACCTTGGGGTGTCTAGTTTTTAAAAATATATGATTTGATGGGGTAAATTGCATTGGCCGGCTTCAAAGATACCCGAAATGGCACATGGGGGAAGAATTACCAGATTTGGAAAAAAAGGTTTTGAAATAGCAAAACGCTACCTGTACTTATTGCCCCATAACGTGCAGAAAAAAGCAAAAAAACATAAAAACATTGGGTATTTCTAAACTCAGGACAAATAGTAGAAGTAGCAGTTTTTTTCATTCGTTTTTGCAGATGAGTAAAAGTTTTTTGTTTAAAAAGTGAGAAAATTAAATTTTTTTACAAAAAATCCCCATATTTTATCATTTTTTTTATAGTAAATTAGATGATATGATGAAATTAATGGTATCTAAAGAAAGCCCTGTTTGTCCTGAAAAAAACCCAATATATAATATGTGTGGGAGCACGAAATGAGAAAGAAAAAAATCACAGCTAAACAGCAACACTAAAAAATGTTAAAATAGCCATTGTCCCACAATATACTACGAGTAATAACCCCTATTGTCCTTAAGGGGTTAAATATGGTGGTGTCCTGTTGCTGGAAAGAGCGTTTAGGAAGCAAACAACAATAATTTCCTTAGTTGCTGAGATGCCTTGATATTGAGATTGATGATCGCTTCCAGCGGCAGGCCACCACTATTTTGATAGACATGTAATCTTTCAATAGGACAAATGTGATCACTCATGAGAGTGATCGCATGGGGCATACTAATTCTGGTTTGTGTATAGCAACATTTAGGATTGTTGCTGGTATATAGTTGTATTGTGCAGTGGCAAATTTGGGAGACATATTGAGAAGGAGAGGTGAAATTAACAATGTAAATTATTAATTAGTGTGCATTTTGTGCATTTATTTATAGAAGGATTAGTCCTGAGAGGTGTGCATGTTTGTAGGTTATAAGATGGTGGTCAAAATTGTGAAATAGGCAACTGTCAGGGTCCACTTTTTCGCTGCCTGAACCACGGCTTTTTCATACATGTGGTATATCAATCTGCTACCACTAGTAGCAACCCTTCACCCTTCGAGTTGAGCCCTAATCATTCCATCCAGCCACACCTTGTTTCCGGGATCGAATCCTGGTTACTTCATCCAGCTTTGTATTGAAGTCTGTGGACCTTTCTGCTGTGGCTCTGCACCTGGTTACCTGCTTTGTGCCCTTCCAAGTGGGCTCCGTGCCTTTCGTGCCCTTCCAAGTGGGCTCCGTGCCTTTCGTGCCCTTCCAAGTGGGCTCCGTGCCTTTCGTGCCCTTCCAAGTGGGCTCCGTGCCTTTCGTGCCCTTCCAAGTGGGCTCCCTGCCAAAAGACTTATTAGTGGTATTTATTTATTCTTCCATACGTCCGGTTTCTTGCTTACAGACTGTATTACCCTTATTTGCTTGTCCTGTCATATACATACAAGACATTGCATTACCTAGATTTCTGCTTGTGGTGTCTTTGTTTGTATAATCATGCATCGTGGGTTACAGACCAAACCCCCGGGTGATTACCCGAGTCCTGACAGCAACTGAAACTGAATGCTACAAGAAAAAGAGTAGGCAACAGACAACTATTTATAGGCAGCAGTGGTTAACAGGTAATAACCAATAATTACCTTTGGAATGTTACAGTACAGAAAGATGGAAAGCCATGCAACAAAGTGATATAAAATTGGAATGCCAAACTAGTTTGAGGTATGTGAAAGAGATAGATGAATACATTGTATACACTGAAAGATGCAGTAGGAATCCATTACCTTTACTTCCTGGGTCTAGAAGATGCATCTGAAATGTTGACCACTATATGCAGTACAGCAGGGAATAGCAATGTCATAACATGTAACTTATGTTTTGGCCAGGAAAGTTAGTTTTATGTGGGAGAGAAAGTCTTGTGGGAAATGTATTGTAGCCAGTATGTTTGGAAGGGAGGTAGAACTTTTCAGTTTGAGAACAGAATATGGAAGAAGCACACCGAGAAACAAATTAATAAAGCAGTATTGGGGAAGGCATTCTGTTTAATACAGAATCTATGAATACAAAGTATTACAAAGTAATACTTATCCAGATTTGCTCATGTTGTAAACCAAGGGTGCAGATCTCCAAAAGGAATATCAGGGAGGCAGAGTGCCAAATAGAGGGTTAAAAGGAATATCAGAGAGGCAGCGTGGCATATAGGGGGTTAAAAGGAATATCAGGAAGGCAGAGTGGCATATAGGGGGTTAAAATGCATATCTGGGTGGCAGAGTGCCATATAGAGGGTATAGGGCATTTCTGGGGAGATAAAAACAAAAAATGCATTTTTCTCAATCATAGTTTTTATTAAATATGAAAAAATAGTTTACACGTGAATTAATATTTACTAGTAAAGATTTTTTCTTATAGGGTAATCTTATATTCAGGCTTTAAAAAATAAATAAAAATAAATTAATATTCAAATTTTGGGGGGTCATCTTATAATCAAGCAAATATGGTAATTGTTACTTACAATACCTGTGCTCAAATCTGGGATTGATTTTTTTCTGACCCCTGTTGTAAGCTGTAAATGCTGTAAATGCTTGTGTAAATGCTTGTGTTTGAAAGTATCAGAACATGCCTTATGTCTACAGTATTTGCTCCAAGCCTTATAGTTTAGCTTTATAATTTTTTACATTATATTTAAACCAGTCTTTTTAACACTCTTGGAGAGTGCACTGATAAACATACAACACAATTTGGGTGGTAACTTGTGAAATGGCAACATTTATTGACTGGAAGGTGTTTTGTGGAATAGGGATTTTACCCCATAAAAGCATACCATAAACTCTCAGTGCCCTGTGGCATCACAGGTGTGAATCCACTATTTTATGGTTTAGACATACCAAGAAGAACAGAAGCAGGTCCAAATCAACCCCTCAGGTGATACAATGTATCTATACTTTCTGTAACAATCTGTGTTCCAAGGTCCAGCACACATAAGAATGAATATAGCTACTTCCGTATTCCACAAGCCAATGCATTTTTCAAAATGTAAATACTCAATACTGGCTTTTTATATTGTAGTAGAGTGTAGATACAAGAAGGTATACCATAATATACAAAGTACCTTTTCTAGATTATATTTATAGAAAGGAGGGCATGTGAGCACATATGAAAATAAAAGTAGCATTAAATCTACAGAATGCCTAAAAAACATTGGAAGCATGTAAAACCATATAACCTGTCAGTGATTGAACTAACGTATGTGATAATATGGGATAAAACAGAATACCGTATTTGCTCGATTATAAGATGACCCCCCCCCAAATCTGAATATTGATGTATGAAAAAAAATATAAGACGACCCCATAGGAAAAAAGTTTTACCGGTAAATGTTAATTCATGTAAACCATGAACTTTTTTTTTTTTTTTGAATAAAAGCTATGATTGAGAAAAATATTTTGTTTTTCTTTTCCTTTTTTTTTTCTTTTCAACCCCCCCCCCCCCAGTTACGCACATCTGCCCCCTGGCTTGCCACTCTGCCCCAGAAAAGGCTTATACCCCCTATATGCCACTGTGCCCCATGATATGCCTTTTGACCCCCCTATGTGCCACTCTGCCTCTAGAATTGCCTTATACCCCTATATGCCACTCTGGCATTTAGGGGGTTAAAAGGCATATTATGGGGCAGAGTGGCATATAGGGAGGTATAAGGCATTTCAGGAGGTAGAGTGGTGTATAGAGGGTTAAAAGGCATTTCTGGAGGCAGAGTGGTGTATAGAGGGTTAAAAGGCATTTCTGGAGGCAGAGTGGCATTAAGGGGGCATTTCAAGATCAAAAACAACATGGGTTTTCCTCAGGAAGATCTTGCCAAACAAAGCTTATTGATTTTTTTGATTGGGTGACTAAAGTAATTGATCAAGGTGGTGCAGTAGACATTGCGTATCTGGATTTCAGTAAGGCCTTTGACACTGTCCCACATAGAAGACTTATAAATAAACTGCAATCTCTGGGTTTCGATCCCAATGTTGTTGAATGGATTAAGGAGTGGCAACAGATAAATGTAGATAAATGCAAAGTAATGCACCTGGGGCAAAAAAAACCCAAGGGCAGAGTATAGAATATTTGATACTGTCCTAACCTCAACGTGTGAGGAAAGGGATTTAGGGGTAATTATTTCTGAGGATTTAAAGGTAGGCAAACAATGCAGTAGAGCAGCAGGTATTGCTATCAGAATGCTTGGTTGTATAGCAAGAGGTATTAGCAGTAGAAAGAGGGAAGTGCTCATGCCGTTGTACAGATCACTGGTGAGACCTCACTTGGAGTATTGTGTTCAGTACTGGAGACCATATCTCCAGTACTAGAAATATATAAATGTTGGAGAAAGTGCAGAGAAGGGCTACTAAAATGGTTTATGGATTACAAGATAAACCTTACCAGGACAGGTTAAAGGATCTTAACCTATATAGCCTGGAAAAAAGACGTGACAGGGGGGATATGATAGAAACATTTAAATACTTAAAGGGAATCAACAGGGTAAAGGAAGATAGTTTATTTAAAAGGAGAAATACTACCACAACAAGAGGACACAACCATAAACTAGAGGGGCAAAAGTTTAATGGTAACATCAGAAAATATTACTTTACGGAAAGGGTAGTGGACGCATGGAATAGCCTTCCAGCAGAAGTGGTAGATGTTAATACAGTAAAGTAATTTAAGCAAGCATGGGATAGGCATAAGGCCAAGCTAGATATAGGATAAGGGCAAGTACTAAAGGAAAGTACTCAGAGGTTGGGCAGACTGGATGGGCCTACTGGTTCTTATCTGCCGTCACTTTCTATGTTTCTATGTTTCTATGACCCCCATTTAACACCCCCCCTCCTCCAAACTCACCTCTCCTTCCCTCACATTCAGTTTCAAGGGGCCAGATCCTTCTACATCCACCAAATCCCTTGCATCTGCCCATTCCTCACCCAAGAATCCACAAAAAGTCTGGTTCATTCACTTATCATTTCCCACTTTGACTATTGCAAGACACTTCTGGCTGACATTTCATTCTCTCTACTCTCTCCTCTGCATTCTGTCCTAAATGCTGCTGCTAGGCTTATCTTCCTTGCAGGCTGCTTTTCTTCTGCTTACCCACTCTGCGGCTCCCTGTTACCTTTAGAATGAAATTTAAAATACTTGTACTAACATATAAGGCCCTTGTTAACACTGCTCTTCCTTTTACCATCTACAATTTCTCCAAAAGTTGGACCAGTTTCATTAACTGATTTGAAAAATATTTTAAGAATTGACCCCCCAGAGTAAGGAATACGGAATACAGAACAGGGCATGCAGCAGGCACTGGCAGACAAACTTAATCCCCTCCACGCAGTATCAGGAAAACGAGACTTATGGGGTGGAGCCTAACATGGCGACCACATTTTAAGGAGTGTGTGACCAAATCTCATATATCGGGACACATAACACCTTGGGGACCACTCCCCAACTTCGTTGTCACTGTCTGTCAGTGTGTAACTTAGTGTTATTTTGCCTACTGTGTATTCCTACGATTATTATAATTCTATTGATTCCTGTTGCTGACCTTTAGCTATCGTTTTTGACCATGCTGATCTCTGTAACCCTGACCCTTGGCTTTGTTTACCGGACTGTGTTTTTGCGTAACCCTGACTTGGCTTTTCATCTAGACTTGCTGCAGTTACCGGATCTATCCCGGCTGGCTTTTGACAGTGAATATCCTACATACCGGGTTTCTCATCCCCAAACCGTACAGTGTGTTTGGGTACCGCTGTGGCAGAGTCTGTCCTGGTGTGTGTTTTTGTGTGTCGGTGTAGCACAGCCTGTCTTTGTGTGTGTGTGTATGTCTGGGTGTTGGTGTGGCAGAGCCTTTCCTGGTGTGTGTGTTTGGGTCTTGGTGTGGCAGAGCCTGTCCTGGTGTATGTGTGTTTGGGTGTTGGTGTGGCACAGTCTGTCCTGGTGTGTGTGTTTGGGTGTCGCTGTGGCAGAGTCTGTCCTGGTGTGTGTGTTTGGGTGTCGGTGTGGCAAAGCCTGTCCTGATGTGTGTGTGTTTTTGTGTGTCGGTGTGGCAGAGCCTATCCTGGTGTGTGTTTTTGTGTGTCGGTGTGGCAGAGCCTGTCCTGGTGTGTGTGTTTGGGTCTTGCTGTGGCAGAGCCTGTCCTGGTGTGTGTGTGTGTTTGGGTCTTGGTGTGGCAGAGCCTGTCCTGGTATGTGTGTTTGGTTGTCGGCCTGGCAGAGCCTGTCCTGGTGTGTGTTTTTGTGTGTTGGTGTAGCAGAGCCTGTCCTGGTGTGTGTCTGGGTGTTGGTGTGGCAGAGCCTTTCCTGGTGTGTTTGGGTCTTGGTGTGGCAGAGCCTTTCCTGGTGTGTGTGTTTGGGTCTTGGTGTGGCAGAGCCTGTCCTGGTGTTTGTATTTGGGTCTTGGAGTGGCAGAGCTTGTCCTGGTGTGTGTGTTTGGGTCTTGGTGTGGCAGAGCCTGTCCTGGTATGTGTGTTTGGGTGTCGGTGTGGCAGAGCCTGTCCTGGTGTGTGTGTTTGGGTGTCGGCGTGGCAGAGCCTGTCCTGGTGTGGTTTCTAGTAGACTTGGGCACCAGGGGTCTCTTCATGTTCGTCTTAGTGCTCGTCTTCGGGGAAAAAATAAAATCTTCGTATTCCGCGAATATTCGTCCGTTCCTGTCTTTTCTTCGGGCGAATATTCATGGACATTTGTTTTCTCCCGGTTGCGTAGCAGGGGTTAATACGGGGATAAGAACACATTGGAGCAGCAGCAGATGCTTTGGCGCCATGAAGGTACGTGTGTGTGACTCTATTGGTCGCCGGCAGGAGGCTCATCTGGCTTCAGCGAATGAATAGCAGAACTGCAGAATGCACTTCATTCGTTGATGGCAGGCGAGCAATACAGTTGCAGACATGTACCTTCGTGGTGCTACCCGAGGTGTACAATACATACATACACACACATTGCCCTAAATTGAGGGCCAAGTTCCTCCGAGCAGTTGTCTTGTCTGAGACCTAGACAAACGCTCCGAGGAACTTGGCCTGAGAGAAACGGGGCTTATTTATTTATCATACACACACATCCATAGATGTTTAATAAAAGAATAGGGATTTTAAAATTTTAAAACGATTTTAGACCACTTTAAAATACATGCCTAACATTTGCTACCTATTTACAATGGTATACTTTCCAACAACCCAACTTTTATGGGACAGGACTGGGAAAAAGCAGGACTGTCCATGGTCTGTTGGCAGATATGTGGATGGAAAAATGTTATAGGATGAAGTGTGAGTTATAGCGTTAATGCTAGTGAGTGTAGACGTGAAGGCCAGGGCAAATAACAGGAGGAAAGGTCCTTGTGATTTGTGAATTGTACATGTGTGTGTGTGTGTTATGTTTGGTTGGTTGTGTATCAGACGGAAAAAAATTAAATGAAAGAGAGAAAAAGTAGATACGGGAGAGATGCTGGCACCACCACCAGCAGCAGCATTGAAAATGGAAAAGACACTAGGCCCTAGCGTAAGCTGGCTACTCCGGCGGAGGTAGCAGGCGTTGCCACACCGCAAACAGAGGCAGCCAGGGGGGAGAAACTACCCTTACCATTAGGGACATTTTGGGCATGACTCTAGCAAGGAAGCGAACTGGCAGAGAAGAGACGCTGGCACCACCACCAGCAGCAGCATTGAAAATGGAAAAGGCGACCCGCTCACCTGTTTCACCCCAGGGCAAAGCATCCAAACACTGTCAGTCCTTGACGTTTGGGAGTGGACTTCCAGACCTCAGACACTAGGCCCTAGCGTAAATTGGCTACAGCGGCCGAGGTAGCAGGTGTTGCCACGCCGCAAACAAGTGCAACCAGGGGGAGAAACTACCCTTACCATTAGGGAAAATTAACTTTCCAAGCTAAGAGCTGGGTACCCCAACTTGGGCAGATTGAATTTAAGAAAGGCAATCTGCTCCATCAGATGAGGTGCCATGCGTGAGCGCTGTGGACTCAGTATGTTTCCAGTCATAGAAAACACGCGCTCACTTTGAACAGTTTGGCGGACATGATAGTAACTGCTGCGCAACCCATGAGAGTGCAGGCCACACAGTCTTCTTTTCATCCCAGTTGCTAAGAGGATCAACATTAGGCGCAGAAGGAACTTCAGAGGTAAAGTTTGACCATTTTAGCAGCACAACTCCTTTTTGCTGCTAGCTCTGTCAGATGGTCCAAGTATACTCCCAAGTGCCTCTTCCCAAAACGCAGCTGCTCCACTCAGCTGTGTTGTGCTGCTTGTGGCACTGCTGCTGCTAGGAGTAGCAGACAACATCATCTCTGTCCCTCCTCGGACAGCCTTCCCATTTTACGCTGCCAGTCACGCACCTTTTGAACCAATTGCTCCCGGTAGCTACTGAGAACATTGAATTTCATTGCTAGCTTTCCCTTAATCCTTGGATCGCAAAGGCACACTAGCATCATTTCGGGACTTTCTTCCATGCGTTTGCAAAGGCGTACTTTTGGCAGATCCTTCAGCTTCCTTACTATGGCTGCTGCGTCAGGATGTAGCGTGCCACCTTGAACAGCCTCACGGTTTTCAAGGAACACATCCATCTTGCTGCCTAGATGGGAGAACATTGGAATTACCTGGGCCAGACTCGCAGTGTTTGAGCTTAAATTTTCTGTGGCATCCCTGAATGGTTTAAGGACTGCCACTAGCTGGGCGATCACTGTCCAATCCTCCCTGTTCAATGGAGATGTAATCCCAATATTATGCTCTGAGGCAAGATTATAGATTGCCCTCTGCTGCTCCAAAATCCTCTCCAGCATCTCTTAAGTGGAGTTCCACCGCGTACTGACATCCTCAAAAGTTGGCTAGCCTTAACACTATGGTGAACTTTCACCATAGTGTTAAGGCTAGCCAACTTTTGAGGATGTCAGTCCAGCGATCTTTCTGCAACGTGACAGAACTACTGCTGCTACTTTCGTTCCTTCTGACATTGCTGCCTTGAATACAAGATGGATGATGTGGGCTGCACAGCGCACACCAACAATATGACCATCTCGCAGCGCTTTCACCATATTGGCACCTCCGTCAGTTACCACAAAACCAACTTCAACGCCTCTGCTCACACCCAAAGGCTAAACATTTTCCTCATTGCATGCAGAATATTTTCGGAAGTGTGCTTTTCATCCATCAGTTCTGCATGGAGAAGGAATGATCGGTAGCCTGCTGCAGCAGCTTCCTTAGACACACCTGGCTGCCACCAGTGTGCTGTCAAAGAAAGAAAGGCATGCTGCCCGCTAGGTGCACTCCACAAATCTGTTGTGAAATTAACACATTGACCAGCAGCCTTGGAAAGCTCCGCTTTCACTGCTGAAACACAGGACCGATACAATGAGGGGACAATGTTCCTACTGAAAGTGGAACGTGACGGAACTGTGTATTGTGGAGCCACAGCCGCCATCAATTGTTTGAAAGGCTCCCCTTCAATTATGGAGAAGGATGCCCCTCCAACAGCAATGAACTGACCAATAAGTCGGGTTACTTTATTGGCCTGCTGCCTCTTGGAGTGGAATGCGCCAAGTTCTTCCAGCATGGGCTGGACATGCAGTGCTCCAACCTGCCTTGGTGTCTGGCTGCCAGCACTAGGTGTTGCTGCTATTGGCTCAGAAGCAACTGTTGGGGTTTTTCCACTCTCTCTGGAGATGGTACTAGTTGTTGTTGTAGTACCACGGCCACCAGCTATGCTGCCTACACTACGTTTTTCTTCTGCATCTTTCCCCAATAGCACAGCGATGTGTTGAGTGCTGAGGTGATGCTTCATGCTAGAACTGATAAAATGCCCAGACGCTTTCCCTCTGCTTATTAGCTTCTCACAATGTTTGCACTTTCCATAGCGCCCTTCTTTGACATTTTTCGAGTGCTCCTAAATTTGGGCGTGGAGAGCCTTGGACTGTGCCTTGGGTGCTGCTTCTACTGCTCGGGGTGGATGAACAGTGGCAGAACTAGTGGTTGGTCTTATTGGCACAGTTACAGTACTCGTGGTGGCACTGGTGGCACCAGTACTGGCCATAGTGGGACTGCTAATTGCTTTAACTCTAGCAGATTTGGTAGGTTTTTTTGCTGGTGGTGGTGATGATCGTAGCAGAGAAGGTGGAGGCTCAGGGGAAAATTGTGCACTAGTCATTTGTACACTGCTCCCTGAGGAATCCTGATTCCTGACCACTCATCTCCTCTACTTCCTCTGGCTCATAGTCTAGTTCTTCATTAGCCAGATCAAATGGAATTCCTGCTAGGCTGGAGCTATGACTGATATCATGACCAGTAGTAGTGCGAGCAGGAAGAACAGACCCTAACTCTGCACTTGGCCTCTCATTCTCAGGCTCCTCTGGTATCTCGCTAGGTGGAGTTCCACTATGTGTAGCCCTCTCTCTAACTGTCTTTACAAAAATATTGTAAGGACTTGGTGGCTTGCTAGAGGTGCTAGGAGGACATGGTGTGGCGGTACCGGTGGGAACAGTAGGCGCAGCACTAGTGGTGGTAGAGGTGGTGGTTTTCCAAACCAAAGCGATCGCTTTGGTTTGGGAAAACCCTTCTGAGTCTTGCTGCTAATTTTGCTCTGCTTGGTACCTTGCATGCTGCTCGTGGATGCTTGGGGCAAAAGGCACTTCTTTTTACTCACTGGGCTAGTAGAAGTACTAGTTGTGCTACCCTTTGAATGTGCTTCTGGTGCTTTAGAAGCACCATAGAGCTTGTGGCCCTAGTAGCACTACTACTGCCTGCTTTTGGTGCCTTTCCTTTACTTGATGATCCTTCAAGCAATGCTTCCCCAAACGATCAGCGAGAGCTTGGCCTACTTGGCCGACTAGACTGACGCAAAGGCTGCATCGTAGAATTGGTGGTGGTGGTGGTAGATGGAGCTTGTCCCTTCTTAGTCCCAAAAGGAGGATCCATTTCAAATTTTGTGTTCTGTGTGTGTAGTGTTTAAAACTAGGGGGCAGGGAAAATAAATGTATTAAGGAAAAATAGGAATTAAAAAAAAAAAAGATTTATTAATTAATATTAAGTTATATAATATTAATAGATTATAAATTAGAATTATATTATAGATGTTATAGAATAGATTATAGCAGGGGCGTCCAAGTTTTTTCTGCAGTGGGCCACTTCATCAGAATTGTATCCGTGCGAGGGCCGCACTCATTTTTCACTGAGAGAAAATATAGCCTTTAATAAGATATGCAGATTAAAATAAAGTAAATGACACAAAACCTTTACTTTTCTCTCACTGATTTCTGGGATTTCTGGGCCTACAAATTCAGGATTCTGGATAAGTAAAAATAAAAGAGTTCTATTTATTTTAGCGATGCACTAAAATGAAAATTCTAGACCAAAACCAAAAATTCAGGGTTCACTTAGCCGAAACTGAAAGTGACCCCCACACACTTTTAATAAAAGTAAGTTACACACCAAAATTGTACAAAAAAATGATATATTATGATTGTTAACAGCAATCTCAGGCATACCCAAATTCCAGCATGTACTGGTTGGCTGGGCATTGTATTTTTTGTCCAATTTTAGTGTGTAGCCACGCTTTTATTAAAAGTAACACACCACAATTGGACAAAAAAATCAACAATATGACTTGGCATGATAGGGGTGTGATTGCTAACAGCAAACACACTCTTTTTATACCCAGGCAACCAGTAAATGCTGGAACCTAGGCATGATGGGACTGTGATTGCTGTTAGCAATCACACTCCTATCATCCCAAGTCAGCCAATACATGCTGGAACAGGGTGGCTGTAAGTGTGGACCCCATACTGCTGGCAGCATCAATACACAAGGGGGACAACTAGCCAGGTTTCAGCATGTACTGGCTGACTTGGCATGATAGGAGTGTGATTGCTAACAGCAAACACACTCTTTTTATACCCAGCCAACCAGTAAATGCTGGAACCTAGGCATGATGGGACTGTGATTGCTGTTAGCAACCACACTCCTATCATCCCAAGTCAGCCAGTACATGCTGGTACAGGGTGGCTGTAAGTGCAGACCCCATACTGCTGGCAGCATCAATACACAAGGGGGCAGCTAGCCAGGTTTCAGCATATACTGGCTGACTTGGCATGATAGGAGTGGGATTGTTAACAGCAATCACAGTCCCATCATGCCTAGGTTCCAGCACTTACACATCCATGCTATCACACGTACACACATAAATTCATTCATTCCCTCAATCAGACATACTCATTCACACAACCTCCCCACCCCCTTACCTGCACTACAGCTCTCTCAATGCCGATTGAGGGGGCGCGGCCTCCCTCGTTCTCCCCATAGAGGAAGCGGGACTGGAGCAGAGAATAGCCCC
The DNA here is from genome assembly GCA_023333645.1 of Sceloporus occidentalis. Taxonomy (NCBI): domain Eukaryota; kingdom Metazoa; phylum Chordata; class Lepidosauria; order Squamata; family Phrynosomatidae; genus Sceloporus; species Sceloporus occidentalis. Next base: position 751,245 of record JALMGF010000152.1, read on the forward strand.
TCCCACAAGTAAGCAGCAGGGCTCCAGTGATCCTGGCTGCCGATCTCACGCGGGCCGCACCTCGAGGTCCCGCGGGCCGCATTTGGCCCGCGGGCCGCATGTTGGACGCCCCTGGATTATAGATTAGAATTATTTATTAAATTATATTATGGGGCTAAACAACTTTTAGTTTAAATCAGATACAGAAGTAGACAGATATAGTTGTCCTACTTCTGCTTACTCTACAAAAATTTGCTAAATTATTTAGTTTTTTAATAGTACTACAGCTAGTACCTTGAAGTTGTACAGTTGTCGTCACACAGTCAATCTTTCTTGAAAAGAAATTAGAAAATAAAATGTAACAGCAAAGCAGTTAGCTTCACTGCTTGCTGAACAAAAACACACTGCATTTATGCGGCTGCACTCACTAGCCCAACAAGTTCACTACACTGATGGACTGAGGTGAGCAAAACAAATGAAATGAAATAAAATATTAATTAAGAAAAATTGACTTGGTCTCTTGCTGTTGCTAAAACAAAGCACAAACTAAAGAGCTGCAGCACCAGTACTAAAAAGATTATCTTAACTATAAAATTATGAAATTATTAACTAAGTAAGTTATTATTAATAATTAGGGTTTATTAATTAATTAATAAAATTAATTATCAAATTCTAGATTGATCTTAAAGGTAGTAGTGGACTGGTTAATCTTTATGTGGGATAAATTATTAACCCTTCTACCTGACAGACTGTCTCAAGCTAAATATGTTATTATATTAATAGCTAATTATTAAGCTAGCTAAAATGAATTATGATTTTATATTAGACACTAGTAGTTGTCTACACTCTACACTAGTACACTATATTATATGACAATATATATAATAATAATGTATTAAAATTATTATATATTAAATTATTATTTATAAATTCTATTATTTAATAATTGTAACAATTCAGCAACTAACTGAAGACAGGACACTGCCAGCCCAGGGCAAGGGCACCCCAGTGCCAGTGAGGCACTGTGTGCACTGTCAACTCAACAGCACTACACAGTTGATGACAAAAAAAATTCTATTAAAAAATTACTAAATTATTAATTCAGTAGAACTGAAGAAGAGTACACTGTGAGAAATGGCAGGCTGAAGCTTACCAGTGGCGTCGACAGGGGGGGGCCAGAGGGGGCCATGGCCCCCCCAACATCATGCTGTGCCCCCCGGTGTGCCCCTCCAATTGAAACGCCGGCTTTTTTTTTTTTTTAATAGACCCGGAGGAGAGAAAGAGAGGCGCCGAGCGGTTGCTGAGGATTAAGTTCTCAGCAACCGTTCGGCGCCTCTCACTCTTCTCCGCGACCGCGAGGCCTCTGCCTTGGTCGCAGTGCCGGCATTTCAAGCCGGGCGCCGGTATATGTCGTCATATCCGGCGCCCGGCAGTGAAGCCGCGCACACTGCAGAACCAGGGATACAGAGACCTCGCGATCTCACCGCTGGACAAGCCCAAGGTAAGTGAACTTCAAAGGGGGGTAGAAAGTTAGAAGGGGGTTAGAGAGTCAGAAGAGGTAGATAGGTATAGATTGGGAGGGAGAGGGGATAGATAGGATAGATTGGGAGGGAGAGGGGGTAGATGGGATAGATATGATAGATAGGGAGGGAGATGGGGGTAGATGGGATAGATTGGGATGGAGATGGGGTAGATGGGATAGATTGGGAGGGAGATGGGGTAGATGAGATAGATAGGGAAGGAGAGGGGGTAGATGGGATAGATTGGGAGGGAGAGGGGGTACATAGGATAGATTGGGAGGGAGAGTAGGTATATAGGGAGGCAGAGGTGGTAGATAGGGAGGGAGAGGGGGTAGATAGGATAGATTGGGAGGGAGAGGGGGTAAATAGGATAGATTGGGAGGGAGAGGGGGTAGATAGGATAGATTAGGAGGGAGAGGTGTTTATGGGACAAACTTGGCGTACGTTCAGCTGTTTGGGGACAAAGTTGACACAATATGTAATTTGGGTGCTGGTCGGGTTTTATGTGGGCAGTGTGGACACCAGGGCTGGCTTTGGGGTGTGTGACCAGTGATCTATGCCTGTAATTTAGGGTGTTTTATCTATACCTTTAATGCAGACTTTATATGTAATTTCCAATTGATTTATACCTGCAAAGCTGGGTTTTGTGTCATTCTGGTCATCTGTATCGGCTATATTTCCATACATTATTTATGTTTACCTGCAAATATAGGATTTGTATGTCTTATTCAGTTGATCAATACCTGGAGTGCTGTTTCCATGTGTTGTTTATTTGATCTAAACCTTCAGTGCTGAGTGTACATGTGATTTCCAGTTGATCTATACCTGCAATGCTGGGTTTGTGTGTTCTGTTGGTTTATAACTGCAATGCTATGTTTCCATACATTATTTATGTATACCTGCAAATACAAGTTGTTTTTTTTATATCTCATTTAGTTGCATGTGCTGTTTCCATGTGTTGTTTATTTGATCTATACCTGAACTATAGGGTGTAAGTAAAAGAGCGGTATGGTTTAGTGAATGAGGGGATAAAGGGACTCTGGGGATGATTACAGGGGAGAGGACCTCTCAATGTCACGGTGCAGGACTGACTCTCACGGTCTTTCCCTGATCTGCAGTCAGTGTGGGAAATATTTCTTTTTTTGTTGTGGTAGCGGAGGGAGTGATTGCATGCAAGGAAGCGTTGAGCGGGGCCCAAGGAAATGCTTGGATATTTTTTCACTATAAAATATATTGGCAGCAGGGGCAAATATTTATATATGTTTTGGCAGCAGGGGCTAATATTTATATATTGGCAACAGGGTCTAATATTAATATATATCGGCAGCAGGGTCTAAATATATATCGGCAGCAGGGTCCAATATTAATATATACCAGCAGCAGGGGCTAATATTAATATATATATTGGCAGCAGTGGCTAATATATATTGGCAGCAGGAGCTAATATTAACATATATTGGCAGCAGGAGCTAATATTAACATATATTGGCAGCAGGGTCTAGTATTTATATTCATATCGGCAGCAGGGGTTAATATTAATATATATTGGCTGCAGGGGCTAATTATATATATTGGCTGCAGGGACTAATAATATATATTGGCAGTAGGGGCTAATATTAATATATACTGGCAGCAGGGTCAAATATTTATATATATATCAGCAGCAGGGTATAATTTTTATGTATATCAGCAGCAGGGTATAATATAAGTATATATCCGCAGCAGGGGCTAATATCAACATATATCCGCAGCAGGGGCTAATATCAACATATATCCCCAGCAGGGGTTAATATTAATATATATCAGAAGCAGGGTGTAATATTTCTATATATCGGCAGCAGGGGCTAAATTCAAAGAGATAAGTGCATATTATGTAGTTAAAAATGCACGTCTAACGTGTGTGTGTATATGTATATATATATATATATATATATGTATATATATATATATATATATATATATATATATATAGTGTATATGTACGGTTTTATAATTGGCCCCCCTACTTTGGTCCCTGGCCCCCCATGTGCCCCCTCTAAATATGAAGGTGGAGACGCCACTGAAGCTTACCAGTCTCACACAGAACAATCTTTCTCTGTAACGTTCGGATGCAGCACAGCAGTGTTGCCAAAGCAGTCACAATGAAAATGAATAGATCTCTCAGGCAAGCTCTGGTCTTATAAAGGTGGTTTCTGAATTCAAAAAACAGCAGCACAGGCATTGGACGAAACCCTTAGCGTGACGTCACAAGAGCAAGCTGATTGGACAGATGAAGATCAGCTCACTCCTGTTTGAAAATTTGGCGGTCGCACCGCGAAAACGATCTTTGTCTACATTTTACCGGCACTGTATTCTGTTCTACGCTTCTTCGTTTTCATGTTTGCCTGAAGACAAATGCACAAGTCTAGTTTCTAGGCACAAAAATCAGTGAAAGGAAAAGGAAAGATTTTTTGTTATTTAATATATTTTATGTCTGCATATTTAATTAAAAAGGATTAGAGGCACAATTGTGGCTTCAGGCGTCCCGTGGATGACGACGTTTTTTAGTGTATTGATTATTCCCAATCCCATCACATAGAATCTTATCTTATATTATCTGCTAAAAACTGATGTCACAACCCCCCTCTAACCGGCCCAATATTAGGGAACATGAGGTCTGTCACTTCAGACCTCGGCTTCCGTTCTCCCTAATCGCTACGGGCCAGCACCCGGGCGTCACCCCGGCGCTCTGCATCAATAGCCGGCGCATAGTGATGAGGGAGCACTAAAGCAGAGGCTTGGAGTGACAGACTGTCGAGAAATTCTTGATGTTCTATGTATGTTGATGAAAGTCATTATAGCTCTCTGTACCAGGGCCGCCTCGGGCGCAGCTGCGAGGGGGTGCACAGCCACCCGATCAGCAGCTGCAGCCTCCAGGACTGGTTGGGGAGATCACGGATCTCCCTAATCAGCTTAACAGGGCCCCTTAAAAAACAGTAGCGATTCTATAGGGGAGGGGCCAGCAGAGAAGTAATTGTGTGAATGTATAAGTGAATTGAGTGAGTGACTGTATAAGTGTTTTGTGTGTATCATAGATGTATAAGTGATTTGGGGAAAGGCAAAGATGGCACAAGCAGGGTGTTTGAAATTTGGGGACGAAGATGGCACAGGGAGGGTGTTTATGGGACGAAGATGGCACAAAGAGGGTGGCTATGGACAAGGATGGCACAGGGTGGGCTGTTTGAGGACAAAGATGTGTTATGCTGGGCTGTTTGGGGACAAAGATGTCTTACACTGGGCTGTTTGGGGACAAAAATAGATCATGCTGGGCTGTAATTTGTGTGTGTAATCTGGGTGCTGATCAAGTTCTGTGTGGACACCAGGGCTGGCTTTGGGGTATGCAACCTGTGATCTATGCCTGTAATTTAGGTTTTCTTTATCTATACCGTTAATGCTGAGTTTATATGTGATTTCCAGTTGATCTACACCTGCAAAGCTGGATTTGTGTGTTATTCTGATGATCTATATCTGATATGCTATGTTTCCATATATTATTTATGTATATCTGGGTTAGTATATCTTATTTAGTTGATCTATACCTGTAGTGCTGTTTCCATGTGTTTATTGATCTATACCTTCAGTGCTGAGCTTGCATGTGATCCCCAGTTGATCTATACATCCATAGCTGGGTTTGTTTATTATTCTGTTGGACTATACCTGCAATGCTATACATGAAAGTGTTGTTTACATGTGTTGTTTACATGTGTTGTTTATTTGATCTATACCTGAACTAGAGGGAGGAAGGAAAACAGACGTGTCGCATTGTGAATGAGGGGACAAAAGGACTCTGGGGATGATTATGGGGGAGAGGACCTTTCAAAGTCACGGTAGAGTCAGAAGGAGGGAAGACTACACTGACTCTCACAGTCTTCCCCTAATCTGCAGTCAGTGTGGCAAATATTTTTTTTTTTTGGTGAGGTAGTGATTGCATGCTAGGGTGTGTGGAGGGGGGTGCAAAGGAAATGATTGCCCAGGGTCTAATGTTTTTTAATATTTAAAGGAAAAATGCTTTTGTTACAAAGATTGTTTGCACTTGCACATAAATAACCTCTAATTAAAACTAGTTGTTTTTCCCTTTCTTTTTTGTCGAGGGGGGCACCAGAGAAGTAGTCCACACAGGGCGCCTGAACACCTAAGGCCGGCCTTGAATGTATTATCTTCACCAGTAAGGAATGAAAGAATGGAAATTTTAGAGCATATCTCCTTCTTTGCAACAGGTTCTTCTAATAGTTGGAGGTGATTTTAATTGTATGTCACTTGGTGAAAATAGAAGTGGAGGGAATGAGAACCAGAAGGTAGAACTTCTCCCCAACTTAACATTGTTATTATTGATTTTAAATTGATAGATGTGTGGAGGCATTTAAAACCCCCTGACCCTGGATATACATTGTCTAATGGCCAGGCCAGCTCCTGGATTGCTTTTACGTTGTCCTCTTCTGGTTTCAATCTTCAGGAAATGTTTTTAGTGGGTAAATCAGAATTTATTGTAATTTTCCAAATAATGCAGGGAAGGGGTACAGAAAGGAAAAAAGGGGAGGGGGGGAGGGAAAAAGAATCCATACAGGCGATACACAGTGCGCCAACGCGCTACAAAAAAAGGCAATAACAGAATACATGGATAGATCACGCACAAGGACACACAGAGTGCCCATACAGCAAAGGAACCACAGTCCGGAAACACAATGCGGAGGAACCATCCCATGCTCCTAGCTGGACAAAGCAAATACATGGGGATCATGAACAGTTGCGGAGAACATGCGAAAAGTCGGAGTGAACAGCCCGACACGCAAACAGAATGGTCGGTAGAGCACGAAACATGGGATACCCCAAAAACCCCCTACCAGAATTGGCCCCACGCTGGAGAGGAACCAGGAAAGCTCTACTAATATAGAGCTCACACGGAGGAGAGTGTATGCGACATATGATACCAATGGAAAGTATCCCCAGATTCGCCAGTCATCAAGCTAGGAATGGCAAGGCACTGAGAGGTGGGAAGGGCCATGCTGTGACAATGAGTTTAGTAGCGTAAGCGTAGCGCCAAGATAAATTGGAAGCACATAGCGAGCCCCACCAACCGGCAGCGCAAGAGCTCTCGGAAGGGCTGGACCCCAAGGGGCCACATATTAGAGGGAGGCGCTGAGCAGACCAGAGGAAAAGGCCAGGAGGGAGAAGAAAAAAGGGTAGAGAGAAACTGGAAGGTAGGGGCTAAAGGAGGGAGGAACAGGCGCAGGCGGGGGAGGAAACTGAGAGGACCAAAAAGGAAGGGAAGAGTATAAGATAGAGAAAAAAAAAAAAAAAAAAAAAGGGGGGGGGAGAGGAAAGAGGAAAATAAAGAAGACAGCTAAGACATACAGCACATAAATTACTCCAACAAGGGACGAATAACAGGGTCACCCACGAAAGACAACCAATAGAACCACGTGGCCTGATAGCGTTCCATGTTCCCAGAAGCAATATAATGAAGTTCATCCAGGGCCCGGATCCGCTCCACCCTGAGCACCCACTCGGCGAACGTGGGGGGGGCAGGACAACCCCAGTGTAAAGGTATTAGAGCCTTCGCAGCCACCAACAAATGGCAAAGCACCGATTTCCGAAAGCTCTTGACGGATTGGGGCACATGGAAAAGAAGGAAGCACTCCGGAGTAAGAGGGGGAACCGAGTCCGTGAAGCGGTGAAGCGTGGAGTGGACAGCAGTCCAGAAAGGGACAATACTCGGACACTCCCACCAGATGTGGATGAGGGAACCCGGGGTGGCGTTGCACCGCCAACATCGGTTAGGAACATCTGGGCGATAAGTAGAGAGTAGTGCAGGAGGGCGATACCAGAGGGCCAGCAACTTATACGACATCTCCTGATCCCTGGCACTCCTGGAACATCGGTAATTGAGAATACAAATCCTCTCCCACTGGGGCCGCGTGAAGGTGAGTCGCAGCTCCGACTCCCAGCGACCCATAAACGCCGGTGGCACAGGGTTAAAAGCCTCGAGAAGAAGGCCATACAGACGGGAGACACCATGAGCCAATAATGAGGGCGCCGCACAGAGATCTTCGAACACCGTGAGGGCACGAGAAAGATTGTGTTGTCGGGGTAGGGAGCAACAGAAACTGCGAAGTTGCGCATACTTAAAAACATCAGAAAAAGAGGGAGGCGAAGAAGGGGAGAGCTGGTTCAGGGGCTTAAGGCCCGCAGGCGACCAATAAGAGCGGATACTGCCAGTCCGGTCAGAGGGAAGGGCCGGGAAAAGGAACTGCCCCTGGCCGGGTGGGAAGTCAGGGTTATCCTTGACAGCGGTCAGAGGGGAGGGAATAGTGGAAAGTCGGGTGTGCCGGAGCACGGAATGCCAGACGTCCAACGTGGCCCGTATAAATGGGTGAGGCGCGGCCAGCGACCTAGCCGCCGTAACCGACAACCAGGGCAGCACACCAGCGGGGGATCCCAAGAGGCGAGACTCCACAGCCACCCACTGCTTATGACTAGGGCCATGGGCCCATTCCACGATCCGGAGAAGGTGACATGCTCTGTAGTAAGAGCGAGGGCAAGGCAGCGCCAGGCCCCCCTGTGATTTGGGCAAAATCAAAGTGGAGAAACGGACACGAGGGGCCCGAGATCCCCAAACGAACCGCAAAAGAGTCTGCCGCAAGGACACAAAGAACGACGAGGGAAGAGAGATAGGGAGGGTCTGAAAAAGGTATAGTATACGAGGCATGATAGACATTTTAATAACATTGATGCGACCCACCCAAGAAATCATCAGACATCTCCACCGTAGCAAATCCGCCTGCACCCCAGCAAGGAGAGGCAGGAAGTTATAGCGAAAGAGCTGGGAGAAGTCAGGGGAAAGCCACGTTCCCAAGTACTTAAGTCTATCAACACTCCATCGGAAAGAAAAACATGGCGAGATGGAGCGAACGTCAGAACAAGGCAAGGTAACATTGAGAATTGCGGACTTGGAAGGGTTGATCTTAAAATTTGAAAGAGCACCGTAAAGCGATAGTTCGCGCAAGATGATAGGAAGAGACAGCCGCGGCTGAGAGATGGCGAAGAGGAGGTCGTCTGCGTACGCTAAAACCTTATGGTGCGTGCCCCCCACGGATAGACCGCTGATGTCCGGGTTACCCCTGATAGATTGCAACAAGGGTTCCAGGGATAAAACAAATAAAAGAGGGGATAACGGACAGCCCTGGCGCGTGCCGTTTCTAATACTGAAAGGGGCAGAGGAGATACCATTAACGCGGACACGCGCCGCTGGAGTGGAGTAAAGAGCGCGGATCCAGGCGAGCAGCCCGGGGCCGAAGCCCATGTGCGTGAGAGAGGCAAACAGAAAGGACCAATCGACTCTGTCAAAGGCCTTCTCTGCGTCAGTAGACAGCAAGACCGCTGGGACACGTGCATGTTTAGCAAAATGCATCAGAGAAAGAGCCCTGATAGTGCTGTCTCGCGCTTCCCGACCAGAAACGAAGCCGGTTTGATCAGGGTGGACCAGAGAGGGCAGGAAAGGTTTAATACGATTGGCGAGAACCTTGGCAAACAACTTAAGATCGGAGTTGAGCAAGGAGATAGGGCGGTAGCTGCCGCAGTGATCCGGGTCCTTGCCCTCTTTAGGAATGAGGGTGATCGAGGCCAGCAACGTATGGTCATGAATGCGGTCGCCAGTGAGGATGGAATTAAAGGCGGCTACAAAATGGGGGCCGAGGAGATCCTTGAATGCGGAATAGTACCGCAGCGGAAGTCCATCTGGACCAGGGCATTTACCAGGGGGTGAGGACTTAAGGGCCAGCAAAAATTCAGGGAGCGTGATCGGGGAATCAAGGGAGGCAGACGCCTCTGCCGTAAGCTTGCGGCTGATAGTCCGCTCCAAGTAACGTCGGACCTCGTCCGACTCCACACGGGGCCCAGAAGGCGATCCCCCTCCGCGCACATTATACAGCTTCTCGTAATACGTCTTGAAACAGGCAGCAATGTCCGAGGGAAGCGAACGGAGCTGGCCGTCAGAGGAGCGGATTCTCGAGAGATACACCGACTTGCGCGACGCCCTCAGAGCCCTAGCAAGGTATTTGCCCGGTTTATTCCCATGCTCATAGAACAGGGCTCTGGAGCGGGCAAAGGATCGCTGCATCCGCTCATTAAGAATAGTGGCTAACTCACCCCGCAGAGCAAGCAAGCGCTGCAAGTCAGCACCCAAACCAGAAGACTTATGAACCCGTTCTGCCTCCGCGATCTCACCATAGAGCTCATCAACCCTGGCCGCTGCCATACGTTTACGACGAGAACAGACGCTAACAAAGTGACCCCTGATCACGCACTTATGCGCCTCCCAGACCGTCAACAATGGGGTCTCGGGAACCGAGTTCTCCTCAAAATACCGACGGAGGACCTCCAGAGCCTCCGCACCGACAGTGGGATCAGAGAGAATCGCCTCATTAAGGCGCCAAGAACGCTCCAGAGGGCGGGACAATGGGGAGAGCAAGGAAAGCAGGACCGGGGCGTGATCAGACCAAGTAGTGACCCCAATAGTGGAGCTACGCAGGAGGGAAGCATGCTGGCAGGGAAGAAAGAAATAGTCAATTCGAGAGTAGGAGTGATGTGACATAGAGTAGAAGGTGTAATCCCGGTCGGAAGGATGCAAGGCTCTCCAACAATCCAATAGCCGGTGCTCTAAGAGGATATCTGAAATCTTACGAAGAACGCGACGAGGAGTCCCGGACGTTCCAGAAGAAGTATCCAGGGCGGGATATAAAGACACATTGAAATCACCCCCGAGCACAAGGATCCCCTCCTGAAAGCCCTCCAACTCCCGAAAGACACGGCGCAGAACAACAGGCTGACCTCTGTTGGGAAGGTAAACATTAGCAAACGTATAAGCTTGCTGCAGAATCTTCCCCTTCACCAACAAGAACCTCCCCTCAGGATCCACCCTAGTATCAAGCAAATGAAATGGAAGCCGATTAGAGAAAAGCATCGCCACACCCTTGGACTTAGCAGAAGGGTTATCACTGAAAAACCCAGTGGGAAAAAACCGAGAAAGGAGCCTGGGGGCCCTGGACTTCAAGAAGTGTGTCTCCTGCACGAAAGCAACATCAATTCTCCCACGCTTGAGATCATGTAAAAGAGAGGAACGTTTTTCCGGAGTATTCAGACCACGCGCATTAATAGAGAGCAGGTTCATACCAGCAGTCATTGCGAACAGCACACAGAGACGGAGAGGGACACAAACAACAACCGCTACAACAACAACCAAGACAACCAAGGAAAGGAAAATAGAAGAGAAGAAAAAAAAAAAAAAAAAAAGGGGGGGGGGAAGGGGGGGTCAAAGGAAAGAGGAGGGGGTACACAGAGCAAAAGAGGGAGAAGAGGGGCGGAAGAGGCAAGGAGGTGGAGGAGAAGGAAAGGGTAAGGAAAAGGGGAAAAGGAGAAAGACACCAACTACGCCCACCGGGAACACCGCACCCAGTAACTGAAGGGCGAGAACGTGTAGGGGGCAGGGGCCGACCAACGAGAGAAGAGAGTAAACCAGAGACAAAAGAGAAGAAAAAGGAAAGAGGAGAAAAGAGACGAGCCCTAAAAAAGAGCCGCCGCTCGCAGACCCAAAAGAAAGCCTAAGAACCGCGAAGAGAGGGGAGAATGGGAGAGGCGAAGAGCAATGGCCAGGCCATATAACCTGGGTAGTAGATGACGGAAACCACCGCCTCGTAGATAAACCCTGAGGTATAGCGTTGCGACAAGGAACACATGAACGAGAGTAACTGTAGTAACAATAACATTAACCATCGCACGTCACCAAGTGCGAACCGAAACACCGAGATCCATGAACAGCGTCGAGCACTCTCAGAAAGAAATAAGAGGCCACGCACAAAACAAAAAAAAAAATAAAAACAAAAAAAAATAAAAATAAATAAATAAATAAATAAATAGATATAACCGCCCAGTATACGTGACAAAATCATGGTAAGCGTGTATATAAGCCCATCGCATGCGGAGAACAGACCACAACTTGTGGAATTGGAGCCCGCACGGCACCAGGGCAGGAATGACAATAGCAGCCAAGGAAACACGTAGAGAGCATTTAGGCGAGGGCGGCGCAAAAAAAAAAAAAAAAAAAAAAAAAAAAGGAAACCCAACAACCCCCCCCCCCTACCAGGTAGCCACAAACCCCCCGCTAACCCACCCCCACCCGTGACAGAGAATTCAGCACATCAACATCCGCCAGGGAGTCGCGACAAAACCATGGGAGGACCATATAGAAGCGCAGTACATGGTGAGAACAGACTGCAATCCGTGTACACTGAGCGCACACGGCGCGGGGTCGGCAATGGCAATATCAGACAGGTAAATGTATTGAGAGTATTAAAATACAGAAGACTGAATGCGGCGCAAAAAAAAAAAAAAAAAAAAAAAAAAAAAAAGGAAACCCAACAACCCCCCCCCCCTACCAGGTAGCCACAAACCCCCCGCTAACCCACCCCCACCCGTGACAGAGAATTCAGCACATCAACATCCGCCAGGGAGTCGCGACAAAACCATGGGAGGACCATATAGAAGCGCAGTACATGGGGAGAACAGACTGCAATCCGTGTACACTGAGCGCACACGGCGCGGGGTCGGCAATGGCAATATCAGACAGGTAAATGTATTGAGAGTATTAAAATACAGAAGACTGAATGCGGCGCAAAAAAAAAAAAAAAAAAAAAAAAAAAAAAACGAGTCCCAACAAGAGTCCAGCGGGCATGAGGTGAATAACCGCAGGTGAGGTGACGACGATGACAGCAACAGCGCAATGACCCACAAACCGTCACTCTTCGATGTCGCCCCGACGGCGAGAAGCCAAGGTGGGCTGCGCATGAGAGGTCCGACGGCGAGGAGAATCCCTGCGGACGAGATCCAGACGACCACGGCTACGGGGCGGTAGAGCTGGGATACGGAGAGAACCAAGAACCACATCCGCAGATGACCAGTCCAAGATGCGGAGGTCCGAGAGGCCCAGATGCTGCAAAACGCCACCGACATCCTGATAATGCCTGATGATAAGAGGCCGATTGTCGTGGCGGATGATCAGGGCAAAGGGGTGCCCCCAACGGTAAGGAATACTCAGCCTCTGCAGTTCAGCTGTCAGCGGCCTCAGGGCCCTCCGTGCCTGCAGAGTCAGGTCGGAGAGGTCCTGGTAGAAGGACACCTGGTGTCCGTCAAACAGCCAAGTGCCCACCTCACGGGCGCGAAGCATGATGGCCTCCTTCACCAAGAAATCTGTAAGGTGACAGATAATGTCTCTGGGGGGGGTTCCAGGGCCACCACGAGGGCGAAGGGCCCTATGTGCCCTATCCAAGGGCATCAGGGAGTCAGCCGGACGACCCAGGAGACCATTGAAGAGCCGCGTGAGGAGCGCCGTCACATCCTCCGGGCCCTCGGACTCCGGAACCCCACGTATGCGAATGTTGTGGCGACGGCCCCTGTTGTCAAGATCCTCGATCCTGCGGCGGAGTTCTTGCAGGTAACGAGCGTGTTGAGTAGTCGTCCGCTGTGCCTGAGTATGCGCCTGTTGGTGTTGTGTCGCGGAGGCCTCGAGGGTCTGCACACGTTTCTCTAGCGTGGCCAGGTCAGAGCGTACAGCAGAGACCTCATCACGAACCACCTGCTTAAGCTCCGCGATGAGCATCGAAAAATCGGACTTCCATGGCGCCGAGGAGAAGAGACTCACCACCTCCGGAGGCTGGGATGCAGGCGGTAAGTGCAGCGTCGGGGCCGGCCCCTCAACCGATGAGGAGCTGGCCGGGGACAAGGCCTCGTGGTCATCAGGGGCCTGGGAGGCCAGGTCCGCCGGGGTCCGGAAATATTCGCGGAGTGAGGGATTGGAGGAGCGCGAACGGTCCCCCGGTGTAGAGGGGTCAGCGGCCGGTTTTTTGGAGCGACCCATGAAGGCGATGTGCGCGGATTAGCAAAGGAAAGATGCGAGCGGCGGCGGAGACACGGGCTCAAGCGTCCATCTTACTCGGCGGTCGGACACGCCCCCAGGAAATGTTTTTAGAAGATAATGTGTCCTCAGACCATAAGCTTTTAAAAACTAGCTTTTTAAATCCTAATGAATCTAAAACTAGGAATGGTCTGTGGAAACTTAATTTATTGTTACTAGAGGATGAACAAATCAGGAATAATTTTAAGGGCTCATATGGGTGGTGGCGGTGTCAGAAAGACCCAAGTCAGAATTTTTTGGACTGGTGGGAAACCATCAAGTCCAAGATTGAGATTTTTTTATTGTTGCTGGCAAAAGGAAGAAAAAAGAGAGCAAAAGAGTTTTTAAAGATCTTAATGTGCATTTGCAAACTCTTTTTAAATTGAAAGAGGCTGGTGTAAGCATTCCAGGGTGTCAGGTGTGGAATCCACAGTCCCATCCACCCCACCTGAGCTAACATCCTTAGATGAAAGATCAATTAAATCCCCACACACTGTAAACTTCTGCTGGTACTGTGCTAGTGGAGGCTGCAGTCCCATAAGGCTAGGTTTCCACTTGTTTTTTTTTTTGCTAAAAACGCCCATAAAAACACCAATTCAGCCACACGGTTTTTTTTTAGTGAAAAAACGCTGCAGCCAGATGTTAGCTGTTCTTCAATAGGAAATTGCACAATGCCATATCCACTTGGCGTTTTTCTGTTTGCCGTTTTTTTCAGTCCTCTTTGGCGTTTTTCTGCTTTTTTGGGCTCTGTGGCAGTTTTTAAAAATCGCAGCATGTTGACACTTTGGCGTTTTTTGCAAGGAAATCTTGGCGTTTTTCTCCCATAGAAGTCTATGGGAGAGAAAAAACGCCATGAAAAAGCCATGTGGGTTTTGCCTTGGCGTTTTTTATGGCGTTTTATTCCACAGTTACAATGCAGAGGATGGATCCAGTATCTGTGTGTCCTACGAGAAATAGGCTGGAAACAAACAGTTTTACACAAAACAAAGTTCATATTGAATTTCACACCATTTGGAACAAACATGCCATTACAAGCAAACATACCCAACTGGATCCTGCGTGCCAAAAGCAACAGCAAACAATTTGCACCATCATTTGGGGCCAATCTTCCTAGAGGAGCAGACATTCGGAATAAAGCATGCCACAGAAAAGAGACAAAAGGGTCCGTTGGGGCGTGTTTAAGTAGAACTCTACTAAGAAAATGACATCAGGAGGGGGGCAGATACTTGCCATTTATCCTAATCCCTTTTAGCTGGGTGACAATTCTAACGTGTAAAGGCTGGAAAAACTGCCTAAGGTCAAAAAAGCAATTTCCACAGAAAGGCTAACTCCAGAAAAAACGCAGGAGAATGCAGTGGCAGTTTTCTTGGTGTTTTTCCTGGCATTTTTCATCAAGAAAATAACGCAGGACAAAAACCCAAGTGGAAACCTAGCCTAAGGCTAGTCTCGGGCATCAGCTCACCAATCCAAAGGCTGTCAGAATTTTAAATAGTTGCCCCACTTTTATGGTCACCGATTGTCTGGCATACTCAGAAGGGTTTCTAGCACCTTGTCCAAGTCTTCCAGCAGATTCTTCAGAGTTGTCTGCTTTAACTTCCCATAATACTGTTCCATTGGTTGTAACTTATTTGAGGATGAGAAAGGTATCCTGGTGGTTGTTTGAAAGTCCCCCAGCAATGAAGGAGATCCCACCTCTGCCACCAGACCCGTACTCGGACTGAGTAGCTCCGCTGTAGAAATCTTCCTTGCCATGCTCAGTTGCTCAAGAGTTAATGCTCTGTAATTCTCCACCCAATCACTAGTCAATCCTGGGGTACCATTGGAGAACTCTAGGTCCGAAGATGTTATGATCCAAAGAGCAATGTCATCCGATGTCGGGACCCTGAGCGACAGCATCGAAAACATCCCCGAGAATAGTCCACGCGGTAGCCAGGCCAGGCTTCTATAGCCGCGGCTGGGTTACCATGGAGATGCATGTCCTCCCTGCTGCTGTTAGAAGCAGGCAGAGAGACGCGTATAAGCGTTGCTATGGCAACACGTCATCATCATTTTGCCGCCAAATACAAATGAATATAAAGCCCTGTTCTCCCAGAAACCTTTGCTCTGGTATCAGCTGGACTTTGTCTCTATACCCAAGCGTTTATTTCTTCTGCCTACTCGTGTACCGGATCCCCTGTTGTGTGTTTTGACCAGTGTTCCCTGCAGCCTGCCCCGACCATTTGCCTGCGACCCGACTTCGCTACTTTGCAGCCTGCCTCGACCATTTGCTTGTGACCTGACTTCGCTTTCTGGATTACCCTTTTTGTACCTCGCTCGGCCTGTGTGTGTGTTTGGCCTTTGCTAATAGGAACTACCTGTTTTCTGGCTCACGGGTTAGTAGTGATAGTATACCTGAGCTAACACCATGGTTCCTGCAGGGCTTCAAGCCACACTTTCTGATATGAATGAAAAAATGGAGAGATTGGCCCAAATGATGATGGACATGCAGGCACAGTATGGGAGTTTGCACAATGAAGTTTCAGATTTAAAAAATCAAGTAGCTTCTCCGCCTATGCCTCCTACACCCTCTGCACCCGCTGTATCGGTTCAAGATCCAAGTCCTTCATTTGAACCTCAAGTTCCCCTACCAACCAAGTTCTCTGGGGACCGTAAGACATTCCACAGATTTGTTACTGATTGTGAACTCATGTTCTCTATAAAACCCTGCAGTTACAGCACTGACACGGTTAAAGTCTGTTCTAGGATCCTTCTACTAGAACAGGGGCGTCCAACGTGTGGCCCTCCAGCTGCTGCAGGACTACATCTCCCATAATGCTCTTTCAGCTAAGGGGCTGGCTGAGGAGTATAGGAAATGTAGTCCTGCAGCAGCTGGAGGGCCGCACGTTGGACGCCCCTGTACTAGAAGGTGAGCCTGCAAACTGGGCTCACAGGCTGTTGGAGACTGATGATATTATACATTCCTACTCCTCCTTCGTTGCTGCTTTGTCTTCATTGTATGATGACCCCCCCCCCCCTTCATTTATCTGCGTGTTCTGCTATTAGGGCTCTAACTCAAGGCCGTCGCCCAGTGGAGGAGTATATTACAGAGTTCAGGTGTCTGTCCACTGAGAATGTCTACGATGCGCCCTCGTGAACATTCTTCTATTCATCCACCCACGCCAGAAGTAGAACCCATGCAAATCGGGTTGGCTACATCTTCTCTATCCACTCAAGAGAAGAATCGTCGTAGGAATAACAATCTATGTTTGTACTGTGGAGGAGATTCTCATCTTCTGGCATCCTGTCCTATACAGCCTAAACATCCTAGGGGTGAGTTTAGAAACATACGCTCTTGTGTTTCCTCTATCCTGTCTGAGACGCCCACTCACTTGGTATTCTTCTATGTCTACAGTGGGAGACTCGTGATCTCAATATACAGGCCATCATTGACTCCGGAGCCAGCAGTAATATTATGGACAAGACATACCTCCCCATGCATAATATTCCCACCTGCTCCAAGACACCTGAAATATTTATTCAAACCATTGATGGTTTCCCTGTGACAGAGAAAATTCCTCTATCCTGTTCGATAGGAGCTGGACATACGGAAAAAGTATCTTTTGACGTCATCCACTCTCCATTATTTCCTATAATCCTGGGACTTCCATGGTTGAAGAAACACGATCCAGTCATTCACTGGTCTACTGGACATATCACGTTCTCTTCCTCATTTTGCAGTTCACATTGCCTGGGTACAGCTCATTCTATATTGAACGCTACTATCTCAAGATTACCATCTCACTATATGGAATTTAAAGATGTTTTTGATGAGAGAGGCGTTGATTCCTTTCCGCCTCACCGACCATATGATTGTCCCATAGATCTCCTACCTGGATCCAAGATACCTTATGGACGAATATTTCCCCTATCAGACGCTGAACTTTTACGTGTTTCTCGACGAACACTTAGCTAAAGGATTTATTCGTCCCTCCACCTCACCAGCCTGGGCAGGAATCTTCTTTGTGGGCAAAAAAGATGGAGGATTACGCCCTTGTGTGGACTATAGAGAACTTAATGCCATAACTCAATTCTTTAAGTACATAAATTCTAAAAAAACAAAAAATGAAAACGTAGGTTCATTAAAAACAGAGATGGGAGTGTTGGTTAAGGAGGACCAGGAAAAAGCAGAAACTTTAACTATTTTTCCCTCAGTATATATTAAGGAGGAACCTATGTCAATGGATATACATAGGACTACTGAAAAAAAAATTGCAGTCAGACTGTGATTGGACAAGGTGCTGCAGCAACTAAAGAAAGTTAACGTTAACAAAGCTCCAGGGCCTGACGGTATTCACCCACGAGTACTTAAGGAGCTGAGTCAGGAAATAAGTGAACCTCCGTTTCTAATTTTTTCTTTCAGGAATTGTACCAGAGGATTAGAGGAAGGCAGATGTGGTTCCTATATTCAAAAAAGGGTTCAACCTCTGTGCCTGGAAATTATAGACCTGTGAGCTTAACTTCTGTGGTTGGGAAAGTATTTGAAGGGCTGTTTAATGGATGGATGGAGGAGGTGCAGGGTTCTTCCACCTTCTGGCAATGCAACTTTTAGCAGCTAGGAGGAGGTGTATAAGGAGCTTACGACACGGAGAATCCAGGTCAGGAGGGAGCATATGGAGAAGGCGACTGAGACGGAAGTGACAATCGAGACTGGGAGCAAATGATTAATGAGTGCGAAAACTTCGGACCAAAAGGAAGATAATAGAGGGCAGTCCCACCATCGTCCCATGGATACTTAGAAAAATGTAATATTCAGGGATATAATCTTTAATTATGGGGAAATGGCTTATTGATCCAAGGAGAAATCTGACTGCCATTTTGGGGTCAAGAAGGCATTATGAATGATTTTTCATACCAATTTAGGAATTTCTTGTATTAGCATTTCGACATATATTCACATCATTATATAATTAATTTGGAGAATAGTCATTGAGGATAGTTTTTTAGGATATTTTGTAATTTAGTTAATATAGTCACACAATTATTTTGGAGGATAGTCAGTATGGATACACTACTCTCTAGGATTCAATTTAATTCATCCACAGCACAATTAACACACTACACACATAAATATATTTTTATTCACATGAGTAACACCCTTGACATTATATGTATAATATTTATAATCATGATTTAATATTTATTTATATATATTAAATCTTTGACACTACATGCATATTTATAATTATGACATCACCAGTATTTAATATTTATTTTAATTCATTTACATTCACTTAATTAATTCTCTAATACATTGTATTTAATTGTCTTTTAATCATAATCACATAATTATTACATTGTGAACCGTCCAGTTCAATTCACAAAACGATCGAGGTTAAACATACATACATATAATACATTAGAGCCTTGGATGGGTTTTTGTGCTCGCTCTTTCCTATGCACCTCTTCTCTTTCCTTGATTATATTGATAGTTCTCTTATTGCCGATCACCGTGAACTGCATTAAACTGTGTCTTCTTTCCCCGCCTATCGGGAGGTTCGTTCAAAAACCGTCCCGAATATAGGCTAGACGGCCTTCGTTTCTTTTTCTTCGAACTTTATTGACACACGCGAGAACAACAAAAGAACATCAACGTTACGTGACGATATCAGAGGAAGACGTGAATACGTAATGACACACACGGAAGCGGCTATAAGAAAACGGACAGAAGAAGCGGAATCTCTTACCGATCACTGATTTACTCACCGTTTGATCTCCTGAGGAAGCCCAAGGGGCGAAACGCGTTGAGAGAAGTCCAAGTGGACTTTCACTACTTTCTGCTTTTTGGTGGACTTTATACTAACGCCTGCATATGCACCTTTGTACATGAACAAAATTGTTAGTGCATTTCTACCAGCAAACTTGCCTTTTATCTGAAGTTATTGCACCATTTTAGTTTGTTTTTAGATTTTACGAAGAATATTAAAGAATTTCTTATACTCCATGCTGATGGGTCAGAATCACATTCTTCACTTGTGAGTGCAATACGCTATCTTCCATTCATATTGAATATACATCTACACTATATTGTGTACCTGCGCCCCAATTCTTTTTGGTCTGTTATAATTTCTACACTTTGAGGAAGAAGTGTCGTTTAGGCAGCTGCGGTCCATTGGGGAAGTATCTATTTATTTATTTCTTTTACTTACTTTCACTATAGCAGCACGTATTATTAGGTTTTTCACGGTGGTATATATTATTAGTAACTTCTCCAGATTTGTTGTGCCCCTCACGTCTCTTACGTCCAAGAGCACCAAATTTCTGTGGAATACTAGTGCCAAAGAGGTTTTTACCACCCTAAAACAAAGATTTACTTCCGCACCAACCCTGATACACCCCAATCCTGAACTACCTTTTGTTGTAGAGGCTGACGCCTCTACGGTAGCGATAGGTGCTTTTCTCTCTTAGAGACAAGGAAGTAAAGACTTACTCCATCCTGTGGCTTTTTATTCACGTAAGCTAACGTCCCCTGAAAGAAACTATCATGTGGGAGACCAGGAGTTGTTGGCAATAAAATGCGCACTGGAAGAATGGAGACACCATTTGGAGGGGGCACAACATCCATTTCTCATTTTTAACGATCCTCGCCAAGCCAGGTGGTCTCTTTTCTTCACAAGATTCAACTTCCATATTACTTACAGACTAGGGTGCAAAAATGGCAAAGCTGACGCTCTCTCCCATCAGTTCTCTAATGAACCTGACAACCCTAACCCAAAACAACCAGTAATACCTTCCACGCATTTTCTGGTTGCTATAAAAGACTTTCTCAGTTCTCTTCGGGACTATTTTCAAGTCAGAGCAAACTGTCCAACTCAACGAGATATCATAAAACGACAGGGTCTCTTCTACCATCAAGGCAAGCTGCTAATTCCACCTCCGTTTGTGCATGACATACTCCAAATGTGTTATGACGCACCTCTGGCAGGCCACTCTGGGATAATCAAAACCGTTAATCTACTGCGTTGCCGATTTTGGTGGCCCCACATGATCTCTACGGTAAAGGACTATGTAAAGACATGCCACATATGCACCCGAAACAAATCCTCTTATCAACATCCCCAGGGTTTATTACAACTCATCCCCACTCCTCGATTTCCATGGTCTTCAGTCTCAATGGACTTTATTGTGGAATTACCTGTATCCAATGGACATACTGTAATCATGTAATAGTAGTGGATAGACCTGAGGATAGGTCTTGGGAACCCACATCTTCGGTCCACATGTCTGCCTTGATTCGACGTTTTCATAGGAATCATCCAGTCCGGTTTCCGGAGGTTACCGTTAGGGAGGGGGTACGTCCGTCACCATGACGTCATTTTGGCGCCAAATCCAAATGAATATAAGCCCTGTTCTCCCTGAAACCTTTGCTCAGGCATCAGCTGGACTTTGTCTCTATACCCAAGCATTTATTTTTTCTGCCTACTTGTGTACCGGATCCCCTGTTGTGTATTTTGACCAGTGTTCCCTGCAGCCTGCCTCTACCATTTGCCTGTAATGAAAGGAAAGCGAAATAGGAAGAGAGCCCATCTCACCTGGCGGGGTTTCACTGCTAAGAGTCAGCATTGGTGCTCTTTCTAGGATGTCTCCACTCCTCTAGGGAAAGCATTACCACATTTGCCCGATTCTAAGACGAGGTTTTTTCCAGAGCACAAGCAAAAGTTGTCTACGCGAATCGCGTAGAGCTCTACACTCTGCCCGGACTAAGCACCAGGGACTCAGAAGCACCGGTAAGTTTGGAGGAGGGAGGGGGAGGAAGTGTTAAGTGGGGGGGCATAAGGCATTTCTGGAGGCAGAGTGCTCTGTGAAATGCCTTTTAACCCTCTATACGCCACTCTGCCTCCTGAATTGCCTTATACCTCCCTATATGCCACTCTGCCCCATAATATGCCTTTTAACTCCCTAAAAGCCAGAGTGGCATATAGGGGTATAAGGCAATTCTGGAGGCAGAGTGGCACATAGGGGGTCAAAAGGCATATCATGGGGCACAGTGGCATATAGAGGGTTAAAAGGCATTTCTGTAGCAGAGTGGCAAGCCTGGGGCAGATGTGCATAACTGGGGGGGCAGGTTGAAAAAAAGGAAATAAAAACAAAATATTTTTCTCAATCATAGCTTTTACTAACAAACAATTGTTCACATAGTTTACATGAATTAACATTTACTGGTAAAACTTTTTTCCTATAGGGTCATCTTATATTCAGGCTTTTTCTTTTTTTTCATAAATTAATATTCAGATTTTGGGGGGTCGTCTTGTAATCAATACGGTATTACTAACAACTCCTTGTTTCCTATGTCATAACTCCTCTCTGCTGAAATGAAGCATCTCGAGAAGAAACCACACTAATGTATCCTGCTGTCGCATACATCCACTTCAAGGACAAAGGGCAGTTGGGGATCTGTGTGCCTTAACACGGTTGCTGTCATGAACCACTCCTTTAAGCAATGGCATTTGGTGGTCAATTCTTGACATCACACCCCTTTTTGGTTAGAGCGGTCAAAGGAGTGGCAATTTTTGAGAAAGCTCGTTTGATCTTTTTAAAGTAGTTTGAAAAGCCGAGAAATTACTGCAGGAGTTTTAGCCCAACAGGTTGTGGCCAGTCTAGTATGGCTGGAGTACACCAGGAACACAAGCATTTGTACTTTAGACGCATGGTTTGGTTAGCAAATAGACAAGAATAAACTACCTGAAATGATGTACTCCTGAAATACAGTGTGAGTGTTGCAGAGGCCGAAGGGCATGACCGTGTATTCCTAGTGACCTGTCTGGGGCATCAATGCAGTTTTTCATTCATTCCCTGACCGAATCCTGATGAGGCTGTAGGCCCCACAAAGATCTAGCTTTGTGAAGACCTTTGCTCTTCATAACCTGTCAAGCAGCCCCATGATCAGAGGAATGGGATAAGTGTTTAATCGGGTGATCCCCAGTAGTAGATATATGGGTGTAAATCACCCTCCTTCCTTACGTAGAAGAACCCTGCTCATGCCTGTCATATGGAACTCTGGATGAACCCTTCCTGACATTATCCTCAATGTACAACTCCATTGCCTGCATCTCTGGTAAGGACAACATCTCTTGGGGGTATGGTTCCAGGAAGCAGGTTAGTAGGGCAGTCGTAGGATCTGTAAGGGGGTCCATTTTTTCATTTTGGGAGACTTTATTCTCTCTGATGTAGACTGGAAAAACTAAACAGTATTACAAATGGAGACTTGATTTCAAATTTCACTGTAGGAGAGTGTTTGGGCTACAGTGATCATCAATCAGTATGCTTTATTTTAGAAACATAGATTTTTTGAAAATGGAGAGACTAGTAGGCGAGTCTTTGATGGTCTGGACATCTCTATATGGCGTCTTTAAGAGATGTCAGAACATTTTATTATAATAGTTAGCAAGATTAAAAGGAGGTTCCCAAAGAGCTGTGTTTCCTGTTGTTTTTGACGCTAGTCCTGCCCGACCGTTGAAGTTTCGTGTTCCCGGTTGGCATAGGGAAAAGGAAGCAACGTCTGGCGGGTGTACCCAGTCGGAGTACAAGTCGTTCCCATCACACCTGTCCTAACCAGACTCCCATTTACTAGCTGGTTATGGGTGCTCTATAGGGCCAGAAATGCTCCATGCACCTGACTGGGACCTAGCTGCAAATTCATGGAACTGTACGGTGACTAGGAACTGTGGTTATGCCCACCAACACGTTGCACTTTTGGGGTTACACTATGCTCGTGGTGGGAAACACTCGGAGGTGGTTACGGAGAGGCTCCCGGCCCAACTACCACGCCACAAAGGAGCCGTCCCCGCTTACTCAGGGACCCGATGGGGGTCGACGCCATCGTGTCCTAGGCCGCACCCCTGGCCTCAAGTACCTCGCGTACCACAAGTACTTTCATGATACAGTTGGCAGGGGGGCGTTTCCAGGCATCCGCTGTGGTGTCTTCATTGGAGGGGGCTGGGAGGCGGTGCCCTAGGATAGCACTTACCTAATAAGTGTTCTAGCAGTCTATGGTGGGGGGAGGAGCCAGATGATGCAGAGGGGTGGGTCCGGGATCTTCAACCCCATAAGACCCCTGCAGTATATTGAGCTGCTAAGGATTCCTTAGTGTATATCCCTCTAGTGTTTTTTAGTATTACATGCTCTCCTGGTTTTTGATCTCGGCTTACTGGATTCTCCTACTCTCTCCTGACCTCGGCTTGCTTTCTCGTACTGCTCCTCTGCTGCCTGACCCGACCCTTTGGATTGCCTTCGACAACGCTTTTGCCTGAATCCTTTTGTGCCAAACCACCCTGCCATTGGTCTCCAGCGCATCCCAGCTAAGACCCTACACCCTGGTTTTATTACCCATCTTTGGGACCGGGGTTTACCCAGCCATGGCTATGGAACTCTGCCCTGATCGCGTAGACTATTTCCGGGGATGTTTCCAACGCTCAGGGTCCTGACGCTGAATCAAGTCACTTTATGGAACATAACATCCTCGTACCCTCGAGATAGTCCCGAAAGAGTGACTGTATGGAGGCGCCAGTTTGTCTGGTATGAGATTATACTCCTGATCCAATTATTTTGTGTGTATACTCATCTGTGCTATTCCCAATAAAGTTGGTTCGTATTTTACCTCGTTACGAGTTTTGCCTTGTTATTGGGGTAAGTCTTGCGTTCTGTTTTCAGGACAGTTAAGTTACTGTATTGCTATGCTACAATGCCACAGAGATTCCTCAGGTGTTTCCTGCTGTCTTCGACGTTAGCTCAACCTGACGATTGAAGTCTTGTATTCCTGGTGGCTATGGGGAGAAGGAAGCAGCGGGAGTATCCAGTCGGGGTTCACTTAATTAGGACAAGCCTTTTCTTATCGATTTTACTAATCCCTACATTGATGTACATGCAAGTCTGAGATTATTTTAATTTTAAGGGTCAATAAATTGTATATTTTTATGGTATCATCAGGGTCCACTCTCTGCTGCCTGAACATGGCTGAATTATACTTCAGGCTAATACTTCTGTTACCACTAGTGGCCACCCTCCTCCCTCTGGAGTGATCAGAACCTGATTATCAGGTACAGCTGCGCCTCATGAACTGTGTGAAACCCTGCCTTTAAAAGACCTGCCCTGCCCTTCAGTCAGGGCCTTGGCATTGAAGTTGTAGGACTGCCTTGCTCTGAGCTTGTTCCCGTGCCCGAGCCTGTTCCTGTTCCTGTTCCTGTGCCTGTACCCGTGCCTAAGCCTTTGCCCGTTCCTGCCTGAGCCTGTACCCGTGCCTGTGCCTGAATTCCTGCCTGTGCCTGTGCCTGTACCCGTTCCCGTATCCGTGCCTGAGCCGGTACTCGTTCCCGTATCCGTGCCTGAGCCGGTACTCGTGCATGAACCTGTACCCGGCCCGGTAGTACTCCGTTCCCGTCCACCCTGCCAGTGGGCCTCGCCTGTGCCTGAACCTGCCTGTGGGCTTACCTGCCAGTGGGCCTGCATCTGAGCCTGTACCTGTACCTGCACCTGAGCCTGTACTTGCCTCAGCTCCCGTCTCTCTGCCTCAGCTCCCAAGCCTGTACCTGCCTCAGCTCCCGTCTCTCTGCCTCAGCTCCCGTCTCTCTGCCTTTCCAGTTCTGCTACTCTGTACCCATCTCTCTGTCACCATGCATAAAGGGGTACAGACAGAGTCCCCCGTATCCCCTGCACGTATCCCCTCAGTGGCTTGCCATCTCAGCAAGCAAAGCCACAGCTTAATCATCTCCCCGAAGCACTGTTCTGGAGGGGGCAGGATCTTGCCTCACCAGCTGTACCAATTTTCTGCGTCATCTTCCCACAGCTCTAGACGAATCATGGCTCTCCCTTCCAGGCATGCTTCTTCCTCCTATCGCCAGGGCAACATCGACTCTCAACATCCCATAACAGAGCTTCCCACTTGGAAGTGTTATCTCCCTGCATTAAATTCCTCCTTAGATCTGAGTCCCAGGATAGCTGCCTCTCCATCTAGCTCACCGTCCTCCAGACTGCTTCTCCATATGGGGTGACTCCGTAGATTGCCAACCTTTTCTGCAGTCTGGTGTGGAACTTCTCCACTACCCATTCCTGATACTGGCTTATTTATCCTGCCATAGCTGCCACTGATGGTGTCCCATCTCCGCACTCAGCAGGCCTGTTAGTCCTGGTGGTGGTACTATTTCTCCTTTTAAATAAACTCTCTTCCTTTATTTTGTTGATTCCCTTTACGTATTTGAATGTTTCTATCATATCCCCCCTGTCACATCTTTCTTCCAGGCTATATATGTTAAGATCCTTTAACCTGTCCTGGTAATGTTTATCCTGTAATCCATAAACCATTTTAGTAGCCCTTCTCTGAACTTTCTCCAACATATCTATATCCTTCTGGAGATATGGTATCCAGTACTGTACACAATACTCCAAGTGAGGTCTCACCAGTGATCTGTACAACGGCATGAGCACTTCCCTTTTTCTACTGCTAATACCTCTCGCTATACAACCAAGCATTCTGCTAGCATTACCTGCTGCTCTACTGCATTGTCTACCTATCTTTAAATCATCAGAAATAATTACCCCTAAATCCCTTTCCTCGCACGTTGAGGTTAGGACAGTATCAAATATTCTATACTCTGCCCTTGGGTTTTTATGCCCTAGATGCATTATTTTGCATTTATCCACATTAAATCCCAGTTGCCACAGCTCTGACCATGTTTCCAGTTTACCTAGATCTTTTGCCATTTGGCTTCTTCCTCCAGGAACATCAACCCTGTTGTAAATTTTCGTGTCTTTAGCAAATAGACATACCTTTCCATCAAGACCATCTGCAATATCACTAATAAAAATATTAAAGAGAATGGGTCCAAGTACAGATCCCTGAGGTATCCCACTGGTAACAAGACCTTGCTCTGAATATACACCATTGACTACAACCCTCTGTTGTCTGTCACTCACCATAGGTGTGGCCTTGACAGAATCATTGCAGGAGCCTGGTGTCAATATATATAAATATATATATATTAGACCCTGTTGCCAATATATTTAATATTGAAAAAAATGGACCTCAGGAATGCATTTCTTTGGGCCCTGCTCCACGTGCCCTAGCATGCAAGCACTCCATCCGCTATAGTCAAGAAAAAATATTTCCCACACTGACTGCAGTCTTCCTTCCTCCTGACCCTATTGTGACATTGAGAGGTCCTCTCCCCTGTACTCAGTGGCGACTCTAGAAACAATATATAGGGGGGGGCACACAAGATACCACAGTCAAACTGGGGGGGCATTAATAATTTCCACCATTAAATCATACCACTGAAAAAAACACATATATATATTGCCAAAAGTAATGTGCTGTGGAATGATACTTTTGTTATTGGACAATACAATACTTGATCATTCAACATGGGAAGCCTGAAGCCACAATTTAGTACAACTAATCCTTGAAATCCTTTAACCAACACAATACCTTAACTTTTCCGCTAAATGATTTCAGGGCCTAACATTAGACCCTGCTGCCGATATATATATATATATATATTAGCCCCTGCTGCCCATATATATATTAATATTAGCCCCAGTTGCCAATATATATATTAATATTAGTCCCTGCTGCCGATATATATATATAAATATATATAAATAGCAGGTATAGATCAACACATTGTCACAAAAACCCAGCTTTGCATGTATAGATCAATTGAAATTCACTTGTGATCTCAGCACTGATGGTATATATCAAATAAACAGAATCAGACATACAAATCTTGTATTTGCAGGTATACAATAATAATATATTAAACATAGCATTGCAGGTATAGATCAAATAAATACATGGAAACAGCATTGCAGGTATTAATCAACTATTAATCAACTGAACACATACAAACTCTGTATTTGCAGGTATACATAAATAATCTATGGAAACATAGCATAGCAGATATGATCTACAGAATAACACACAAACCCAGCTTTGCAGGTACAGATCAATTCCAATTCACATAAAAACACGGCATTAAAGGTATATTTAAAACCCCCTAAATTACAGACATAGATCACAGGTTGCACACCCCAAAGTCAGCCCTGGCGTTCACACTGCCCACATAGAACCTGGCCAGCACCCAGTTAACACACATAAGATTTGCCATCTTTGTCCCCAAATAGCCCAGCACAAGTCAACTTTGTCCCCAAACAGCCTGACCTTCGCCATCTTTGTCCCATATACACCCTGCCTGTGTGATCTTGGTCCCCAAGGCTCAAACATCCTGCTAGTGCCATCTTTGCCCTTCCACAATTATACATCTATGATACACACAAACACATTAACAAGCTGGTCAAAAGTCTTAAGTGGTATCCCTCAGGGTTCTGTTCTGGGACCAATTTTATTCAACATATTTATAAATGACCTGGCAGTAGGCGTTGAAAGTCATGTTTCTGTGTTTGCAGATGACACTAAACTAGGTAAAGTAATACAGTGTGAGCGGGATATTACAGTGCTGCAGAGGGATCTAGATAGACTAGGGGACTGGGCACACAAATGGCAGATGAAATTCAATGTAGATAAATGTAAAGTTAAGCACTTCGGGGTAGCGAATGCACAAACAACCTACACCCTAAACGGTAGTGAATTAGGGGTAACGACAGATGAGAAGGATTTGGGAATTGTTATAGACAACAAACTAGGCAACAATGTGCAATGTCAGTATGCGGTTGCGAAGGCCAGTAAGGTATTGTCGTGTATAAAAAGGGGCATCAAGTCGCGAGATAAAGATATAATTTTGCCTCTGTATAAATCAATGGTAAGGCCACACCTTGAATATGCTGTGCAATTTTGGGCACCTATTCTAAAGAAGGATATCATAGCACTAGAAAGGGTGAAGAGGCGGGCTACAAATTTAAATAACTATAGTTATGAAGAAAGGTTAACTAATTTAAATCTGTTTAGTTTAGAAAAACATCGCCTCAGAGGGGATATGATAACATTATATAAATATATTCGGGGCCAATACAAACCATCGTGTGGAAATCTGTTCATAAACAGGACTATGCATAGGACACGTGGTCATGCGTTTAGACTGGAAGAAAGGAGATTTAGACTAAAGCAGGGGAAAGGGTTTTTTACAGTAAGGACAATAAGGATGTGGAATTCTCTGCCTGCAGAGGTAGTTTTATCGGAGTCTGTACAGACGTTTAAACTGCAACCGGATGGATACCTGGAAAAACATAATATTCGGGGATATATTCTTTAATTATGGGGAAACAGCTTATTGATCCAAGGAGAAGTCTGACTGCCATTTTGGGGTCAAGAATGATTTTTTTTCCCCTGGTTAGTGCAAAATTGGAAAGAGCAACAAATTAACAGATATAGGAAAGGCTGAACTTGATGGACGCATGTCTTTTTTCAGCCTATGTAACTATGTAACTCATGCTCTCCCTTATTCAGACAATTCATCCACATATTAACTCATGCTCTCCCTCATTCAGACAATTCATCCACACATTAACTCATGCTCGCCCTCATTCAGTCAATTCATCCACACATTAACTCATGCTCCCCCTCATTCAGACAATTCATCCACACATTAACTCATGCTCTCCCTCATTCAGACAATGCATCTCACTCATTCACACTTTACTTCAATTTAATATTCTTACTACCCTCTTTCTCCCTCCCTTATCACTTTCTACCCCCACTCCCTCCCTTATCACTTTCTACCCCACTCCCTCCCTTACCACTTTCTACCCCCACTCCCTCCCTTATCACTTTCTACCCCTTCTCCCTCCCTTATCACTTTCTACCACTTCTCCCTCCCTTATCACTTTCTACCCCTTCTGCCTCCCTTATCACTTTCTAACCCATCTCACTCCTTTTTCCCTACTCACTATCTACCCTCTCCCCCTTTGTAGTTCACTCACCTTTAAGTCCTGTGGCCGGAGAATGAGGCTTCCATCTACCTGCTCTGCTGCTCGCTGCTTCACTGACGTCATATACTGGCTCTCGGCATGAAACGCCGGCACCGCGACGGAAGTAGAGGCCTTGTGGAAGAGACTGAGGGGGGCCGAGCGGTTGCTAGGCACCCCTCTCTCTCTCCTCTGCGTAAAAAAAAAAAAAAAAAGCGTTTGAGGCTGCCCAGGACTTAAAGTCCCATTGCAGGACTGTCCTGGGTGGTTCCAAATTCGGCGGGGGGGCAACGGGGGGCAAGGAATAACCTACGGGGGGCAATTGCCCCCCTGTAGTGACGCCACTGCCTGTACTCATCCCCAGAGTCCATTTGTCCCTCATTCACTAAGCCATATCTCTCCTTTACTTAATCCCTGCAGTTCAGGTATAGATCAAATAAACACATGTCAACAGCACGTGCATGAATAAGACATAAAACTCTATTTCCAGGTATACACAAATAATGTATGGAAACATAGCATAGCGGATATAGCTCAACAGAACACACAAACCCTGCATTGCAGTTATAGATCAACTGGAAATCACATGTAAACTCATCACTGAGGGTATAGATCCAATAAACAATAAATGAAAACAGCTTTGCAGATATCCATCAACTGAATAAGCCAAACAAGCCCCATATTTGGAGGTATGCAAAAATAATGTATGGAAACATAGCATACCAGATATAGAGCAACAGAATAACACAAATAGCTTTGCAGGTATAGATCAAGTGGAATTCACAGAAAATCTCTGCATTAAAGGTATAGATAAAACTCCCTACATTTCAGGCATAGATCACAGGTTGCACACCCCAAAGCCAGCCCTGCCATCCACACTGCCTGACCAGCACGCAGATAACACATATAGGACTTGCAATTGTTGTCCCCAAACAGCCCAGCATATGACATCTTTGTCCCATAAACACGCTACCTGTGCCATCTTTTATCCCGTAAACACCCTGCCCGTGCCACCTTTACCTTTCCAAAAATTACTATTACATCTATAATACACAGAAGCTTCTACAGTCCCTCACTAATTCACATAATCATTAATTCTCTCACTCTTTCACACAATTTAGTAACACATATTTATAAATGCATTCTCACAAATTCATTAATTCTTTTACTCATTCACACAATTCTTTCACACATTAATTCATTTATTCTCTAACTCATTTACACAATTCATACACAAATTAATTTGTTCATTCTCTCACTCGTTCTGGCTGACTTTATTTTAATATTCTTATTACCCAATTTTTTCACTATCTACCCCTTCTCCCCCTTCTCACTATCTACCCCTCTCCCCCTTTTCTTACTATCTACCCCTCCCCCCTTTTCTCACTATCTACCCCTCTCCCCCTTTTCTCACTATCTGCCCCTCCCCCTTTTCTCACTATCTACCCCCTCTCCCCCTTTTCTCACTATCTACCCCCTCTCCCCTCCTTCTTACTATTTATCCCCCTCTCCTTCTTACTATCTACCCCCCTCCCCCTCCTTCTTACTATCTACCCTCTCCCTCTCCCCCCTTTGTAGTTCACTTACCTTCAGATGTCCTGTGGTAGGAGCGCGAGGCTTCTATCTTCAGTGTCTTTGTCGCGGTGTGCTCAGCTTCACTGCTGAGCGCCGGAATATAAAGTCATATTCCGGCGCTCAGGATGAAACGCCGTCACCACGACGAAGACACTGAAGAGAGAAGCCTCGCGGAGGAGAGTGAGATGTGCCGAGCGGTTGCTAAAAACTTGAGCGACCTCTTGGCGCCCCTCTCTCTCCTCCGCATCTAGTGCTTCCTCCTGGCTGCAAAAAAAAAAACATGGCCCCCTCTGCCCCCCCCTGCTTACACCACTGTGACAGAGTGAAAGAATGAGTTAATGTGTGGATGCATTGTGTGAATGAGTGAGCGAATGAATGAGTTAATGTGTGGATTAATTTTGTAAATGAGAGAATGAATGAATGTGTGGATGAATTGTCTGGATGTGTGAGAGGGTCGCAGGGTTTTTTGCGGTATGTCGGTTCAGCGATTATTCTCCTTTCCTGCGAATACCCATGTAAACCATATATTGTTTTTTCAAGGAGAGATAGAGCTTTCTTTTAAAAATTATCAGTGCAGTATGGTTAGAGGTCCTCTTGGGGACCTCTTGAACATGTTATTAATGCCAGTGATGTTACAATGACATCACTTAGCTCACTTTATTGTTTTTTTTAATATTATTTATTGTATTATTTTAGTGATTTTTTTTATTGTTAAAAAAAAAATCACTAACACTTTTTTGGGGGGTTTTTTTGTGCTGATTTGTGTTTCAGCATGTGAGCAGCTGGATGTAGCCGGATGTGTCCCTGCCGCTGAAAGAAGGTCAAGACATACCGGTACATCCATAGGGGTTTCTTGAGATGCGTTGTATGGATGTACCGGTACTTCTATAGGGGACTGAAGGGGTTAATGAATATGTGTAAATGATTTGTGTGAAAGAGTGAGAGAATAAATGATTGTGTAAATGAATTGTTTACCCCATCAAATCATTCATTTTTTAAAAGTAGACACCCCATGGGCATTTTAACATGCCAGTATTTTAACTCTTTCCATGTGAGAAAATAAAGAGCTAATTTTAGGACTTGCTCATAAAAATATTTTTTATATATATTTCATTATCGATTAGTTGAATCGATTTTATCGATTATAAGATGAGGGTTTTGTTCAGAGCAAATGCTCTGAAAAATACCCCTTGTTTTATAATCCGACCTCAAATAGATCCAGATCCCACGCAGCACTGCAGGGGACCCGGATCCTCCTTTGTGACAGCCAGTGGAGGGTGTCTGTTAGATGCACGCAGACAATCTCCACTACTGTCCTCCACTTCCGCCAGGGCTTCTATGATGGAGCACCAGCGTGATGTGACCTTCCGGTGCTCCACCATAGAAGCCCCGACGGAAGTATCGGCCAGCATAGTGCAGGTGGTCTGCGTGCATTGCGCAACGTTCGCTGGCTGCCAGAGAGGAAGATCCGCCGCAGGAGGAGGTATAAGGCATATCAGGGGAGCAGAGTGGCATATCAGGGGGTTATAAGGAATTTCAGGGTGGGCACAGTGGCATATTTGGGGGGGTAGAAGGGCATATCTGAGGGCATATGAAGGGTGCAGTGGCATATAAAGGGGTATAAGGCATATCAGGGAGGCAGTGTGGCACATAGGGGTTAAAAGTACTCAGTGTACAGCCTGTATAACAGTGTAAATTTGCTGTCCCCTCAAAATAACTCAACACACAGCCATTAATGTCTAAACCTTGGCAACAAAAGTGAGTACAGCCCTAAGTGGAAATGTCCAAATTGGGCCAAATTAGCCATTTTCCTTCCCCGTGTCATGTGACTCATTAGTGTTACAAGATCTCAGGTGTGAATGGGGAGCAGTCGTGTTAAATATGGTGTTATCGCGGTCACACTCTCTCACACTGGTCACTGGAAGTTCAACATAGCACCTCATGGCAAAGAAAAAATCTCAAAGAAAAAATTGTTGCTCTACATAAAGATGGCCTAGGCTATAAGAAGATTGCCAAGTTATACAGGCTGTACACTCAGTACTTTACATTGTAGCAGAGTGTCATTTCTTCAGTGTTTTCACATGAAAAGATATAAAAAATATTTACAAAAATGTGAGTGGTGTACTCACTTTTATGAAATACTAATATATACCGTATTTGCTCGATTATAAGACAAGGTTTTTTCCAGATCAAATGCTCTGAAAAATACCTCTCGTCCTATAATCGGGGTTGTCTTATAATCAGACCTTAACTAGGTCTGACTATGAGACTAAGATCCAGATCCCCCGCAGCGATACAGGAGACTTGGATCCTCCTGTCCCCCACACACACAGACTTACCGGTACTTCTGAGTCCCCGTGATCTCTGACAGCCGGGGAAGGTCTGCGCGATGGACACAGACAACCCCCGCCGCTAGCCGCACTTCCTCCCGGCTGAAGCGGAAGTTGTCTACGTGAATTGCGTAGAGCTCTACACGCTGCCTGGACTACGCACCGGGGACTCAGAAAATCCGGTAAGTTTGGAGGAGGGAGGGAGGGGGAGGGAGGGGGGAGGGAGTGTTAAATGGAGGGCATAAGGCATTTCTGGCAGAGTGCTCTGTGAAATACCTTTTAACCCACTTAATGCCACTCTGCCTCCAGAAATGCCTTATACCTCCCTATACACCACTCTGCCTCCTGAAATGCCTTATACCTCCCTATATGCCACTCTGCCACCTGAAATGCCTTATACCTCCCTATATGCCACTGCCCCATAATATGCCTTTTAACCCTCTAAATGCCAGAGTGGCACATAGGGGGTCAAAAGGCATATCATGGGGCACAGTGGCATTTAGAGGGTCAAAAGGCATATCATGGGGCACAGTGGCATTTAGACGGTTAAAAGGAATATCATGGGGCAAAGTGGCATATAGGGGGTATAAGGCATTTCTGGGGCAGAGTGGCAAGCCAGGGGGCAGATGTGCATAACTGGGGGTGGCAGGTTGAAAAAAAAAAGAAAATAAAAACAAAATATTTTTCTCAATCATAGCTTTTATTAAAAAAATATTGTTCACATAGTTTACATGAATTAACATTTACTGGTAAAACTTTTTTCCTATAGGGTTGTCTTATAGTCAGGCTTTTTCTTTTTTTCATAAATTAATATTCAGATTTTGGGGGGTCGTCTTATAATCAGGGTCGTCTTATAATCGAGCAAATACGGTGTGTGTGTATATATATATATATATATATATATATATATATAGTATATGTAGCTTTTATAATTGCCCGACCCCACCCACCCACATTGGTCTCTGTCCTCCCATGCCCCCCCCCCCCCCCCGAATATGAAATCTGGACATGACACTGCTGTGGATGCAACCTGGGTGAGCAAGTGCTGTGGATGTAATCTGTGTGCTGAGGCAAGCCCTATCTGTGCAATTTGGGTGCTGGGGAAGCCCTATGAGTACAGTCTAGATGCTGGGCAAATCGTTTGGATGTAACCTGCCTGCTGCAGCAAGTCCTATGACTGCAACCTGATTGCTGCGGCAAGACATGGTATGTGGTGAAATCGGGAGGGGCAAAGGTGGAGTGATCGCCATATAAAATGGGTGTGGTTAGAGTTCCTATGTTTGTTAAGGGGGGGTATAGCCACACACACCTGGGGACTCCATAAAAAAAATTGCACCCACACATTAGTGACCCTAGGCTTGGTCCTGGGAGGGCCTCCTTAATCACCCCTGATCCTAGGCTTATTCAACTTACACCGGTTTTGATATACACTGATCAGCCATAAAACGGAGCAATGGAAGAAGGTGGCCTGGTCTTATGAATACCATTTTCTTTTACATCACATGGATGGCCTGGTGCATGTGCGTCGCTTACCTGGAGAAAACATAGCACCAGGATGCACTATGAGAAGCAGGCAAACCAAAGGAGGCAGTGTGGTGCTTTGGGTAATGTTCTGCTGGGAAACCATGGGTCCTGCCATTCATGTGGATGTTACTTTGACAAGCACCACCTAACTAAGCAGGATTATGCGACCTGCCACAGAGCAAAAATGGTTCAGGAATGGTTTGAGAAACACAACATTGAGTTCAGGGTGTTGATTTGGCCTTCAAATTCCCTAGATCTCAATCCAATCAATTATCTGTGGGATGTGCAGGACAAACAAGTCCTATCCATGGAGGCCCCACCTCACAACGTATAGGACTTAAATGATCTGCTGCTAACATCTTGGTGCCAGAAACCACAGCACACCTTCAGAGGTCTAGTGGAGTCCGTGCCTTGGTGGAGTCCGTCAGGGCTGTTTTGGCGGCACAAGCGGGACCTTAACAATATTAGGCAAGCAGTCATAATGTTATGGCTGATCGGTGTACCATCAAATTACAAATAATATCCTAGGTACTTTACACCAATCCTGTTACATTCTTTGCTCAGTTTTCTAAACCTTTCCAAAACAGAGCCTCTTCGCACTCTACCCAAAACCAGGGATTAGGAGACTAGAGAAAAATCTTCCCAAAATTAGTGTCCAGATTTTGAAAATTAGTAGCAGATAGATATCCTAAAACTAAACTACTACTACTAAGCTACTACACCATAAATCCAAAAACATCTATGACAAACTAAATAGCATCAAAATGTAAAGCCCATACTTTAGCTGATATTCTTTGTTATTAAAAGACAATTACCTATTCTTAAACTGAGCTGTGTTGGTATACATCCAACTATTTTAATAGAGGAAGGATGTAATAACATGCGAGCAGTGATAAATCGCCAGTGGTTTTACCCCACCCCCAAAAAGCCCTGCACTTCTAGGCTCTTCCACACACACTGCTCAGTTCATTTTCGGATTCTTTCGTGTACTAGACGCAGCTCCGGATTAAAACACTATGGACGCAAGGACTCTCGCTCTGCTCACACTTTTGTTGAGTACTGTATGCTACTCTGAAGGTAAATAAAACATAAGAGATATAGCAGAAAGCGCATGAATGCAAACAAGGTTTGTAGGTGCAGGGCTACAGGCGGAAAAGCATAGAAATGTGGGAATGCAGCGCTACTCTGACTTTTATATTCTTTGATTTTTTGATTTACCAGTGTGTGCGGTATGGTTTGTGTGAATGCGTTACAAAGCATGTGCTCTAAGAGTAGTGGTTAGTGTCCATATCTAAACATTTTCATATTGCAAAACATTTTTTATGAACTCGTTTTAAGTACGCTGACGAAAAAAACAACCTCATCATCATTAATATGATGACATCATAATGTAAAATCTGTTTGACGCTTGACGTGTAGCTGATTTGAGCTATTGGGATAATCTATATTCAATCGTAGTATAGTAGTTTCGGGTGTGTATGTTCAGTATGCACTGTAACAAAGTTTGAGTAATTTATGCCCGTCCCGCGCTTGGAGTGATTTTTGTAATATGATTTGTGCATTATGATTTGTTCTTTCTGCTGGCACAAGACTGCTTTCTTACACACCGCGGTGTGTAAACCACATATAGAGTTATCTGTGATGAATATACTAATGCCTGAATTCTGCATTACATGTATTTTACGGAATCTCGTATTGTAAGAGACGATGTGCGAAAGCGATAGACGCTGAGCTTTTATTTGCTTGTATGTCAAGAGTATAGCGGAATGTGGCAGGGTTTTATTACCGTAATTCAATCCGTTTTTTTTCGTCACTGGAGTAAAAAAATGAAAAAGCTTTCTAGGTCCAAAGCCCATTTCCTCTCAGATCTCTCCTGAGTCGCGTAGTGTACATGGGAAGTGTACTTAAAATCTGCCTTGCGCGTTGAATATTTGCTATTGTGTCATTTGCTACATCATAGCAATTCTAATTGAACACTGTTACCTCTAATGTCGCTGTATCATATATAAAGTGATTTTTCCCCCTAATCTTGGTTTAAATGCCGTTATTATAACATTATAATCTACTTGAATTAAAGTAAGTATTGTTATCAAGGATGGTTTTTAACACAATATTGGTTTTGCAGATGATGGTCTTTAAATGAGGTTATGTTACTTCATTTTGAATTGATGCTATTGTTAAGATGCAGGCTCTTTGTTTATTTTTAAGTATGTCACTAATGCCTATTATTGCATTCAAAGCTATATGGCACGATGTGATCAATCAATGATGGAAAATAGATTGTATTATTGTACTAAGGGTTCAATAACAACTTTCAAGATTCACTAAAGTTACGTTAGAGTAATCGTTATTCCGAAATATTTGCAAGTTAAATTATATTGAATATTATACGGAATATTATAATAATTAATGGAGTGCTATACCTGTTATACAAGTTCTGCATTACGTGTGCATACCTAAATGTATATTGCAGATTTCTTTCCTAAAAAGAAATACACCTATTTCTCATTGCTTATAGACACAAAATAATCAGAGCCTTTATACTGCAATTCAACGCCAGGGAAATGATCAAATGATAGAATGGGATGCCATCATCATTATTAACACTTTTTAAGCAAAATGTTGTTTAAACTTAGTTATTTACGTCCTCTCTACTTATAATGGCTCCATGTGCTATCATGCCCACATTTCTGAAATACATTATTGAGGGACACATAGTAACTAGCTATATTTTCCTTACACCCATTCATTGGAGAATTTACTAGATATTAGGATTCAGGCTTTACATGAACCTGGGCTCTGATTGTAACAAGTATTCAGAAATTGGACGACAGAGGTTGATGGACACCTGTAATTTCCTTAAAAAAACAATCACTTGCAAGTGTGTACCTGTATCATCCAAGTGAATAGCTTGATTTACAATGGCATTCAGAAGACCCTCTCCACCCTAACTCTTCTGTTAGTAAGGAGGAGTGTGTTTTAACACAAAGATTTGTTTGTGGGTGTTTAAAATGCCAATTTGATTGCCTCAGATAACCATTTGCTGGACATCTCCATGAAAAAAGAAAAACGAATACACAATTAGCATAGCTGAGTAAAGGCACCAATACACCAGCATAGGAGGGTGTGGGACTGTCTCCAATGTCCAAGGGAGTCAGCCGCTTCTATTTATTTACCGAAGAACCCATGTAATCTACCAAATATATATCACAGCTCCACGCGTGGAACGTGTGACGTGTATAAATGGGTTAAATGGGTAAATACGTCCATGGCTGTCTCTGCCTTATACAAAAACATTTACCCATTTACTGCTTTCCAACTAGCCTGTACGTAGGTCGCAACATCAAGCGAGACATATTGATGAATGTCAATATACAATTAAAATTAAAGAGTAAATTTTCTACACCAAGCCAGACTTATTAATGAATGTCAATATAAAATTCAAATGAATGATTTTATTTTCGGCAGGGCAACACTTTACAAATTATATGTATCCCTGAAAACGTGGCTAATGTGGTCACCCTAACAAAAGGGCATTAAGCAGCTGCTAATATGGTAGCACATTTTTTACCTAGGTTTTCCAGCCAATTCAAAGATCGTGAAAACATAGTACTTACCTTATGTATTCTGCATTTCTCATAAACTAGAACATAAGTTGCTAACTATAAAGCGCAACACATGAAACATATAGCTCTCAATTATGAATTTCATTTATTTGCATTGTCACTACATAGATATAAACAAAATGTTGTAAGCATTTGCTTTGATGACAAACATTCTCAAAAAGCGTACCATAATATTTTTTTATGCTAATAACCACTGTTGTAAAACATTAGGGCTTGCCACAAATGGCTCAGAAAACGTTCCCTCTATTTTATTAACCCGTTATTAACCGTGAAATGGTTGTTTTAAGTTTTTTTGGGGTACATTGCTTCCTGGAACTCGATAACGGTCACAATAGGTAGCCTAGTAATTGTGGAGGTGGGCAGACTACATACCAACTCTTAATGTTTCCTAAACCTGTATGTATTCTAATCAGAGAAAGCGGTTAAACTGGCCACCATGGGGGTTGTATTTTAGTTACATCTCAGTAGGCATTCAGGCATCAGATACATTTATTGAATAAAATACGAAATCCGCTCCAGACCTTTGTCTATATGTAACTATATGCTACCATATTGCCCTCCCTAAGTTTTTTTCTTTATATTTTCATATACTCAATGCCCCACTTTTATATACCTTTGTTCTGAAGCTTAAGACCAATTTTGGAAAAAAAAAATCATATGTGGGTGTCTGTATGTCTATAACCCATATATAGATAAGCCCAGACAAAACATACACATGCACAAAAATGCACATTCTACTCATGCTATTAAAGAAAATGACACGTTTTTGGGGCAGACAGATTTATAACCTATGTAACATAAAATCATTTGTATAGTACATTATGCTTAATTTCCAGAAATAAATTGATATTGAGATAATGTAAAATGTAGCTTTTTGTAATTGTATCAAAAATGTAGGTTTACATGGCATTTAACATTTTTATTACAAGTATTCGAATTCAATGGTGTTTTTTTCTGCTTCAAACAACATACTTCTTGTTTTTTTTTATGAAATGTTTAAACTAGCGACATATTTGTTGCGTATGTGTATTAGCTCTCTTATCTCAACCCAATTTATTTAGACAAACTCACAAACTCCTTGTCATATTAGTATATCTTGAAGTAACCCCTGACTAAAAAATGAAAAGCAGGAATGAACTTCCATAGGAAAACAGGACTTTATTCCTAAGAAATAATGGCCAAAGAAAATCACCTGATATATCATACCTGTCTATAATGGTTACCTACAAGTCTGCAAATAAGATGTTTATTGGAAGGAAATAAAAAAAATTAACTTTTCTTCAGTGCTAAATAACATTACTGGATACTGCACTGCATTTAATACTTAAAAATAATATTTCCTAATGAGATTCCTAATTAATGCACTGCATCTGCACTCACTAATTGGGGTATGCCTTTA
This sequence comes from Sceloporus occidentalis, assembly GCA_023333645.1. Taxonomy (NCBI): domain Eukaryota; kingdom Metazoa; phylum Chordata; class Lepidosauria; order Squamata; family Phrynosomatidae; genus Sceloporus; species Sceloporus occidentalis. Next base: position 791,069 of record JALMGF010000152.1, read on the forward strand.
GAGTCTTAAAATACGTGCAGGAGGCAACCAAGGTGTCTACCCAGAGCCTGAGGAGCTTTGGGAGGCCTGGCCATGCTTAAATATTTTTTGCATGTAAAGCATTCGGGAGGGGGACCTCAATTTGTTACCTTGCCTAGGGCCCCGTTTATTTGGTGATAACCTATATATATTATAATTATATTATATTGTTATACCCCTCAGATCATTCACACACCACCAGATAAGTATCATTCACAGACCACAACACAGAAGCACATAATTTACATGGATCTCTCTTTTATCTTACGTGACTTTCTAATTATTGGTCTGCTAAAAGATACACGTGTTAAGGTTTTATCGCCTATAGGACTTAAGAGCACAAATGACTATAGTGCCTTTAGAATATATAACGTTTTGTTTGAGTGATGAATGTTAACACTATGATTTAATGGTATAAAACATTATGATTAGAACTCCACTAATTGCAAATACATACTACAGGGAACTTTGTTTATTTTTTCTGGTTAATGCTGAACAGGTGAGTTGTCATTGCAAACCCGTAGAAGGGGTTGGATATTCACTACTATTAGTAGAAATTATCCTAATGCTGCATGTAGCTACATTTAGGTAAGTAGGTAAAACACCATTTTTTCAGTGTGATTTTTGCTCACTGTTACTATAGGTCAAGTAGGCTTTTTGTGTTTTTGTTCTTTTTGTTGTTGGGAGAGCCAGGTTAATGAAAAGCACCGTTTTACAGATCTAAACATTAGTTTAACGAACTAATGCCTTTCTTAATCCATTTTTTGATAACAAAAGAATGATTAAATGTTTATTGATTTTGGACATACAAAACAATGGGGTTTTCAGTACTATTGTAATCTGAAGGAGACACAGTATACTGTCAAGTATGGCGAACCAGTAATATCCAGTAATATCGTGTGCCATATCACATATGGCAGAACACCATATGGAACTGCAAGTGAAACAAGTAAAAAAGTGTTGGATAGTATCACAAAATCTTTAAATAATGGCAGCCAAGGGGACAACTTACCTCCCCCGGCAGTCGTTACCGTGAAGAAGGAGAAGAGAGCCCTTGCAGATCTATGACCTCTCCCCTAATCACAAAATGTACACTGTTATGTATGTTATGTTACACTAGAATGTAGCAGTGGTCAGGAAGTCATATTTCAAATGAGTAGAAAAGTTAGAACAATAGATCATAATCTCAAACTAGAGGGTGAGAGGTTTAGATGTAATTCAATAAGGTTTGCTTTAACTGAGCGGGTGGTAGATAATTGCAAAAGCTTCCTATCACAAGTGATAGAGGCTGATAAAGTGAAATAATTTAAACATGCATGGGACAGTCATAAAGCTATTCTGAATCTAAGACTAGTCCATGTTAGGAAAATAGGGCGGACGGAATGGGCTGACTGGTTCTTATCTGCTGTCATATTATATTCTATTTTTTATTTGCTGTGTTTAACACCTATCTAATGGCCCAGCAAACAGATCAGTGTTTTTTATTGAGCTATTCTGTTTTACAAGCTAACCAGGGCTTAAAAAAATACAGGTAAGGTGGTAATAGGAAAATAGATAAAAGGTCTATGTCCTAGGAGTGTAGAAGAAAGGATATTGTAGGGAGGATAAAAGCTTTGTAAACAAAGCATCCACAGTAAGAAGCAGACAACAGTAGTTCTCCCCATACTAACCATTTGATAATTTAAACGCTCCCATGTTCTGATTTGTTTTGATATAAAGAAGTTATTATAAATATGTTATGGTCCTCCTAAGAAAATCTGTCACTTGGGGTAGTGGAAATGCCTCAAAGGGTTTTAAATGTATTGCTTCTTTCGAATTTGAGACGTCCTATGTAGCTGTGTGTGCAGTTCAATTCTCTTAAACTCCATTTTTGTATAGGTCTTTAAGACCACATACCAATTGCCTCCCTGTCTTGTTTTAGATGTTTATTTTATTGTTGAGGTATAACATGAAAAATTGCAAAATATGGCATTAACTTTTAAAAAAACGGGACTCTGCATTTCACGACTCCTCTTCATTTAGAGTGCCTACAGAAAAAAATGACTGAGCTTTTTACATATCCCTCAGCATTTTTACAAAACATTGAAGACTGGCTCATCTTTGCACTTAAGGTTTGATGGTTTAGCAGACTTGTAAATGATGGGAAGACCCTGCATTCTTGTAGTAGATGGAGTGTTAAGGTTGGGTGAAGATTCCACCAGGGCAAAGAGCAGGGGTTTGGAATCTCCCCATCCCCCTCGTTGTAGCTTGGTTATAAGTTAAAACTTCAGTGAAGTCTAAAAATGTTTCCACATCTGTAAAGCCTATTTTTTTTTATATATATTGAATTATGAATATTCTTGGATAGAATGACATTTCAGAAAATCGTAATGGATAATAAAAGCGACTTTCTTTCCAAATTCCAGTAATGTTTAATGTAACAGATTAGATATTCAACTGGTATAAAAGAGTTCAGTGAAACTTCTGCTGAAGAGACATACCATGGGAGCAGGGAAAAGGGGGGTTTCCGTTCTCTAGCAGAGACCTAGATTTCGAAATGGCTCGAAGAACTGGACATTTTTTTATATTGTCACATACTGTTTAATCTGCAGAACTTCAAATCTTTAGTATGAGTTTAGTGGAAAACAGTAAATCATATACCAAAACAGTAGATTTTATACTGTAGACCTTGTTCAGACATTCCCCTATATACTTTTTTCCCCTGACCAGATATGGACTAATGCTAAACACATTATTCTGTTGGTATTGGATAATTCATTTTGGAAGGTTTATTTAGCAGAATGGAATAAATAACCTATGCCTATACAAAATTATGCCGATCCAAATATTCTTGTGGTCTAACAACGTGTTTTTGTAAAGTACCATTCTTCAAATAGAAAAATACAAAAAATTGCTAAACAGTTATATTTGTAATACAAATTGGTTTACTGATACGCAAGGGAAATTGTATTACCTTCTATGCCAATATGGCAGTACGAGGGAAAGGCTGTGGCAGGAAATATTTTAAAAGAAATTGTGCATAATGCAATGCCTGTAATTACTCTTTTATACACAGTTTGAGTAGGTAGACATTTCAATTGCAAAGGACAATGGGAAAGCATGTCTTTTCTTTTTACCGGGGGGTGAGCTAGATGGGATATATGATTCCAATAACTTTCAGTGAGATTATCATGAAGAGAAACTTAACTGATTGTAACGGGGTGTGAGTAAGATAAGAGAGCAGATAAACAAGCACTTAACAGTGTTGTTATTCCAGTACATATAATGGATTTTAACCTGGGGCTACAGAAAGATATATTTCTAAATACCCCTGCTGCAGTAGAGGGGAACCCATGCACGAAATTAGAACCATCTGGTTTCCCATATCACCCAGCACAACAGTCGTGTTTCTGCTGTTGAGTGCAAGTACAAATGTGGTTTACCTAGTATATAGTAATATCAAAAATGTATTATAAAAACGTTAATTTAAACATAATCTGTTTTATAAAATCAGGTCACAAAGTCACATACACATGTCAATATCAACATAAGACCCAGGACTCCTCTGTATCATAGCCCACCCTGTTAATGCTTAATATGCACTTCATGCAAAGGAAAAAAGACCTAACACTCGCCACCCAACCCCCTATATTAAAGAAACACTAAAACAATACATATCTAGGCACTCAGGGACACCGGAAACCCACCCCAGGGCGCACTGTGACCTTTCTGGAGAGTGGTCATAAACGCCATAGCGAGAGACTTTGCCTAAAATGACGGCATCTATTAAAAAATAAACAAGTTCTCAAGACCCTCCAGACCCTCCTGAGAACTCTGAGCTCCCCCTGCAGGTTGAATACAGGTAATGCATTCAACCATCTAAGTCAAAGGAGTCCAGCTTACAAATCACAATGTGATTAGTAAAATAAATGTAAAAAAATGTAACATGTAACAATAATTCCTCACTGATGTCACCTTTAAGGGAACCATCCAGTTCCTATATACCGTATTGGCTCGAATATAGGCCGCACTTTTTTCCTCCACTTTAAGGACTTAAAGTGGGGAAAAAAGTGCGGCCTATATTCGGGGTCTAGCGCCCGACGCCCGGCACATGCAGTCCCGGGCACCGGGCAGGCAGCGGGGTTAGGATCCAGATCCCCCGCAGCAGTGCAGGGGACCTGCATCCTACTCTCCGATACGCCGAGACAGCCTTCCCTGCCAGCACTTTCAATGGGTGGAGTGCCGGCACGGGAGGTTGTCTAAGCGCATCGCGCAGACGTTCACCGGCAGCGGCGATGAGCGTAAATAGTCCCCGCTGCCGGCACATCTGCACGATGTGCTTTAACAATCTCCCTTGCCGGGAATTCCCACGGGGGGAGTCCTGGCAGGGGAGATTGTTAAAGCACATCTTGCAGACGTGCCGGCAGCGAGAGGTTGGTGAACATCTGAGCGATGTACGCTAACAATCTTCCTTGCCGGCACTTCCCACAGCGGAAGTGCCAGCACCGGAAGTTTAATACGCGTACTGCGTAGCTGTCCCCCGCCGGCCCTGTAAGACCCTGGGGAGTTTGCACCGGTAAGTCTGGGGGGGGACCTCTTGGGGGCAGAGTGGCAGCATATCTCAGGGGGGGATAGAGTGGCAGCATATCTCTGGGGCAGAGTGCATATCTCAGGCGGGGATAGAGTGGCAACATAACTCACGGGGCAGAGTGGCAGCATATCTGTTCCACTAAGTGGTTTTTTTTTTCCTAACATAGTAACATAGTAACATAGTTCATAAGGTTGAAAAAAGACCAAAGTCCATCAAGTTCAACCTATATACATATTGTGTCCCTACTGTGTTGATCCAGAGGAAGGCAAAAAACCCTTATGAAGCAGATGCCAATTGCCCCATACCAGGGGGAAAATTCCTTCCCGACTCCAAATATGGCAATCAGAATAAATCCCTGGATCAACGTTCTGTCCCTATTAATCTAATATCCATAACTTGTAATATTATTGCTTTCAAGAAACACGTCCAGGCTCCGTTTGAACTCTTTTATTGAGTTTACCATCACCACTTCCTCTGGCAGAGAGTTCCATAATCTCACCGCTCTTACTGTAAAGAACCCCCGTCTGTGCTGGTGTAGAAACCTTCTTTCCTCCAGCCGTAGAGGATGTCCCCTTGTTATAGATACAGTCCTGGGTATAAATAGGTCCTGGGAGTGATCTCTGTACTGCCCCCTTATATATTTATACATAGTTATTAAGTCCCCCCTAAGCCGTCTTTTTTCCAAACTAAATAACCCCAATTCTGATAATCTTTCTGGGTACTGTAGTCCTCCCATTCCCCTTATTACTCTGGTTGCCCGTCTTTGAACCCGCTCCAGCTCCACTATATCTTTCTTGTACACTGGTGCCCAGTACTGTACACAGTATTCCATGTGTGGTCTGACTAGTGACTTGTACAGTGGTAGAATTATTTCCTTGTCGTGGGCATCTATGCCCCTTTTGATGCACCCCATGATTTTATTTGCCTTAGCAGCAGCTGCCTGACACTGGTCGCTACAGGTAAATTTACTGTTAACTAAAACTCCTAAGTCCTTTTCCATGTCAGTCGTCCCCAGTGTTTTCCCATTTAATACATATTCCCAGCCTGGATTTTTCTTCCCCATGTGCATAACCTTACATTTATCTGTGTTGAACCTCATCTGCCACATCCCAGCCCAAGCCTCCAACCTATGCAGATCCATTTGTAATCGTGCGCTGTCCTCTATTGTGTTAACCACGTTACAGAGCTTAGTATCGTCTGCAAAGATTGATACTTTACTATGCAATCCCTCTACAAGGTCATTAATAAATATATTAAAAAGAATAGGACCCAAAACTGACCCCTGTGGTACCCCACTAGCAACAGTCACCCACTCAGAGTATGTACCATTAATAACCACCCTCTGTTTCCTATCACTGAGCCAGTTACTTACCCACATACACACATTCTCCCCCAGCCCAAGCATTCTCATTTTATGTACCAGCCTTTTATGTGGCACCGTATCAAATGCTTTGGAAAAATCAAGATATACGACATCCAGCGATTCACCCCGATCCAGTCTTGAGCTCACCTCCTCATAAAAGCTGATCAGGTTAGTTTGACAGGACCGATCCCTTGTAAACCCATGCTGATATGGAGTCATACATTTATTTTCATTGAGATACTCCAAAATAGCATCTCTTAGGAAACCCTCAAACAGTTTACACACAACAGAAGTTAAACTAACAGGCCTATAATTCCCCGGGTCACTTTTTGTCCCCTTTTTGAATATTGGCACAACATTTGCTATGCGCCAGTCCTGGGGAACAGACCCTGTCACTATAGAGTCCTTGAATATTAGAAATAGGGGTCTGTCTATTACATTACTTAACTCCCTTAGAACGCGGGGGTGAATGCCATCTGGACCTGGTGATTTGTCTATTTTGATTTTTTTTAGGCGGCACTGCACTTCTTCCTGCGTTAGACAGGCGACATGTACTGAGGCATTTATCTCATCCTGCTGTATATTACCTGGCATTTCATTTTCCTCTGTGAATACAGCAGAGAAGAATATATTTAATAGATTAGCTTTTTCCTGATCCCCATCTATAACTTCTCCCTCATTACTTTTTAAGGGGCCAACGCTTTCATTTTTAACCTTTTTACTATTTATATAGTTAAAGAACATTTTGGGGTTTGTTTTACTCTCTTTGGCAATGAGTCTTTCTGTCTCCAATTTTGCTGCTTTTATCTGATTTTTACATATTTTATTTTTTTCCCGATAGCTTTTTAGTGCTTCCTCACTGCCTTCCTGTTTTAGTAGCTTAAATGCCTTTTTTTTGCCATTTATTGCCCCCTTTACATTTTTATTTATCCACATTGGTTTTCTCTTGTTCCTGACTCTTTTATTCCCATACGGTATGTACCTTTCACAGTGAGAATTTAAGATATTCTTAAAAATCTCCCATTGAGTTTCTGTACTCTTGTTTTTGAGGACATTTTCCCAATTTACAGTGTTAAGGGCTTCTCTTAGTTGATCAAACTTTGCCCTCCTAAAGTTCATAGTTCTTGTGGCTCCTCTAAGAGTTCCCTTATTGAAGGACAAGTTATAATGCATCATATTGTGATCACTATTTCCTAGATGTCCCCTGACCTGCACATTAGTTACTCTGTCAGGTCTGTTGGTTAATATTAAGTCCAGTAGGGCGCCCCCTCTGGTCGGGTCCTGTACCATTTGGGACAGATAATTATCCTTACTTATAGTCAGAAACCGGTTTCCTTTATGAGATTCACAGGTCTCGCTTTCCCAGTTTATGTCGGGATAGTTAAAGTCCCCCATAATAACCACCTCATTGTGATTAGCTGCCTTGTTTATTTGCTTTAATAATTGATCTTCTGCTGCTTCCATTATATTTGGTAGCTTATAGCAAACCCCGATCAGTATTTTATTATTTTTCTTTCCATATATTTCTACCCATAATGACTCCACATTATCATTTCCCTCACATATATTCTCCCGCAGTGTGGCCTTTAGGCTGGACTTTACATAAAGGCAAACTCCTCCCCCTTTTCGTTTTTTCCGATCCTTCCTGAATAGACTATACCCCTGTATGTTAACCGCCCAGTCATAGCTATCATCCAACCATGTCTCTGTTATACCCACTATGTCATAATTTTCTTCAGACATTATTAACTCCAGTTCGTCAGTTTTATTGGTCAGACTTCTGGCATTAGTAAGCATACAATTTAGAGGTGTATGGTTTTTTTCCCTATGAAGCCTATCCCTATTAACTATTCTAACCCCTCCCTCCGCTCCACCCCCAGGTACATTTGTAAGCCCCAGATCTCTATCTACACTATCTTCCCCTTCTATATTGTAGTTTCCCTCCCCCCCTTTCCCTAGTTTAAACACTCCTCCACCCTTCTGACCATCTTCTCCCCAAGCACAGCTGCACCCTCCCCATTGAGGTGCAGCCCGTCCCTACCGTAGAGCCTGTATCCGACAGAGAAGTCGGCCCAGTTCTCCATGAACCCAAACCCCTCCTTCCTACACCAGCTTCTGAGCCACTTGTTTAGCTCCCTAATCTCCCGCTGCCTCTCTGGTGTGGCACGTGGTACAGGTAATATTTCAGAAAATACTACCTTGGAGGTCCTTGCCTTAAGCTTGCTACCTAAGTCCCTGAAATCATTTTTAAGGACACTCCGCCTCCCTCTCACTTTGTCATTGGTGCCAATGTGCACCATGAATGCTGGGTCTTCTCCAGCCCCTCCCAGTAATCTGTCAACCCGATCCGCGATGTGCCGAACTCGAGCGCCAGGCAGACAACACACTGTTCGGCGATCCCGGTCTTTGTGACAGATCGCCCTGTCTGTCCCCCTAATAATTGAGTCCCCCACTACCAGCACCTGTCTGGCCTGCCCTGCGCTCCTCCTTCCCTCCTTACTGGAGCAGACACCCATCTGGTGGTCAGAGGCAGTGACTTGCTGCAGTACTGCTAACTCTGAACTAACATCCCCCTCATCTGCCAACCGGGCAAACTTGTTGGGGTGTGCTAGATCAGGACTAGCCTCCCTGGCGCTTTTCCCCCTACCCCGCCTTCTAACTGTAACCCAGCTAGCTGCCTGACTGTCCTGTACCTCCATCCCACTATCCTCCCCCACCTCTACCTGCGAGAGAGCTTGCTCAGTGAGCAGCAGACTCCTCTCCAAGTTGTCAATAGATCTCAGTGTTGCCAGTTGCTCCTCTAGACTCAGGATTTGTGCTTCCAAATGAGCAACCCGCACACATCTCGCACAGCAATATGCACCCTCGAAGCGCTGCTCAAGGATTGCATACATTGAGCAAGATGTACACCTGACCGCATTGTCAAACATGGAGGACATCTTGGCAATGGGGATAGCTCAAATAACTGGCAAAAACAGACAGTAAGGCGCAAAATATATATAAATATATTATATGCAAACACAAGGATTTATACTTTACCCTCCTTCTTGCTTTTTAACTCCTTTTTGCTTTTTAACTCCTTCTTTGCTTGTAACTCCTCACTTAGAGATGTCACTTAGGAGATTCGCCCCAGCTCAGGATTCGCTTGTGTGTCCAAGCTAAATGCAACTGCAAAAGCCAAGCAGAACTCACAGAGAAGGTTACTTAATTAGCAACACACCTGAAATAGCCCTTACCCTTTTTTTTTTTTCTTTTTTCAACAAAACTTTACACTGAACACAACACAAACAAACACAGTGCTCCCCCTTGCAATAGTAATGAATATACTCTCCTTCTTTGCTTGTAACTCCTCACTTAGAGATGTCACTTAGGAGATTCGCCCCAGCTCAGGATTCGCTTGTGTGTCCAAGCTAAATGCAACTGCAAAAGCCTAAGAAATTTTTTTCTTTAAAAAAATCACCTAACTTTTAGGGTGCGGCCTATATTCGGGTGCAGCACCATGAGATTTCTGAGAGAAAAAACAAGCCTTCTGGCTTGTCAGGTGTTTAATAATGCTTCTATATATTCTATATATTATATATATATGTAAAAGAGTTGATGGGGCAAATCAAATTGACTGGGTTCAAAGATGTCCCAAATAGGACATGGGGACAAACTGACCAGATGTAAAATTTCCAAAAAATGCACACTTTCTAAATGTGGCTTTTTAACTCCCAGACAATAGAACCTATACCAGGAGCTACCAAAAGTAGAATGTGTGCAAAAAATAAATTACTACCACAAAGTCAGACAAAGGCTGCTGGTGGAATTAGTGCATAGAAAGGATTAAAATACCAGAATTTGAAATACCATGGGGTGTCTAGTTTTCAAACATATATGAATTGGCCAGCTTCAAAGATAGTACATGGGGGCAATATTTTGGACATGTCAAAATTGCAAGTTGAAAAACTGAATTGAAATGTGGTATAATTACAGGGGCGGCAACTGGTACAGGGCCCTTCTAGATGTTCCTGTCTCTTTGTGCCGGTTGAAAATTGTTTAGCTAGGACCCTTCTCAGTCCAGGTCGAACGTCCCTCTCTAAACAATTTTAAACCAGCAGAGGGAGACAGGAATGGTGTCACTTTACGTCACATGACCCCAAGGTGAAACCGAGGCTGCTTGCATGGTGTGCTAGCAGGGGAACAAAAGATGCAGTACTTCCTTAAATGTTGACAAAAGGATGGGCAGACAGGAGTATGTATGTTTTCATGTATATAATTCTGGATGTCTGTATATGCGAGCATGGATGTCAATTTGTGTACATAAATCCAAAATAAAGAAGCAGAGGCCCAGCACTCTGGGCCTCTGGTAAGGTGAGTTTATTTAACACAGGCAACGTTTCGACACACAGGTCTTTTTCAAGCCTTGAGACTTGAGAAAGACCTGCGTGTCGAAATGTTGCCTGTGTGAAAATAGCACCAAACTTTTAGGGTTCGGGCTATTTTCGGGTGCGGCCTATATTCGAGTCAATATAGTATATCTTGTGTGGGTGCAGTAAATGAGAAAATTACAGCTAAAGACAAACCCCTAAGAATTCCCTAAGTTTAATTGCTAGTGAAAAAACACCATGGAGGTTTGTGAAAGGTGACTTGCTACTTCTCCCAGTGCACTAACATAGTCATAGTTGGCTCAGACATAAATACACTGCTGATTTTTGATAAAAATGACTTCATCCTAAAGCTTCAATTTAGCGTCAGCTTAATTTAATTACAATGTGTTATATGCACAAATAATTAACTACCATGCCTCATGTAAATCTTAAAACAAAAACAGTTTCATTTTTCACTGGTAAAATATAATTAGTCCAATCTTACAAGCTGAATATGAGCTGGACCATTTTTGATAAAATGTTCTGAGGTTGTTAAACTTTGCATTTTCATTTTTGTTCTTAATCTTTTCAATAACAGAGAAACCGGTCAGCTTGGTTTATCGATGTCCCTGCAGATATTTTGAAAGCAATGTTTCAAAAACCAGCATCAAGCACCTGAAGATCCTGTCCACTAGCAACTGCTCTTTACAGATTGTGTAAGTGCTTGTACCAACCCTACATATAACCTGACCCCTTTTTACTACTGCAGCCAATATTATTTTAAAAGAACGCAGTTCTTGAGCGTAACAATGGTAATATATATATATATATATATATATATATAAAATATTTCAAAAGTGTTAAGGAGTTGGGACCATTTGTCCAGACAGCATTTTACATAAGATGTTAAAAAAAGGATATCTACTGCAGTTTACACAATATATGAAACTTAGTTTGGCAGTATAACAGACAACATTGTTACGTATTTGTTGGTTGTTTTTCGTTTGTGTTTTTTAAAATCTTGTATGTAATGTGTATATAACCTTTTTTCTCTATGCTTGGCAGGGCTCGTTTGAAGCAGAATGGTAAACAGATATGCCTAGATCCCAAGATTAAATGGATTCAGGAATACCTGGAAAAGGCCCTGAACAAGTAAGCAGACAAAAGCAGAAGTGCAACTACCACCTCGGCATGGAACTTAAGACATGTCCTCAATGTACACCTACACTTCTCACTCCTGGAATCTCATAATGTATTTCGAGCTGAGTCCTGTGTCTAGCCTAGTGCTTAACAAAGACTGAAGGTAGTTCTTAACAAAGCAAAGGCAACAAAATGATCAGTATTCAACACCTTAGTGTCTTTGACGTTCCTCTAAAAACCTATTTGAAATCACCTGGCACATTGTTTAGAAGGCCTGCAGTTGATCCATTGACCTGCACTACATATATTACTAACCCTTGGTACAAACCAGTATCACACACTATAGTCAGTGTGACATACCTATATAGCGACCAAGGAGCATGCTCTTTATATTCTCTCTCTCTTTTATACTCTTTTATGTATTCATTACCCTATAGTCTTCTTTTTTATGTACCATTTCTGCCTAGTTAGTTTGGTACCAAGAATGAGAATGATAGCATATCCTGCCCCTCTAAATGTGAAAATAGGAAAAGATAATTTATGGAAACCTGCATTCATTCATTTAAGCATTCTGCATGCGTATGCAAATATAGTTTAAAATTCCAGTGCTTATTCCAGTAGCAAGGACTCATTTACTCTGGCAGAGCCAACTGGCCCCTTGTATGCTGTAGCAGGGCCTTCTTGAAATGTTTTGCATCAATGAAGAAGAAATGACAAACATTTAATGTAGCCGCATTGTTCAGCTGTAGTTAAAAATACCTCAGTGCCAAGAAACACAGAAACACAAAAAATAGAAACCCAAGAAGACAATCTTGCAATCTTTTTGTTTTAGATTTGGAGGGCAAAATTACAAAATTAATCCTGATATATGTACCAATGTTTTCTTTAGCACTTCTTGTATTGTTTGTTTTGTTCATTTTTGTTAATCAGTTATCCCTAGTTATCCATGTTCACTGCCCCTCCCTCTAGTTGGGCTACATGGGTCTTGTACCCCACACAGAAGAAGGGGATAACTAAGAAGAGGAAAATACAAACAATGATAGAGTAAAGTCTCAGTTCTATATGGGCTGCAGGCCCACCATCTTCACCAATAACATAGGTGGCGTTTTCAGCCAATTAGGGGCCAGTGAGAGTGCAAGGAACTGGTTGTACATCCCTTGATGGTTTCTTTAGTAAACAAAAAATGAGTAAATTTATGATGGTGTTTTCAACCAATGCTTTTCTGCCCCCTATCCTTAAACACAGCTGCACCACCATATTTTGGTAAATGCATAAGGCCAAATACCTATGTCTAATTCCAAAGCTAAAAAGGCAGTCCTAAAGTGAAGATGCTTGGCTGATATTCTGATACGGAAGATTCTAAAATACTTAATCTATTGTGCCTATAATAATAACAAAAATATATAATCACGACACCTATTACCAATATGGAAAATCTTTCATAACAACAAAACTTTGCAATATGGGCACCAATAATATTATTTTTGATTGTGTGTCTATTAAGTATATGAAAGATTCACTGCTTCTAGTTTGTCCCTGCCTTAACCCTGTTCCGTCACACCCTGTAAGTATGACTGATACTAAAGAAACTATGGCAACTTGGCCATGTAGTACTTGGTAGATAACATAATAAGCAGACTGAATATTCCTTACAATGTGCTGTCAAAAGTTGACAAAAATAAATAGCAAGAGATAATAAATATGGCCCACTGCTTAATTTCTTCATTTGTGTGCTGCACAGGTCTACAATAATCCTATAAAAAAGTAGTATAGTATAAGAATCTGGATTTACAGAAATAAAAGCTGAGGAGGGCACTTTTCAACAAGCTTACAAGCATCTTGTATTTCCCGTTGACAATATAAAACAACACGTTTAGCATTGGATGAATGTTTCTTTCCACAGAGAGCCGATCTGGGTGATTATCATTCATATTCTACTGTGCTACCAAACTATGGTAAAGAGGGTGTTTGTCAAATAGATTAGGCCAAGGTAACAGCAAGAACTCTTAATAACTAATTTGCATTTGTCTGAAAACATTTATTATGTAAAAACTAGAACAGTTGGTTGCTTTTGAAAATGTACTGATCCTAGTAATAACAAAAACAGTGTTTCCTATTTAAAGAGCAAAATGGTGTTGACTACACATCTCTCTGCCAATAGTTAAGGTGGGAATAACCTTAGCTTCTGATTTGTCAGCAATGCATTGATAACTGCTACTGTGTGAAAGTGATGGTTTAATAGAAGTTTACCGATCACAGTCTTATGACCTTTAAGCCATTTTGTTAAATGTGCTTTCTTTATTGCAAATTTTCTGCTTATGCTTAAAATGTGAAATTACTTTTTTAATCCTGTAGTTTTCAGTGACTGTATTTAATTACTAATCACCATATTCATTTGTAAATAAGTATAATCTTTGTTTATAAGACTATTCAGTGTTTTATAGTTTTTTATTTTTCTATTGTATGGAAACAGAAGGGAAAAAAATGAATTATTCCCCTTTTATACTGTCAGCAATAAAAATACTCTTATTTTAAAAAAGCTTCATGTCCTCATGCAATGTCTTTTAATAACTATTTCAGTTTCTTCTGCTTCAAAAATTATTCCATCCTTGTCTGAACTATGCTATGCATGCATATACTGTTTCTTTGCACAAAGGGTCTTATATATATATATATATATATATATATATATATATATATATATAATATTTCTTGTTTTATATAACACCATCAAAACAAGTAGTATATTACATAACAATTCAACAGAAACAAAAGGTACTTCTGAAAGACCATCACACTGTGCAAAAGGTAGAATGCCTAGTTTTGTCATCAATATTTATCAATGATGAAGAATAAGAAAGCTATAATAACAGCATTTAATAAACAACTAAAATGCACAGTGTACAAGCACAGTCAAATGCCTAATGAACCCTACACATAGTCCTTTCCCGCTTTACCGCAACAAGGAGAGCCAAAATTGCTTGTAATGGCACATTACACGTGGAAACAAATGGATGAATCCTAACAAAATTTCATCACGTTTGCAATTTGTTTTTGGCAGTTTCATCTGGGATTGCCATTGTTAACAGCGATTTGTACAAAAAACACGAAACAGGCAATTTGTACAAATTTAACCCCTTCGTGACAATGGCTGTTTTAACATTTCTGCTGTGCTTGTGTTTAGCTGTAATTTTCTTCTTTCCCATTTACTGAACCCACACAAGTTATATATTGGGTTTTTTCATTATTTTGATTTTATCATACCATTTACTATATAAAAAAGTATAAACTATGATGAAAAATTGAGAAAAAAAACTTCTGACTTTTTTTACTTGTCTATAAATCTAATGAAAAAAACTGCTAAATAGATTCTATTTGTCCTGAGTTTAGAAATACCCAATGTTTTTTTGTTGCTTTTTTCTGCACGCTATAGGGCAATAATTACAAGAACCTTTTTGCTTCTTTAAAACCATTTTTTCCAAATCTGATAATTCTGCCCCATGAGCTTTTTCGAACATCTTTGACGCTGGCCAATGCAATTTACCCCATTTTTTAAAACAAGACACCACAGGGTATTTCAAATGCTAGTATTTTAACTATTTCCATGCACTAATTCTACCACCAGTCTTTTTCAAACTTTGTTGTCATTTTTTTTGTTTTTTTTTCACACACATTTTACTTCAGGTATAAATTTACAGGTCCTGGTATATGCCACTGTCACACAACACCCCAATATGTGTTCCGCAACATATCCCATACCACCCATGCATGGGTGTTTGGGGGAAAAAAGGGCCACATTTATGGTATGCGCATTTTTCAATGTTGAACTTTGACATTTGGTGATCCTGTGCCCATGCCCTACTTGATACATCTTTGAGCCCGGCCAATTCAATGTACCCAATAAAACCATATATTTTTAAAAAGTAGACAACCCAGGGAATGCTGATATTTTTTGGTGTGTATTTTTCCCACGTGTTGTACTTTAGGTATGAATTTAGAGCTCCTGGTATATGTCACTGTCACACAACACCCCTATATGTGAGGGAACACTGAGTACAGTGATACCCCCCATGGGTTTGTTGGGTTGTTTGGGGGCTAAAAGGCCTCATTTGGGACGTGTGCATTTTTCAAATTGGAAATTTGACATGTAGTCATCGTGCCTCTTGTGTTAATTGGGACATTGTTGAACACAGCCAATTCAATTTACCCCATCAAATCATACAATTGTTAAAAGTAGACACCCCAAGGGCATTTAACAAGCCAGTATTTTAACAGATATATGTAGCCTTTTTTGTATTTTTTTGTACATTTTTAGGTTCCCCTGATGGTGACATCAGTGGATAATTATTTTTATTATCTATTATTATTTTTACATGTTACTATTTTAATTTTTTTCCATATTTTTTTTAAATTATTTTTTAAAATGTATTTTACAAATCACATGTGATTAGAAAGCTGGGCTCCATTAACTTGCTTGGTTGCATGCAGTACCTGTACTCAAGCTTACCGGCATCTTGCGAATGGAAAAATCTCTCGCAGTGGTGGTTGTGACCACTCTCTCCAGAGCGGTTACAGCGTGTCCTGGGGTGGGTATTCTGTGTTGCTGACATTGGATCAAGTTGCTTTTTTACTCTCCATTGGTAACCCGAGATTAACCCCACTCCCTCGGTATCATCCTGGAATAGTGTCTCTTTGTCAGTGGGCATTGCTGACCATAGAATTGTATGGAGGACATTATACTCATAATTGAATTATGCTTTTTGTATAAACATTATGCTGTCCCCAATAAACTCAGTTCTAGTTTGTAGCCTACAATAAGTCTCAGCTAGTGCTTGGGTGAATATTAGGGGTTCATTCCTTGAGCAATTGAGCTTTCAGCGGCAAGAAAGATCTCTACAGCTGAGCTACCCAGTCAAATTATGGGTATCTATCACAGGGCCTGCCGAGCAGCTGTAGGAATGGAGACTTGGCAGTCGGGTAAGTATGTTTCCTTTCACAGCTGCTAATTATTGACTTTAGGTCTTTCAACCACACTCACTGCTAAAAGGTATAAAAGTACATCTCTATAGACAAACATTGGCAATAGAGAGAGTCATACTGAAGAACACAGTGTCTTTAAACCAGTCATCGTTTGGTGGAATTTCTGCACTGGTAGATCTGCACTGTTCAGCTGTATTGTGAAGTGAAGGCGTCTAAGAGTAACAATAGCTTAGCAACAAAGTGGTAGATCATGCACGCTCACAGAGCAGGGCCGGTGCAATTTCAGAATATAAACATTAATAACCAAGTGCTTATGGCTTTGTCTGGTCAGTAGTATTTTTTTTTATAATGCTGAAATATTGTTTATGGAATGAGTAATTATTTTGTATTCTCAGTTCCTTACCTGTTATTTAGGAAGTGCTGCACTTCTTGTCTCCAGGGGCGTACCTGGTATTTGGCCCCCGAGGTGGATCCTGTATATGGCAGCCCCCCCGTTACTGGTGGCAAGAATATATATTTCACACATTTTTAAACTGTATGTCAACTGGAAAAAACTAAGAATCTGAAAAAAATGTATTAACATATAAATAAATTAAATACGTTTAAATAAATAACCTTTACTGAACAGATATGGCACAGCATAACTATCCTATCACTGTATACTGAGCCAGACATTGATGGTGGTACAGCCTAACTCATCAATATACGCTAATCCAGATATTGATGTGGTTCCAACTATGCCCCTGAAACAGCCTGCCTGTGCCACCTCTTCCCTGAAACAGCCTGCCTGTGCCAACTTTGAACCCCCTGCTTGTCGCTGTTCTGCAGAATCCCATTGGAATTTTCTAGTAAAGGGCTTCTGGTTTATGATAATAAGAATTCAATATGATTTATAGAGGGTTAATCACCACAATAGGAATTCTATATGGTTAAAAGAGGGTGCCATTGTAGATCTCTTCTATAATAATCATACCCCCATCAGCCATGTGTGATTTTTAGAAACCAATATCATAGCTTAAACATCCTGCTAATGAGGGAGCTCCAATCATATTTCCTGATAAAGCCAGTGTGAGGCTGGTGAAACACAGGACATGCACCTAACTAGACTTTTCACTTAATCTAACTAATAACTAATGCAACTGACAGCGTAACATAGAATGTGGCACTTAATTAACTTAGAAATCAATGTACTGTATGTATGCACTATAACTTTGCTCTCTCTAACCCTCAATGTGGCCAAGTGACTGCGTGCATACACTGTATATACATGAGATATTCACTCATTCTCTCAAGTCATTTCTTTAATAGGGGATCTGGACAAAATTTGTAATAAATTGAATACCACAACTGAATTATATTTTATGTGGTAGCTTATGTATAATTGCACTGAATGAATTTTGGTTATCTTATTTATACTCACTGATATAAAGGCTGTGTGCAGTCTGCTAATCTAAATTAATAAAATACTATAGCCAAAATTTATTATACATTGTAGCTTATGCTTAAGTGCACTGAATAAATGTTAGTTGCTATGAGTTAACAGCAACCCACGTCTGTGGCATGTGCTGGGGCCGGGCAAACAAGTCCGATCCATGGAGGCCTCACCTCAATGCCTCGATGGGTCAGGGCTGTTTTTGCAGCAAATATTAGGCAGGTGGTCATAATATTATGGCTGACCGGTGTAATAGTAATTTTAAGGATCTGTAGCAACCTATAGTGCAGGTGTGCATTTTAGACAATTATGTCAGCGATATTATTAATCCGGTCCCTCATTTCATAATGGGACTAGTCAGAGCCGGCCCTACTACGGAGCAGAGTGTGGCAATTGCCCCAGGCAGAACTTTTGAAGAGGCGGCACTTTGCTGCCCCAAGAAATGCTTTAGGACGCCGCAGCCAGCAGCAAGCTATTATTAGCTTGTCTGTGGTCTGCGGACCTAATGCACACTGCGCAGAGAATCTTCTCCTCCGTGATTGGGGGTCAGCTCTCGCATGGCAGCAGGAGTTTCCCAGTGATGTCAGGCATGTCTTGGGCCAGCCCTGGGACTAGTTTATATATACACTCACTGGCCACTTTATTAGGTACACCTATTCAATTGCTTGTTAACACAAATAGCTAATCAGCCAATAACATGGCAGCAACTCAATGCACTTAGGCATGTAGACATGGTCAAGACAACTTGCTGAAGTTCAAGCTAAGCATCAGAATGGGGAAGAAAGGGGATTTAAGTGACTTTGAACGTGGCACGGTTGTTGGTGCCAGACGGGCTGTTCTGAGTATTTCAGAAACTGCTGATCTAATCACGCACAACCATCTCTAGGGTTTACAGAGAATGGTCTGAAAAAGAGAAAGTACCCAGTAAGTGGCAGTTGTGTGGACGAAAATGCCTTGTTGATGTCAGAGGTCAGAGGAGAATGGGCATACTGGTTTGAGATGACAGAAAGGCAACAGTAACTCAAAAAAACCACTCCTTACAACCAAGGTATGCAGAATCCCATCTCTGAACACACAACACGTCAAACCTTGGGATACAGCAGCAGAAGACCACACCGGGTGCTTCTGTCCGCTAAGAACAGGAAACTGAGGCTAAACTTCGCACAGGCTCACCAAAATTGGGCAATGGAAGAACGTTGTCTGGCCTGATGGGTCTTGATTCCAACTGCGACATTCACATGGCAGGGTCAGACTTTGCATAAACAACATAAAAGCATGTATCCATCTTGCCTTGTAACAAAAGTTCAGGCGGTTGATGGTGGTGTGATGGTGTGGAGGATCATTTTCTCGGCACGCTTTGGATCTTAGTACCAATTAAGCATCATTTAGTGGAAAAGTTAAGATATTGTGTAATCTACTCTATAATATTTATTTCAAGGATTAGCCGCACTAAATTGTGGCTTCAGGCTTCCCATGTTGAATGATCAAGTATTATGTTAGTCCAGTAACAAAAGTATCATTCCATAGCACATTACTTTTGGCAATATATATATATATATATATATATATATATATACCGTATATACCGTATTTGCACTGGTGCGGGGAACTCTGATTTCTGACAGCCGGGGAAGTTCTGCGCGATGGACGCAGACAACCCCCGCTGCTAGCCACACCTCCTTCCTGCTGCAGCGGAAGTTGCCTACGCGAATCGCGAAGAAGTCTACACGCTGCCTGGACAACACACCGGGGAGTCAGAAGCACTGGTAAGATTTTTTTGGGGGCGGGGGTGTTAAATGGGGGCATAAGGCATTTCTGTAGGCAGAGTGCTCTATGCTATGCCTTTTAACCCCCTCAATGCCACTCTGCCTCCAGAACTGCCTATATGCCACTCTGCCCCATAATATGCCTTTTAACCCCCCTAAATGCCAGAGTGGCATATAGGGGTATAAGGCATTTCTGGAGGCAGAGTGGCACATAGGGGGTCAAAAGGCATATCATGGGGCACAGTGGCATATAGGGGGTATAAGGCATTTCTGGGGCAGATGTGCATAACTGGGGGGGCAGGTTGGAAAATAGAAGGAAATAAAACCAAAATATTTTTCTCAATCAAAGCTTTTATTTAAAAAATTTTTTTTACATGAATTAACATTTACTGGTAAAACTTTTTTCCTATAGGGTCGTCTTATATTCAGGCTTTTTCTTTTTTTCCTAAATTAATATTCAGATTTGGGGGGTCGTCTTATAATCAGGGTCGTCTTATAAGCAAGCAAATACGGTATATATATATTACAACAATTCGAAGGGCTGTATATATATATATATATATATAGTAGAGTAGAGGTTGTAGCCGTATTAGTCCAGTGGTGTCAATATCAAATAACAGATGGAATAAGTATCTTGTGATAATACCTTTTTTATTGGACTAACAGAATTTTGGAATGACAAGCTTTCGGGAGCTCTTCTCCCTTTCTCAAGTCTAAAACATTTCTGAGCAAAACGACACATAGAATTCAATGTTGTGTGTCAGGGGAGGGGGGCTTACTACCCAGATCTGATAAGGGAGGGTGAGATGTTGTAAAAGTATGTGTCCCTCCAGAGGGTCATAAATGTTCTGATAACTCCCCACTCATAATTCCCCCCTCAGAACATTTATGACCCTCTGGAGGGACAGATACTTTTACAACATCTCACCCTTCCTTTATCAGATCTGGATAGTAAGCCCCCCTCCCCTGACACACAACATTGAATTCTATGTGTCGTTTTGCTCAGAAATGTTTTAGACTTGAGAAAGGGAGAAGAGCTCCCGAAAGCTTGTCATTCCAAAATTCTGTTAGTCCAATAAAAAAGGTATTATCACAAGATACTTATTCCATCTGTTATTTGATATATATATATATATATATATATATATATATATATATATATATACAGCCCTTCAAATTGTTGTAATTCTTTAATTTCTGATCTTTTTTATATTACAACATATCAGGTTAATTCAAATATTAATGTATAACTGTAATTATTATTTTTTATAATGTGATAATATTCTGCAGTACTGTACATAACAATTACAGAAAGAAGAGGTAAGTAGGGCCCTGCACAAATGAGCTTTTAATCTTTCACTCAGATTTCATGCAAATAAAATAAAGCATGCCTCTGGTCTGAATCCACAACTCCAACATTTCACTAATTGTAGGCTGTCTAAAGTGGAGAAATGCAAGCCAGAGCTGATTCAGCTAAAGTGCTTCCTCCACTTGATAGTTTGATCCTTGCGCACATCTGTATCAATAATAAATGCAGACTTCCAATAGAGCCTGGCTCAGCTCTTGCCTTGACACCAACTGTTTCCCATGTAGCACAGTTTTAACATTTTAGCTGAAGATCTCTTACTTTAATCCACTATATGAAAAATGCTTTTACATTTTATTTGAAGATCCTGTCCTAGAAATCTCACACTGAAAAAACATTTACAGTGTAGCTAATCAGTAGGATCTGCAAAATGCCAACATATTGTATGACTTTTTAAGAAAAACTACAGACTTAAACCATTTTGACAAGTGAAAGGTCTAAACAATATTTTTCAGGGATGTACAAAGTCTCCTTTATCTTTTACCTTTAAATATTTTTCAGTTTAGCGAGCTAAGGGGGTGCAAATGTTTTTACCACTGAGACAATTTTATTTAAAATAGATTAAAATACATAATGTCACTTTAGTGAAAGAGGAATTGAAGCCCATAATGAATAAACCCTGGTACCAGGAACATATTACCCCAGTAACCAAACCATTTTCTGTGTTGAAAAATCTATAGGTTAAGCATAGGGCAAACAATTTTCAGAGTGGAAGACTGGAAAAAAAAAAGTCAAATGTTCATGTGAGGAGATGGCTGCACGAGAGGTTTGTAAAACCTAAAACCACAGTGTGTAGAACCTACAATTAAATATGGTACAGGAAATATTCAGATGTAGGCAGTGACGTAACTACAAAGGTCACAGGGGTCACAACTGCAATGGGGCCCATCTCTCAAGGGGGCCAGGGCTATCCATGCGACCACTTCTTCCTGTCTCCTTGTACTGCTTCAAAATTGTTCAGAAAGGGCCCTTCTGACCTGGAGCAGTTGTAAACTTCATTCTCATTGTTTTCTCTGTGTGACGGGAGGTCCTGTACACCCGCCAGATCGTTGCTTCCTTCCTGAGACCACTGCAATTAACCCTCTCAGCTCTAGACAGAACTAGTGCTGGAGAGATGAAGCAGGACCCAATCATCAGACAGAACTAATGCTGAGCTGAAAACAAGGAACACTTGTGAAAATATGCAGCCTTATATATCAGATAAGGATCCCATTACCACAAACTATACCCTGCCCAGACAGCCCAACACCACAATAAGGCCACAAAGAGAATGACGGTGATTCCAGGGTATTGATGGATAGCCCGAGGGTCCCTAGATGATTAGGTCCAAAAAAGCAACTTGATATGTGGACCGGACCCTGAGCAGTTTGAAGGTTCCCCGAGACAGTGGCTCCTAACCACCCCTTGTCTGCAGTGGCGTCGGCAGGGGGGGGCCAGAGGGGGCCATGGCCCCCCCTACATCATGCTGTGCCCCCCCGTGTGCCCCCCCCAATTGAAACGCCATCTTTTTTTTTTTGTAATAGACGCGGAGGAGAGAGAGAGGCGCCGAAGGGTCGCGGAGGAATACGTTTTCAGAAACTGTTTGGCGCCTCTCACTCTTCTCCGCGAGGCCTCTGCCTTGGTCGCAGTGCCGGCATTTCAAGTTGACCGCCGGCATATGATGTCATATCCGGCGCTCAACAGTGAAGCCGCGCACACTGCGGCAGAATCAGGGAGACAGGGACTTCGTGATCGCACTGCTGGACTTCTACAAGCCCAAGGTAAATGAACTTCGAAGGGGGGAGAGGGTAGAAAGTTAGGAGGGGGTTAGAGAGTGAGAAGAGGTAGATTGGGAGGGAGAGGGGATAGATAGGATAGCTTGGGAGGGCGAGGGAAGAGATAGGATTGATTGGGAGGGAGAGGGGATAGATAGGATAGATTGGGAGGGAGAGGGGAGAGATAGGATAGATTGGGAGGGGGAGGGGAGAGATAGGATAGATTGGGAGGGGGAGGGGAGAGATAGGATAGATTGGGAGGGAGAGGGGAGAGATAGGATAGATTGGGTGGGGGAGGGGAGAGATAGGATAGATTGGGAGGGGGAGGGGAGAGATAGGATAGATTGGGAGGGGGAGGGGAGAGATAGGATAGATTGTGAGGGAGAGGTGGTAGGGAGGGAGGGAGAGGGGTTAGATAGGGTAGGGACGGAGAGGGGTTAGAAAGGGTAGATAGGATAGATTGGGAGGGAGAGGGGATAGATAGGGAGGGAGAGGGGGTAGATAAGGAGGGAGAGGCGGTAGGGAGGGAGGGAGAGGGATTAGGGAGGGAGGGGGAGAGGAATTAGGGAGGGAGGGAGAGGGGTTAGATGGGGTAGATAGTGAGGGAGAGGGGGTAGATAGGGAGAAAGGAGGGTGGCAAGAATATTGAAATAAAGAGTCAGAATGAGAGAGAGAATGAATGGATTAATGTGTGGATGCATTAATGAATATGTGTAAATAATTTGTGTGAAAGAATAAATGATTGTGTGAATTAGTGAGTGACTGTTTTTGTGAATCATAGGTTATTTTTGATTTGTCAAAAAAGCAAAGATTGTATAAGCAGGGTGTTTAGGCAATGGGGACAAAGATGGCACAGATAGTGTGTTTATGGGACAAACATGGCGTACGTTCAGCTGTTTGGGGACAATGTTGACTCATGCTGGGCTGTTTGGCGACAAAGATGGCACGTCCTATGTACGTGTAATTTGGGTGCTGGTCAGGTTCTATGTGGGCAATGTGGACGCCAGGGTTGGCTTTGGGGTGTGTGACCAGTGATCTATGCCTGTAATTTAGGGGGTTTATCTATACCTTTAATGCAGGGTTTATATGTAATTTCCAATTGATATATACCTGCAAAGCTGGGTTTTGTGTTATTCTGTTGATCTGTATCAACTATATTTCCATACATTATTTATGTTTACCTGCAAATATAGGATTTGTATGTCTTATTCAGTTGATCAATACCTGGAGTGCTGTTTCCATGTGTTGTTTATTTGATCTATACCTTCAGTGCTGAGTGTACATGTGATTTCCAGTTGATATATACCTGCAATGCTGGGTTTGTGTGTTCTGTTGGTTTATACCTGCAATGCTATGTTTCCATACATTATTTATGTATACCTGCAAATACAAGGTTTTTTTTATCTCATTCAGTTGCATGTGCTGTTTTCATGTGTTGTTTATTTGATCTATACCTGAACTACAGGGTGTAAGTAAAAGAGCGGTATGGTTTAGTAAATGAGGGGACAAAGGGACTCTGGGGATGATTACAGGGGAGAGGACCTCTCAATGTCACAGTGCAGGACTGACTCTCACGGTCTTCCTCTGATCTGCAGTCAGTGTGGCAAATTTTTTTTTTTGGTGTGGTAGCGGAGGGAGTGATTGCATGCAAGGAAGCGTTGAGCGGGGCCCAAGGAAATGCTTGGGTAGGGTCCAATTTTTTCACTATAAAATAAATTGGCAGCAGGGGCAAATATTTATATATGTTTTGGCAGCAGGGGCTAATATTTATTTATATATTGGCAGCAGGGTCTAATATTTATTTATATATTGACAGCAGGGATAAATATTTATATATATTGGCAGCAGCATCTAATATTAATATATATTGGCTGCAGGGGCTAATATTAATATATATCGGAAGCAGGGTGTAATATTTCTATAAATCGGCAGCAGGGTCTAATATTTATATATATTGTCAGCAGGGGCTAATATTAAAGAATGAAAAATAACTGCCAGTTTAGCTGTTATTTTGAAATCCTATTTCAATCACGGTCTTTACTATTATGTAGTTAAAAATGCACGTCTAACGTGTGTATGTATATATATATATATATATATATATATATATATATAGTGTATATGTGCTGTTTTATAATTGGCCCCCCTACTTTGGTCCTTGGCCCCCCATGTGCCCCCCCTAAATATGAAAGCTGTAGACCCCACTGCTTGTCTGAGCCCCACTACATGTTGTATATTTTTGCAAAATAGCGCTCTGGTGGGGCCAGGGACATCAAAGATATTTAGGGTTAAAAATGCCATCCGGCATTCCTGAGGATCCTAGCGGACGAACAGTTCCAGAGAATTATGGCTAAGACCCAGTCAGGTACAAGGCACGGGAAATAAAGATCCAATGGGTCTGGGTGACACAAGGGTGTGATTATACTCCTGGGGATAACCAAAACAGGTAAACACAACCCTGTATAACCCGGACACCCTCGGCACAGGTGGTGGGGGTGCAGACCAGGGGTAGTCCCGGGAGGGAGCAGCCTGTAGATTCCCGGCCGATGGGACTTCCAGGAGAGCGGGGGTTAGCTGGCGTGGTTACGGAACTCGCCCCTGGCTACCTCGCGGCTCGTCCCGGCAGAACTTTGAACTGCTGCCGCTCAGGGTCCATGCCACCGATCATGTCTCTTTTTGCAAAGGATATCCTCATGGCCCCTGGGCTATCCATTGGTTTCCCCCGGGATCACCGTCGCTCCTTTGGGATCACCCCGAAAATGACGGTTGAAAGCTGTACGGACATTGCGGGGCTCGGTGGGCTAAGTGTGGCGCCAGACTGTCTGGACTAGGCGGGGCTACATGGACATGCTTTATGGCCTTTTTCCTGTATAGAAGCCCGTGTGTTTCCCAAATAAAGAGTCCCTGTTTTACCTCACTACGAGTCTTGTCTTGTTATTAAGGTCAGCCTCGGTGCTGCCCTTGTCAGGGCGGTAGAGCTCTGTATTGATCTGTATACTACAGTGCCACTGAAGTTCCTGAAGAGCTGTGGCCATGGGGCGGAGGAAGCAACGTTCGGCGGGTGTACCCAGTCAGGGTACAGGTCAGTCCTGTCACAGCGGCCAAGGATCATTGATGCACGTGGGAGGCTACTGTAGCTCAAATTGCTGAAAAAGTTAAGTGCATCACAGTTTGCTGCATATGGGGCTGCATATGGGGCTGCATAGGATCAGACCAGTGAGGGTACCAATGCTGACCCTTGTCTACTACCGAAAGTGCATACAATGAGCACGTGAGCATAAGAACTTGACCGCAGAATAATGGCAGAAGGTGGCCTTGGTCTGATGAATTACGCTTGCAGTGGTTTTTGTTTCTCTTTTTCCCTGCTCTCCTCCGATGTGAAGATCCTCTCCTTGCCATGAGGAACTCTTCTGTGAGCCCGCCCCCTTGAACATCACGTCTTGAAAGCGGCAGCCCAGCTGCGAAGTTCAAAGAAGCCGTCGTGCGGTTGTAAGACCACTTCTGCTGGCTGCCTAGTGAAGTTAAAGCGGCCGGCGGAGGTGGTCTTACAGCCGGGCGGCAGCTTTGAATGTTGGTCTGCCGGCCCACGGACCGACCGGCCCACCGGGAAATTTCCTGGTTGCCTGATGTGCCAGTCCAGCCCTGACTGGCGACCATATCGGCCACACATAGGCCCAGTCAGCCCGGCCCTGACTGGACCTATTTGCAGGTAGGGGCCTTGAGCTGCAGCTCCACCAGCCCCTACGTTAATCCGGCCCTGGTCATAATGTTATGGCTGATCAGTAAAAGTGCGCTGACGCCATTTTAACTTGTTGGTAGCAGTTACAGAAAGATGAAAGTTGGAGTGT
Organism: Sceloporus occidentalis; assembly: GCA_023333645.1. NCBI lineage: Eukaryota > Metazoa > Chordata > Lepidosauria > Squamata > Phrynosomatidae > Sceloporus > Sceloporus occidentalis. The sequence goes on from JALMGF010000152.1 coordinate 817,655, forward strand.
GAGACAGTCATTAAAAGGGACAGTTAACTTAGCAGAGGCTGAGTTGCACATCTACCATACTGCAAGTTAATGAAATAGTTTGGTGTTGACAATTTACTGTGTGGGGTGGTTTGGAGAAGCTGTAGTGTAGTTTATATCAGTTAATTGTATACACAGACTACATCAGACATTTTTTTCACCATTTTTAGAGATTTTTTTCACTTTAAAATGCTTCTTGGTTTTGGTTAACACAAAACAAAAATATATGTGACAAAATGAGGCGTATGACTGTGCTTGCACACTGTGTTTTTGGTGTTTCTTAAAAATATACTGATACTGCATAGAGTTTAGGTGATTAAAAACAGTTTCTCATTAACCAAGTTTTGTTTTTTTCAAGTCTCATTTATTTATAACAGTACAATGACATACATCCGCAATGATACAGCAAGATATTAGACAAAAGTACAAGGAAAACGCACATAAGAACCTCGGTACATGGCATATGAGCCACAAAAGTGGCAAAGTAAGTGCAGAACATTGGTGAGAGCAGAATACACAACAGTACAGTAAATGGATATCAGCCATTGTAGCGGACCAGAGGGTCTAAATGAGAGCTGAGCAGATAACCATAGAACATCACGGTAATAGAACAATACCCCCAGGCTAAAAACCGTTCGAGGCGGAGTAAGGTCCCTCTAACAACTACAATATTCAGATCGGAATGCACAGTGAGCAAGGGAAGGTAACCCCACAATGTAATCCAAAGTAAGTGCCCTGGAAGTGGGGGCATGAGAACCAGAGTAACAAAAGGAGGGAGAAGGAGAACAAAATAAGGGGAGGGGAAGGCGGTACAGGAGAAAAAGAAACATGCAAGGATCATGGCGGGACGCCCTCCCCCCCGGCGGGCGGCTCGGCGATACAGGGAAATGACACCAAGGTAAGTCCTGGTAGGGCGAATAGAACAAAAGTACCAGCACAGGTATGAGTTGAGAAAGGGGACGAAGAGGACCATGGAGGACACGTGACCTGGAGCATGTGGACGACTCCCAGATCACAGATCAGGGAAGAGATGGGGGTTGGCAACGTAGGATAGTGGTGAAACGGGGGGACAAGAGAAATTGGTTCCAGAGGAGCCACTTTAATTCATTGTTGTAACCCCGGCCCTTGGCTGTGGACACCAGATCCTCCATGTTGCAAGTGTACACAACTTGTCGAACCCAAGCCTCTATAGGAGGTGGGCGAGCCGAGCGCCAATATCTGGGAATAACGGATCTGGCCGCATTAATGAGGTGAAAGGAGAGCAAACGTTTGTATGAACCAAAAGATCGCGCAGTGTGTTGAAGCAGAACCAGCGCAGGGGTGAGTCGAATGTCAGGATCGCACACTTCCCTGATGACTTCCTCCACCCTGTCCCAGAAAGGCCGGATCAGCGAACACTCCCACCATATGTGGAGGTATGTGCCCAGGGCCAGGTCACACCTCCAGCACATGGGCGAGGCTTGAGGAAAAAAGCGGTGCAGGTCAACAGGCAGCTTGTACCACCTGGAGAATAATTTGAAAGCAGTTTCCTGCGTCTTACTGGAAATAGAGCCCCTCTGCGTCAGAAGGGCCATAGAATCCCATTCCTCCAGAGAGAAGACTTGGTTTAAATCATGTTCCCATAAACGAAAATAATATGGCTTATCAGGAAGGCGCGACGTGACCAAGAGAGCGTATAACCTGGATAAAAGATGAGCGGGTTCAGCAGCGGCCGCGCATAGCGTCTCTAGTGGTGTATGTGGCCTATGAAAAGATGCGTCAGTGAGTAGTGGGGATAGAAAGTGGCGCAATTGACAATGAAAAAAGGCCAGGAGAGGCGGAGGGGATGGAGAACATGCGAGGGTAGGCAGCGGACGGAGGCGTCCGTCAACAATCACATGAGACAACCGAAGAACCCCAGACCCGGCTGGTAATAGTAGCCAAACCAAGTTTTGGACCAAAACTATTAATATCTTTATATCTTATCATATTCATAAATATTGGTGAGTATGGTTATTTTTTAAAAAAAATGTTTGCCTGCATGTACAAAACATTGGAATATCTCTGTGAGAAGGATTGACCATAGTTTTCATGGGTCAGGCAGAGGAGGAGACAGGCGTTTTTGAAGAAATATTCAGGTGAACCTTGATATACAAGTCCCAAGTAGCCGGTAGTTGAACTGCCATGAGCTGCATGCAGCAGTAGTACAGAACATCCTGGATCTAGTAGTGTTAATATCTTGTTCAACCCACCTACCTTACAGTAACTAAGTAAGATGAGATTTTAGTTACAAGTTGGGACTCATGAGGGGTCATATGCTGAGGACTTGGTGGGATCCAGGGCGAAGATAGCTTGTAAGCTATTCTATGGTGAAACAAGGAATACAATCTCTACCAGTGCCACAACAACCACCACCACTGGTGCTACCACTGCTGCAAGCACTGCCAGCAACACCCCAACAAAGATGGGCACACACTGTCAGATGATAGCAGCAGATCTATTTTTGGTCCAGAAGATAGTGAGGTAGAAAAGGGACGGTCTACTCTTTAGGAAGAAGTGAACCTTACTCCACCCTCTGCTCAGATGAAAAAGCACATGATTATCGACAACAATACTGTGGATGACGGCAATCACTTGGATTTAGATTATGAGCCAGACATGGAGGAGTCAAGCAACACATCTCCCAGTAATGATTTCTCTGTTAGATGTGTTGCTCCTTCCACTCAGAAGCAGCAATGGCAGTGTTGTTATGCCACAGGTTCCCCTAGATGGGCTGGCACCACTACCATCATAATCATACTATGAGGGGAAAAAAACTCTAATACCACTAAATTCATCTGGTGGGTAACGCCAAATTAAAGTATGGGAGCATTTTGACAGTGTGGTAGATTGGCAAAAAGTGCAAGTTGTGTCTTAATGCAGTGAGCTGGAGTATGGTGTTAGGATATCTCACCAATTCTGGTATTTGTGTGAGGGGCAAACGAATAGGATTAGTGGAACGGAGAACCAAAGACCCAGAGAGGGTCCATTCGGTCTGAGGTGTGCCATGACCGACGTACCAGGTAGGCCTATAGAGGGCCACCCCGTAAATAGAAATGAAAGAAAGGATAGAGGAGAAAAGAGGAAATAAAAGGAAGGAAATTAATAAGGGGGGGCAAGGGAGGGCAACGTTAGGAGCTGTAATGTAGCTGTGGAAGGGAGAGGCGTTGGTTAAATAACCATAGCCCCTCCCACAACTACAGGCTAATATACATCAGCCTTCACATTTGTGTGAGGGGCAAACGAATAGGATTAGTGGAACGGAGAACCAAAGACCCAGAGAGGGTCCATTCGGTCTGAGGTGTGCCATGACCGACGTACCAGGTAGGCCTATAGAGGGCAAAAAGAAGAAGACACAAAGTTAGTCGTACCATAACATGACAACACGAGGAGTTCCATCTGCCTAGCTTTTAATCACCTGGGCTGGAACTTATTCTTAGACGCTGCCCCAATTATGCGAGCGGGTTAAGGCCAATCCTGGTACGTAATAACCTAACATCTGATAAACATGACTGACGACAACAGCTCCCTGGGGAAGGGCAAAAGAAGACTGGCTTTCGGTTTCCCAGTCAAAAAACCAACAACAAGGCTCCCAGGACTGCAACTGGGCACCAAACTGAGTCGGTAAGAAAAAAACCGTAATTCGTGTACTTGGCCGGACCGATTCGTTTTCGTATGACCGAGGGACAGAACGAAATGATCAGCAACAGAACACAAGTCCGAGACTTCAGAGATGACGAAGAATAAAGTGTAATGGCCAGTACCCTCGGTCGCATGAACCAACGAAGGCTGACTTACCGTCCCAGTAAAATAAGGACTGCAACTGGTTACCCGGGGACATTGGTAGGAAGCAACAGTGTACTCGGACCGGATTGATTCGTTTCGTATGACCGAGTGACAGCTCGTAATGATCAGAAGAACCGAAGCTGAATTAAATACAGTAGCCAGCTCACCAAGCTGCCTGCATCCGAAAAAATTACATGGAAGCTTAAGCACTAAACATGTACCAGGACTAAACAGGATGCCCATTAACATTAGCAAAGCTCTTACTCGCCATCCATTGGTAAATCACTGGGGGACTTCACTGGCTTGACCTTGCAGAGGTTATATCCGGGTGAGAAGAAACCAGAGAGGTTCTTTAGAACTACAATATTGATCTTAGACTTCTGTCAGGAAAAGCTTCATCGCTAAATGAAAAGGCTTAACTGTGCTCACCGTGAACTAATAGCGGATACGGTCAGATTGTCAGCTCTGAGGGACAGTTTGCGTATAATCGTCAATGTGTGAATATGAGTGGATGATGACAGTCGCTGAGCGAGACCAGAAGGCTCACACTGAATCCTCTCTCTAACCGTCCCACTCACTGGAGCTAGAGCCTGAGAAGCAGACATGTAACGGACTCACGGACGCGGAGCCTGAAAAGCAGACGCGTAACGGACTCACGGACGCAGAGCCTGAAAAGCAGACGCGTAACGGACTCACGGACGCAGAGCCTGAAAAGCAAACGCGTAACGGACTCACGGACGCAGAGCCTGAAAAGCAGACGCGTAACGGACTCACGGACGCAGAGCCTGAAAAGCAGACGCGTAACGGACTCACGGACGCAGAGCCTGAAAAGCAGACGCGTAACGGACTCACGGACGCAGAGCCTGAAAAGCAGACGCGTAACGGACTCACGGACGCAGAGCCTGAAAAGCAGACGCGTAACGGACTCACGGACGCGGAGAAGCAGACGCGTAACGGACTCACGGACGCGGAGAAGCAGACGCGTAACGGACTCACGGACGCGGAGAAGCAGACGCGTAACGGACTCACGGACGCGGAGAAGCAGACGCGTAACGGACTCACGGACGCGGAGAAGCAGACGCGTAACGGACTCACGGACGCGGAGAAGCAGACGCGTAACGGACTCACGGACGCGGAGAAGCAGACGCGTAACGGACTCACGGACGCGGAGAAGCAGACGCGTAACGGACTCACGGACGCAGAGAAGCAGACGCGTAACGGACTCACGGACGCGGAGAAGCAGACGCGTAACGGACTCACGGACGCGGAGAAGCAGACGCGTAACGGACTCACGGACGCGGAGAAGCAGACGCGTAACGGACTCACGGACGCGGAGAAGCAGACGCGTAACGGACTCACGGACGCGGAGAAGCAGACGCGTAACGGACTCACGGACGCGGAGAAGCAGACGCGTAACGGACTCACGGACGCGGAGAAGCAGACGCGTAACGGACTCACGGACGCGGAGAAGCAGACGCGTAACGGACTCACGGACGCGGAGAAGCAGACGCGTAACGGACTCACGGACGCGGAGAAGCAGACGCGTAACGGACTCACGGACGCGGAGAAGCAGACGCGTAACGGACTCACGGACGCGGAGAAGCAGACGCGTAACGGACTCACGGACGCGGAGAAGCAGACACGTAACGGACTCACGGACGCGGAGAAGCAGACACGTAACAGACTCACGGACGCGGAGAAGCAGACACGTAACAGACTCACGGACGCGGAGAAGCAGACCTGAAAAACGGACTCACGGACGTGGAGCCTGAGAAGCAGCCATGTAACAGATTCACGGACATGGAGCGACAACCATGATCTTAAACCCCCCCCCCCCACATTGACTCTGGCCTGAATACCCACAGAGGTGCATTTAAAGGAAAACTCATCAGCCGGAAGGAGGGAAACTATGATGAAGCTCGTATGGGAAATAAGGCTCAGGGAGCTTCTGGAGGTACAGCCATAATACCTGTAAAGGAACCACATGCTAAACCCTAATCTGGAATTACGGGGAGGGATGAAAAACAGCAGCTTCTCTTAAAACCGGATTCCACACTTAATAGGAGATAGACATTGCTTGAGAAATAATGCCCCGGGGCACATCGCTTTGGTAGGGCCTAATGGCATCCGTGCAAATATGATGTAGCATGAATAGACTAACATGGCAACCAGTGGTGGCAGGGCCTGCAGGAGAGGAAGGGGGCAGGCCTGCCAGTGCAAGATGGGCTTCCAAAATTGGCTAAACTCTTGTGAATTAAGGAGACCGATGCCACCCACTAGCAAGGTGAGCATGTCCCTCATTGCACCCTGTCCACAAAACTAGATTGTGGCTGGCTAGATCTATGAGGAGGAGACAGGGGACTAGCAAACGGTGGGTAGAAAAATTCCGCTATGCTGGCCGAGGCAGAGAAAGGAATGTATCACCTTGTTAATACAGCCGTTGATTTAGCAACAGACTGAGCACGGAGGGAATGTGAGGCGGCAAAGTCTGACCCAGGAGCGTGCGAACAGGGAATGGAGGACCTCTCTTCTTGATCGGATAGGAATGAGAAGTCTATGCAACGGAACCTGGACATATACCCCGGACCTAAACCTGAACTAACTGAATATCTAACCGAGCTCCGCGCTGGAGCGGGATGAAACGTAGAGGGAGGCCTAATTAACTAACAGTGAGGCAGGAAAACTAGCTCGTGGGACGTAACCTGCAAGCGAGGAGGGGAGATTGCCTCGGGGTGGGGCGGGGGGGCCAACTGCCTAGTTCAAGGAGGCCGTCTATCTAAGTGGGGACGTAACGAGGTCTCGAGAATATTGCCTCCTATCTGACTCACTAAACCTGACACTCTAAGGTTAGCAACCCCATGGAACATCTGTTTCTTCCAATTATTGGAAGAGGGGCCCGGTTGTAATGACGGGAACCGACCTGCCGGTAATCTAATTATAGGAATGGGAAACCAGACAGTGAGATAAAACAGAGTACCTCAATAATAAACGTGAGCTGGACACTGTAATCGTGTAAAGCAACGAGAAGAAAAAATTTTGAGCGGGACAGTTGATACGTGGAACTGCCTCCCAGCAGAAGACAACCATTAATACCTGAATTAGCAACAAGAGGCAAATAGCAGTACCTAAGGTGGCAGTCCGCTCGGGAACTGCTTAAGCGGCGACTAGGTAGAGAAGACCTATAGCAGAAAGTACTGGAAGACCAATAACAAACCACTTGACCTGGACACTTATCCTAAATAACACGCCACACAGTGAAAACAAACAACCTACATGACTTATCACACGGCCAAGCTGTAATCGTGTACAGTAATGTGAAGAAAAATCAGAGCGGGACGGTTGATACGTGGAACCGCCTCCCAGCAGAAGCGGTAGAGGCCAACAAGTATCTGAATTAGCAACAAAAGGAAATAACCGTACATGACTAGACGACTAGTTAAGAAGACGTTTAACAGAAAGTACTTGAAGACCAAACGCAACAAATATTGCGTTTCGGGGGGCCAGCGAGAGTTCGGGGGGCCAGCCCTACTACCAGAAATACACAACAAATGTAACCTGCACATACAAGAACCAGCACAGAGAATACATAAGAACAAGACAGACCTATCCCATGGCCAAGCTGGATAGTGTAGAGAAACGTGAAGAAAATTCGAGGAGGACCGGTTGATACATGGAGCAGCCTGCCAGCAGAAGCGGCCAAGGGCAACAGACAGTTCCTTAATTAGCAATAACAGTGGAGGCGACCAAAGCAACAAATTATATATACATACATACAAATCATGTGACCAGCCTAAATAACTTGCACTAATAGTGAACAAAGGGTTAATGAAAAAAGTGGTTAACTGGCAACCCTTATCCGACTCTAGCAACAGAAATTCCTCAACCAGGGCCAGTTGATACATGGAACAGTCTACCAGCAGAAGCGGTAGGAGACCAACAGAGTAAACTAGGGAATGTAGCTTGTATGCTGATTGTTATCCACAAATTGTGTGTACATGAATTAATTGGAGTTAAGTATAATTTGAAAGTACTCCAACAACCAATGTAATTGACCAGCTGTAGCATACGAGTAACTCCAAGAACAAATATAGCAAGCGACTGAAAATACACTTGGATAAGGAAATGAACCTCCATAAAAGTGCAGACATAGTAACATGAGCTGAACAGTATAAAAGCATGAAGGAAAGAGAGCGTGCTTAATGTGTAGCGCAGGACTAGAGGTATCCAACAGGTATCGGTAGTAAAAGGGTTAACAGGCTTAGTAACGATTGAGTATGAGAAGTGCACCTGTGTGGCCATGCATACATATAAACAATCCGAATCAAGAGAAGTACCCAGCATAGCTCCAGTGAACTGCTACCTTTAACACAGATGTTGTAATTAGGTACTGTTAGTAAAAGAAACATATAGATATTACAAAGGAAGTGAAAACAGGCTTGGGAAGGTTTAGGATTGATTAACAGCACCTGTGCAGCGCCCTGCATACACAAAGCAGTCTGTAAACAACAACAAAACCCCACGTAGACCCCATAAATGAGTTAATAAACAACCAAGCAAGCAACGAGAAAAGTATAACCAGAAGGGGGGTGCCCCCTCTCGAATAACCCCGAAAAAACCTGATTTGCAGGAGTCATTTGGCTCCTGAAACCCAGACATGCCACACTGCCAATACTAGCTGAAAACTGCAATGTTCCTTCCTGAACTTCCTGTATAGCATCAGCCAACGTTAGGAGCTGTAACATAGCTGTGGAAGGGAGAGGCGTTGGTTAAATAACCATAGCCCCTCCCACAACTACAGGCTAATATACATCAGCCTTCACATTTATCAACACCTAGGTACACACCACGGTGCAGCTTTGCTTCAGAGGGAAACTGGCAGCATTTGCGACAACAGCAAACTCACAACAGCTACTACCAGCTGCAGCCAGTGCGAGGGGCATGGCGAGGCCATAACTTTATCAAAGAGCCTGGTTCTCAGAGACAAGTGGGGCATTGCCATTTACTGGACCAGCCTAGAACACTCTGAGGCTTTCTATTCAAGGAGAATGTCAAAGCAGTAGCCCAATAAAGTGACATGATTGCTTGGTCAGCTAATTGCTGTCGGTGGTGCTTCCTTCTGCATGATTAAGGCCCTCACTCCCCAGTACTGCTTCCTCTGTTGCTCCACCTTCAGCAGGACTGTAGTGCCGTCCATTTACCAGCCTTGTGTGTCATAGTTGAAGGATGACCAATACAAAGCAGCTGGAGAAAACGCCCATAAAGGCACAGCATGCCTTTATTTCACTGATGGCAAGCTGGTGGCTACCCAAATATTTGAAGGACAATATCACTGTAGCTGATGTAGCTGATGTGTCACATAATTCCACACATGGTGACAAGAGGGGTGGAATTATGTGACACGTGGCGACAGGAGGGGTAGAATTAGGGCAGAAGGGCAGTAGGTTTATAGATCTTTACTACTCCATGCTGAGATTATGGATGAGCATCACACATCAATATTGTGGCAGTTCTTATGAAGATGCTGGTGCAGTGGATTAAACCACAGGCAGGCAGTATAAATTATAACAGTGCCTCAAACATTCTGAAATAGGTTAAAGATAGGGACTTTGTAGGTTTGCGATGTCCATCACATGTACTGCACCTTTTGGTAGGGGCAGCTATTCCAACTGATGAGCGGTGTAGGCTGTTGAAACTAATTGGTGCAGTAAGATTGCCAGGCACTTTCATCACAATGTGAAGGTAAGCCAGCAGATGAGGGAATAGGAGGAGAAGGCAGGTCTATGCCACTATGTTTACACGAGGACATAGTCACCCGCTGGATCACCACCACTCTTTTTCCACCCCAGATCATTGGGGTGTCTATCCAAGCTCCCCGAAGTCAGACTAGCTGTTATCTGGCCAGGTCTCTCCTTAGTGCCCCAGTAATTGCTTTCATGACCACCCAACAGTGTCCAAAGTGTCCATACATAGAACACCGCTCTCCCCACACCTGGTGGAGCAGATGGCTTCCATACGCTGGGGATCCATTTTTTTTTTCTAATGTAAAGGGAAAGATTCAGTCTGTCTGCCAGTGCCTGTCCCATGCCCTGCCTCTGCTCCTGTGATCCTTACTCCTTAATATTTTTTTCCAATTTTTGGTAAAATTCAGTGTCCTGTACAATGGGGCTGGATATGTGTCAGTGTCTATCCACTCCCAGTACCCTACTACTACTTCTGCTATATCACCTTACTTCAATTAACCAAAATGGTCCAATTGAGTACTATGTGTGTATCCATTAGTGCAGTGGTGCTTGTCACTGAGCTGGATAGTCCGACCGACTACCTCGACTGACTTGTGCTCCCTTAGCCTGGGACAACACGCTCTTTCCACGGTTTCACAGTAACTAGCCGAGACTCAGTGTCACTCTTTGTATAACCAAAACAAAGACTACTTTATTTTTCACACACATTGCTGGATATAGCCAGCAAATCATACATTAACATAAATCAATAAATCGCTTCTCGGCCTTTTGGCTAAGATCAAGTGTAGTTCCCCTTGTGGTGGTGGTGGGGGGGTGACACTGGTCCTCTGGCCTTAGGGTTGGGAAAGCAATGGAGCCTGAGGTGTTGAATTGCCCTGTCAGAAATGCTGGAGTCACCGTGTGTAGTATTGCACGCCACTGCACACGGTGAGCGCACGTTCTCACTGGCGGCCTACCAGCACTACCTTTTCCCCATGTACCATCAGGTTTTGGGGTTAAGATGATTTATTTTTTAATCCGGCAGGATTTTGATTCCCCTTTATTGAATTCACGGCTTTTGAAATTCACGGCTTGGCCCCCACGACGTTTTGGCACACGTTTTTGATACCACGTTTTTGGACACTGTTTTCTTTTTAGAGGCAGTGAAGCCTGGACCTAGCTGGATGAGGATTGGGAGCCTTCTGGCCCCTTCCTCTCTTCAAGAAGGCCAGCAAGGAGTCTCACAACAGGGTTAGTAAAGGGATTAACAATACAATTGGGTCCCAACCTCCACTATCTATTACTGGCTGAAATAAGTTCCAAGGTCTTTACAAAGCCAGGGCCCATAGTTGGTAGGTAGGGGGCTGGCTCTCAGGCCTCTGCAGTGGCCCCAGTGATGGAGGGTTCCATCACAGTGCTGTTGCTGGCAGTCACATCCTGCAGTGCAAAATTGAGTCTGGATCGTTTCCCAAACCTTGAGATTGTGCTGCTGTAGGTGAATGAAGCTGCCAGGGACCTCTCCTTTTGTGAACACCCCCCTGAACGTCGCTTCCGAATAAAAAAATTTCATCCAAAGCAAAAGTTTGTTGCCCCCCCAAAAATGCAGCTAAAACTAAACAAAAATGTCTAATTGACACTATCAATATTGAAATACCATCTCTTCTGTCTCTTAACCCCTTAACAACAAAGTCCATACATGTACGGGCTTGGAGTGCAACGTGATAATGACAAAGCGGCTTTGCAGCATTCACAGAAGCCTCACAAAGTGAGGCTGACCATGGATCCGGGGAGGAAATCCCTCCCCACAAGAAAAATGGCCGCCGCCGCACCGATCATCAAAGGTCACAGCGGCGCCCCGCTAAAACAGCTTAGGAAGCGATAGGAATAATTTTTCTTTAAAATAGCACCAAACTTCATGGGTGTGACCTATAATCAAGCCAATATGGTCATTGCCCTTTTGCAATTATTGTTAGAATCTTTGTATTTTAGAAACAATGCTGCTAATCCATTGATTTATGTGTTTTGAATGCCATTCTCTTTTTCCTTAATTCATTACTGACTTCGCTATTAAGCCAGAATGGTATCAGTTTCCTTCATTATTATTTGTTACCCAAGGCGACATGCTTATAAGTCTGTTTCATTAATGTTAGTTTCAAAGTATTCCTCCGTGTAACTAAAGAATATCTACACTGATTTGCACATAGTAAAAAATGAACTGGAGTTAATGCAAAATGGTGTCTAATAAGCATGTAACATGAAAAATAGGGCTGAAGCACTTATCTCCAGTACAAAACTGAAAATTACTCTTTGAACAAAGAATACCTAAAAGTTGGTACATAATCTAAATGTAATATGTGGGTCTGCATTATGAAAAAACGTGTTGTCCCTTGCAAACTAGGAATACAGAACACCATAAAATGTTTCAAGTGTTTCAAAATGTTTAGTTAATCTTTGAAATAAATCCATTATCATGGGATTCAAAGTTAATAATGCATAATGGGATTCAAAGTTATTAGTTATGAGCTCAAAAGGCTTCAGTTTAAAGGGGAACTGTCATAGTCACAACTTTAAGCATAACTAGGTTAATTAATTAAAGCTACCCACAGCTTGTGCTTTTTGTTTGGTGATCATAATTATAGTTTAAGATATTTAGATGTCAACAATGACCAAGGCTGAGGACTGTGTCCTAGAGCTGTAAAGCCATAATTAGGTAATTTGAACAATATGATCTTTTGGTACCATTTGCCTGTACCAGCAACGGGATAGTCATACTGTGCAATTAGATCCTGTAGAAGTTAAAAGGTGACGATTTTTGCAAAATCTCTGGAAATACTTGACCTGCAGTAAAAACATATACGTTAAACCTACATACTGCAAATCTCATTATTTTTGTATTTATAGCACCAGAGTAACATGACTGTTTTTAATGGGATATCTATAGACAGCTTTCATTGCCAGAAGGAGGCTCAGCCCAATTCCTGGTTTGGCTTGGCAGTATAAGCCAAAGTGTTTTGATCAATACATATAAATGATTTCATTATTTTATATTTCTTAACACTCATATAGTTTATGCCGGTTTAGACCCACAAATCATACACCTTTTACCATCAAATCTTTTTGATTGTTGTCATTGAAATCCCTTGAATGCGATATGCCACTTTACCCTCATATTTTTCAGAATGAAATTAATTTTCAAACTGTTGTGAGAATCCCATACCTAGCCAGAGTCCCCAGTTCCTATTCCTAATTTAGTTATTTTGTTTAATATCTTGTTGCATGCAAAACACAATTTATTCTGGTTTTCCATCAAGTCTTGAGTTTTGTTATACTTTGTGGTTTTTTTTTTTACTATTTTATGTGAACGCTTCTATATATGTTTATGCTTCCCTTTAACTGACATCTCTTATTTATCAACAGGAAGGTGAAAACCTGAAATCATTATGATGGTGGCTTAGTGGATGCACTTGTGAATGCTGGGCCTCAAATATTGACCCCAAGTGGCCCCAGTCTCCCAGTATTCCGGATTGTATGGTGCTTCCTTTACATATAAAGAGAAAGAAAAAACACATAAATTGATTTTGTAATGCCTGCACTGGTAGCAAAATGGATGCCTGCATTCATTTGTGAGCTCTGTCAAATTTCCAATCGTGTTTTTCTCTTTGCCAAAGGTGTGTATATGTATTATGAGCAGATCTCTGATACAGAAACATTATTAGCAAAGAGGGTCACAAATTAACATAACTACCAGAATTTCCAGAGACATAATAAGCAAGAGGTCAGAGGAAGCACCTAGATCTTAATTGTATGCCTCCTCAAGATTATCTATAATCCATATAATCTATTTTGCCTGTATAGGGCACTAGCAAAGTAAAAATATTAAGTATTTATGGTAGTTCCATAGTATTTTAAGACTTGATGTGTGTCCTATATTAAATGGTCCCTTAGGTATCATGGGTTTAACAGTAGACTCTCATGATCACATATGACCTATATTGGGCATTGCTTGCATTGCAAAAAAATCTGGCAGAGAACTTCAGAATGGCTTCTGTAGATAAGTGTTACAGCTAGGTGCGAAGACTATGAGTAAACAAAGGACTGGCATCCATTATTTCTGCTATTGGATACTATGAGCTCTATTCAGTGAGATGTTTAAAATCCAGGTGTTTCATGAAAAAGCAGATAACATACTAGATGTATAACTACTAGTAAGCAAGTCAGGTCCCAGTGCAAATATACAAGAAACAAGCACTAACCAAAGAAATATGAGAGTTATCTGGAGACCCAGAGAAATAGCACTTCAATCAAAGAATCTTGGTCAAACCCAGAGAGTTCCCAGGTATGGATAGCATTTCCTATTGATCTCAGTTAGAGCTCATCTCCCAAAAATAGAATGGGAGTGCTTCTGATCATGTGAAAGTGTACTGACAAATCCTTTCTAGTTTCAGTAGAGATAGATACAGACAGGGAAGTAGTTACATGAGACAACATTACTAACTCCATTAACTAAAGATTTCGCACACCAACTTAAGTAAAATGCAGTTTAGCCTATGCAAAATTGACATGCATTTAACAATAAAGGTACACATTTCATCAGGATTGTCTCTTTGCTTTTGCACTGCTTCACTGTACTTACCCAGCTGTCTGCAACAGTAGTGCACGTGTGGAGAACTGCTACCTGCCAGCTTGAGTCCTTGCTCGAATAAGGTTTCCAGGTGTATATGAATCCTATTGTTTAAAATAACGAAAATGGATAGTAGCCCAAGACAGAAGATGTAAAGTCACATAAGCTTTCAGAACCTCAGAGGTCTTTTTAACAGATTACAACCTAAGCAAGCAAGTGCTCTGTAAAATATCTTAGTACCTGAGGTTCAAAAACAATCTGTTCCTTTTTGTCATTTGGCAGGCATTCCTAATTAAATTTTGCTGAGAGAGTAAACCTTTTGTATTGCCTACTCCAGTGTTTGTAATATTCCAAAGATTTCCCATTTAATGTGAAGTAAATCTTGGTAACACAAAGGCAGCTCCCGTTTCTGCACATCAAGTATTTTGTGTAATCTCCTGTACACATTTTGATATAAAAATAAAAAAAATACTTATTTCTACCGAACCTGTACAAGTGTGCGCACTTGTATCTGACTAATATGTATATTTCAAATAAACAGCTTCTTTATTATCACCATGTGTATGGCTACTGTGTGTATATACACATTTATTCGCAATTCCGCGCATCATGTTTTATTTTCTCAAAGAACGTAAACACTGGATAAGAACAGACCAGATTAATAAAAGTTAATAAAACACGATTTTCAGAAAAGTATGAAGTTGAATAGAATGGAAAAAGAGCAGAATGGCAAAAATCAGTGCAGTGAGTTTAACCCCTTCGTGACAAAGGCTGATTTTACTTTTTGTACCCTTCGTGTCAATGGCCGTTTTAACATTTCTGCACTGCTCGTGTTTAGCTGTAATTTCCTTCTTTCTCGTTTACTGAACCCACACACATTATATATTGTTTTTTTCAGGACAAGAAGGGCTTTCTTTAGATGACATTGTTTTGATTGTATCATATTATTTACTATTAAAAAAAGTATAAAATATGGTGAAAAATTTAGAAAAAAATGACTGTTTCTAACTTTTAGTTGAAAAATCTTTTACTCATCTATAAAAGATAATGAAAAAACCTGCTAAATAGATTCTACTATTTGTCCTGAGTTTAGAAATATCCAATGTTTTTATGTTTTTTTGATTTTTTCTACACATTATGGGGCAAAAAGTACAGGTAGCGTTTTGCTATTTCAAAGCCATTTTTTCCAAATCTGGTAATTCTTCCCCTCATGTGCCATTTCGGGTATCTTTGAAGCCGGCCAATGCAATTTACCCCATCAAATCATATATTTTTGAAAACTAGACAGCCCAGGGTATTCCAAATGCTAGTATTTTAACCCTTTTCAAGCACTAATTCTACCATCAGCCTTTGTCAAACTTTATGGTAGTCATTTGTTTTTTCACACACATTTTACTTTAGGTATGAATAAACAGGTTGTGGTATATGTCACTATCATAAAACACCCCAATATGTGTTTAGCAACATCTCCTGAGTACAGCGATACCTCACATGAATGATTTTGCCTGGCTGTTTGGGGGCAAAAGGGCCACATTTGGGGCATGCGCATTTTTCAATGTTGAACTTTGGCATTTGGGGATCCACTGCCCATGCCCTATTTGGTACATCTTTGAGCCGGGCCATTTCAGTGTGGCCAATAAAGCCATATATTTTTGAAAACTAGACACCCCAGGGTATTTTAAATGCTGGTAGTTTAACTCTTTGCATGCACACATTTTACCACCAGAATTTTTTCAAAGTTTGCAGTAGTATTTTTTTGTGTGTATTTTTCCCCCACACACCTACTTTATGTATGAATTTACAGCTCCTGGTTTATGCCGCTGTCACATGACTCCCCAACATCAGCAACATTCAGCAACATCTCCTGAGCGCAGTGATACCCCACATGCATGGGTTTGTCATGCAGTACCTGTATTCAACCTGCAAGTGGAGCCAGAGTTCTCTAGAGGGTCAGGAGACCGTCTAGCGAACTTTTTCACCTTTATTGTTTTTTTTCCCGGGCCACCGCCATCTTGCAGATGGCGAAGATCACCGGCAGCTGCGGCCAAAGGTAAGTGTTTGGTGTCGCTGGATGCCTCCTGATCGAGGCATTCCAGCGACACCATTTAAGTTTAGGAGGTGATCGTTGATCGCCTCCTAAACGCTTTTAAAACGGGCGTTGACGCCCTGGGGAGGGGCCAGACATGGCCCCTGGTGCCGATCGTGGCGTTGCTGAATGCCTCGAGGTCGAGATCGCTTTCTGCATCCGTTTAAAGGAGTGCCGGTTCTGGCACGTCATTTATTATTATTATTATTATCCTTTATTACAAAAAAGTACAATAATACAATACATAAATTCAAGGGATATGACAAGACAAGAATTGACAGACTAAGACAAACTGATACATTTGGTGGAGAGAGCCCTGCTCGCAAGCTTACATTTGTCATAATCGACTTGTTTTTCCGTGCCGTGCCAGAACCGGCAATTGTCATTAAGGGGTTAAGGACAGCTTTACCATTTCATCACGAGGGTGATGACACATTTTTCTCCTTGGGGACCAAGCCAACTTTTGTACACAGAATGGTTACACATAGACATGCACAAAAAAATCTTCGTATTCCGCGAATATTCGCCTGTTCCTGTCTTCTCTTCGGGCGAATATTCGTGGACATTCTTCGTGTTCGGTTTTTCTTCGTTTTTTTCCGGTTAAGGGGTTAATACGGGGTTAACGCGTACCACAGCAGCTCTGGCGACAGGAGTTTAAATGTCCGTATGAGCAACTCTATTGGTCGTCAGCAGGGGGCCAATGGTTGATTGCAGACGAGCCCCCTGCTGGCGACCAATAGGGTCGCTCGTACAGACTTTTAAACTCCTGGTGCCGTAACTTGTCCGGCAGATACCATTGGTCTCCCTGTTCTATCATTTATTAACTGATAGAACAGGGAGACCAGTGGGATCTGCCGAGTAAGTTGCTGCATTAGGGTTTTAAAAGTCTGTACGAGCAACTCTGTTGGTCGCTCGTACAGACTTTTAGGCTCCTGGTGCCGTAACTTGTCCGGCAGATCCCACTGGTCTCCCTGTTCTATCAGTTAAATGTCCGTACGAACGACCAATAAAGTCGCTTGTATGGACATTTAACTGATAGAACAGGGAGACCAGTGGGATCTGCCAAGTAAGTTGCAGCATTGGGGTTTTAAAAGTCTGTACGAGTGACTCTGTTGGTCGCTTGTACAGACTTTTAGGCTCCTGGTGCTGTAACTTGTCCTGCAGATCCCACTGATCTCCCTGTTCTATCAGTTAAATGTCCGTACGAACGACCAATAAAGTCGCTTGTACGGACATTTAACTGATAGAACAGGGAGACCAGTGGGATCTGCCTGGTAAGTTGCAGCATTGGGGTTTTTAAACCTTTAGGCTCCTTGTGCACTTGTTGCACCTTAAGGGGTTAAGGGAGCCTATTGGTCGCTTGCACAGCCCTTTAACCTATGGATTTCTGCTCCCGTTATCTAACGCAGCATCGAAGGGCTTAACGGGAGCGGAAATCCATAGGTTCGCTGTCAGGGGTTACAAAGGCCGTGTGAGTGAGCCTATTGGTCACCTGCAGGGTCCCTGTAGGCGACCAATAGGCTCATTCGCACTGCGTAACGCGTGACGGCGAACCTATGGATTTCCGCTCCCGTTAAGCCCTTTGATGCTGCGTTAGATAACGGGAGCGGAAACCCATAGGTGACGCGTGACGGCGAACCTGCGGATTTCCACTTCCGTGAACTGCCGCGATGCCATGGTAAGTTAGAAGGGGAAGGGACCGGGGAGAGTGGTAGACGAAGACGATCACGAAGATCTTCATGGTGTGTGTCTTCGTCTTCGCATACGTTTTACCGCCGCTGTCTTCTCTTCGGCATGTCTTCGGAACGAACACCAAAACGCACTCTTCATGTTCGTTTTCATGTTCGCCCGAAGACGAATGCCCAAGTCTACTAAATAGTAATATGATATGGTCTGTATTGGAGAAGCTGGCAAGTATTTGCTGTAGACACGACCAAATAAAGAATAGGCAAAAAGGCAGATGTAGTGCACGGTAGCCTCTAGTCGGGCACAAGATAGTATGCTGTAATTGGACTGGTGGGGCTCGCTCTCTGGAACGCCCTCAGAAAGCCCTCAGACACACGGCAGGGCACTGGGCACACGTCAGGCAGGGCAGACGTAGTCAGTCAGGCCGTTTCAGAACCAGAAGGAAAGCATCAGTGCCAAATCGGATCCAAGAGAGAACAAGTCGGGTGATAAAATTGTATTCTTTTTCTAAAATTATATACTGCTTTGGCGGATAAGTGTTAAGAGACAGCAAGTAAAAGTAAAGAGTAAAATATTTCCTAAAAATATGACCAGCCACGTAGCGTAAAAATTAAGCAAAGGTTCATTCTTTATAAAATGTTTTAAAACACATAGTAAGAAACTTTATAATAAAATACGCTTCACATCAGGCATCCCCCTTAACTCCATTCACGTTTTGTTTGCACACTTTCTCTCTTTTTAGTTTCACTTAAACATAAAACAACCACACATACGTTTCTTTGCGGACAAGTCAGAAGGGGGGATACCACTCCTAAATACATCATAATTGGTAAGAGTATTGCTGTGATGATTCAAATTCTCCCTTCCATTGTCACCTTTCGGGTTTGCCATAATTCTATTTTACGATTTCATTTTTCTAAAACAATATCCCATGATCTCTCGCCATTATTTGCATAATCAAAAACCACTCCCAGAATTTTAATAGAAGGTGACAGACCTTGGGTCTGGACAGCAGAAACAAACCATGCAAGGTCAATGGAGCCCAGCTCACTAATCAGTGAGATAAGTTTAAAAAAAAAAAAAATGTAAGACGTTTACATTTTCTTAAAAAAAAATATGGTAACATAAAAATTCCCCATTGTCACCCCAAAAATTAAAAAAACTAAGTTTTTTATGAGCAAGTCCTACAATTCACGCTATAGCTTCACAAAAATTCCCACATGGAAAGAGTTAAAAGATTGGCATTATAAATGCCCATAGGGTGCCTAGTTTAAAAAAATGTATGATTTGATAGGGTAAATTGAATTGGCCGGCTTCAAAGATGTCCCAAATATGGGACATGGGCACACACTGACCTCACAAAGGTGGCCTTTTACCTCACAAATAAACAAACCCATGCATGTGGGGTATCACTGTGCTCAGGAGATGTTACTGAACACATATTGAGGTGTTGTCTGACACAGAAATATACCAGGGTGGTAAATTTATACCTGAAGTACAAAAAAAATTTACTACCATAAAGTTTCACAAAGGCTGGTGGTAAAATTAGTGCATGGAAAGGGTTAAAATACCAGCATTTCCAATAATTTGGGGTGTCTAGTATATTTTTTTGGTTTAATGGGGTAAATTGTATTGGCTGGCTTCAAAGACACTCGAAATAGCACATGGGTCAGAATGACCAGCTTTGGGGGAAAAAGGGTTTTGAAATAGCAAAACGCTACTGGTACTTATTGACCCATAACATGCAGAAAAAAAAATATAAAAACATTTCTAAACTCAGGACAAATAGTAGAATCTATTTAGCAGGTTTTTTTCATTTGTTTTTGCAGGTGAGTAAAAGTTTTTTTATTAAAAAAGAGAAAAAGTAATTTTTAACAAAAAAATCACCATATTTTATCTTTTTTTATATTAAATTGGATGATATGATAAAAATAATTGTATCTAAAGAAAGCCATGTTTGGCCTTAAAAAAACAATATATAATATGTGTGGGTCCACAATATGAGAAAGAAGAAAATCACAGCTAAATGTTAAAAGAGCCATTATCCCACACTGTACTATGAGTCTTGTCATTAAGGGGTTAAAACCATAAAGAGATGTTCATGGGATACACGATCAAAAGGTTTTTGAACCAGACCGGGATGTACCTGGTACGTCATCCCCCAAAAACGCCCCCACATTGCCACAATTATGAGAGCGACACAATAGCGGCATTTCAGGGGTTAACTAAATATCTGTCAATGCTGTGCTCCAATGGAGCATCAGCATTGAAAGAGTTAAAAAAATATATAAAAACAAAATAACAGGACTGACCTGAAAGTGCAGGGTGCTTCCAAGTCAAATGCTGTGAGTTTAGTAAGTTTAGTAAGTCGGCTGATGATGATCAGATCACTCCTGGCCAATAGGAGTGATCTGATCATTATGGCAGCCCCTGGACGACCCTTAGAAAGAGAGAGGGGTCATCTAGGGTAATTGTGGAAAAAAAATATTAATAAAAAAATACACAATTATTACCTGATCACTTGTCGGTGACATTTTAAGTCACTGATTATTGATCAGTCCTAAACTTGTCACTAAAAAGCCTGAAAATTGTCAAAATTACCCTAGTTGAACACCTTGACTTGTCTACTGTTCATAAATATATACTTTTATGGGGTCATTTACAGTGGGGGCTTCCAAAATGTCCCAAATGGGATATGGGCCCAGCAAACCAATTTCTGAAAATATGCGCATGTTCCAGTTTTGGCCTCATGGCTTCCTCAAAAAATGCATGAACTATGCATGTGAAGCCTTGTTGGATTCAGGGGATGTTGGCGAACAAAATGTGGTGTTTTCTTCCACTGTTGCACATATGCTGTGCAAGAACATTGAAATGTATGTGTTAAAAATGCAAGAAAATAAATTTTCCGGCAGTCTGTGCTGACCAGATTTATTATTTTTTTTATTATGTTTTTTTTAATTTTATTTTACTAATCACATTGTGATTAGTGAGCTGGGCTCCATTGACCTGCTTGGTTGAATGCAGAACTCGAGAGTTCTCAAGAGGGTCTTGTGAATGGCAGAAATGCCATGCACTGGTTGCTCTTCGGAGAAATCACAAGGCGATCGGGGTAGGGGGCTGTGTTACTGACTTGATTATGCTGGCCGCCCAGGGCCGTAGGAATGGTTGGGGAGATCATGGATCACTTAGAAACTCTACAGAAGAACATCTCCCAATTAAGTCTTAGAAATCGTAATAATCATAGAAATAATAAGATCAGAGATATTCTGATCTCTGGAGATATAATACCCAACTCAGGTCTCTTTTTTTTCTACAGTTTAATAATTCTGAATTTTTTAATGTATTGAGTATTACTTAAGCGCTCATCTTTATATAATAGGTAAATCTGCAGTAAAACAACAGATTAATGAAATGTTTTCAACAGATGTTATCTAGAAATGTTTGAGGATTGAAATTGTGACCACAATTATAAGAAAGGACTGAGAATTCAATATAGTAATTACATATTTATTAAACATCAAACAAAATTCCATAAATCCAAAATTAAGCAGAGTGTAACATGCTGTAGAATGCCTATTAAAACTTATATGCATAAAAAATAAGAATAAACATACCAGTCAGTCTCGATATGAAGTCTAGCTTCTGTCTCTCGTCTGCCCCACATTAGAAACAAAGATGTGCATGTATATAAGGTATAACTAGACCTGCATATTGCTACCTCAAAAATAGTATGGTCAGAAAAAATCAGGAGAGAATCAGGAGAGGAAAATGACTACCAAGGCCAAGCTGTTGATCATTTTTTACAGAATAGCAAAAACATTCTAATCTTAAAACATAAAAAAACATCTTATGTGACAGAAAATACTAGTTCTGCATAGTTAAATCCTTAACCTTAACTTCTACTGAGGCCTGTAACAGTCCCTCTCTGTTAGCTCGGCAGAAGGATCAAAATTGTGATTACTCGGTCCAGCTAATAGCATTAACTTAGAAACAAAATTAGAATCACCACATTCTGAATCTATTGGCGGAAAAGGTGTTTCTGCAATTAAATGCACATCATGAAACACAAAACTTTTAAAATGTGGCCCCCATACATGATCACAAGTTACATTTTCATGAGAACTTTGTAACTGATAAAAATCACCCAACTGAAATACATAAGATTCTGTATACAGATGTAACAAAGTACATGAGGAGGTCCATTGCAAGCAAGCAAAATTGTCCAGCCAAAGGTTCCATGGCTTACGATATTAACAAATCCTTCTTGTTTCGTTTGTAATGTCAATTGCAAAATGTGTTTTTCTCTATTGACACATTGAAGGATGGATTAGAAATATTCCTTGAACCTATGAGATGCCAAAAAATATAATTGGTCTTGAGATTCCTCGAAAGTAAAGTTCCCCTCGGTGTCAGAGTCGAATGCGGCCCCTCTGGCTGTAACGGGAGGTGATACAGAAAATCTTTGATATTCGCTGGACTCTGTATCTGTTTCACTGTTGGAGACATCGGTATTTGTTGTAGATGTGAGTACATCATTGTCTCGTAAACCTTGAGATTCCATCTGCCTGGGATTCTGTGGGAGGATTTGCGATTCTGTTTATTGTGAGGATGTTTCATTGCAGCAACTATAATGATTCCAAAGAATGTCCCAATATTTCTGTGATATTATGGGTATTCCAACTAATCCTACAAAATTATCAAACACATAAGAATTATTCATGTCACTTATTATGGTGTTACATTTCTTGCAATGGAAAGACAGTTCATACATCTAAATATTAACAGTAACAGTGGTTTTAAGTACCCAAAAATACTGAATGTGTTACCAATGCTACTGTATATACCATTTCACATTTTTCCTAATCCTTCTCCTTTAGAAGAAATAGCTTTTCCCATTCCAGACCACAATGATTTTCAGGCGCCCTGTGCGGACTACTTCTTTGGATAACCTTTAGATAATATTGTTCTTCACATTTATAGGAAATATAATCATATGGCTGTTTAATTTGCTAAATCATCAGCAGTATCGGTCAAATGTCCAAAGTTATCAATTTCCCAGTTAGTAGTATAAACATCACCAGGGATAATCAATTCATTGTACAAAAACAATTCCAATTGACTATCATCAGGATTTCTCATTTCTCATCTATGTTTCGCTACATGAGTTAAAACTTCAGTTTGTCTTTCACTCAAGCCTAATTGTTTTCGAATCCATTTCACATTTAATAATGTGGTATCAATTTGTTCCCCTTGAAGGGTTAACCTCATAGCTGTTAACTTATTAAGTACCATTAAAGCTCTTAGTTCTTCTGCTAAAACAGTAACATCTGACATTGCAGCGGATATAAAAATTATTAAATGATCTTTTAATAACAAAACTTTCTTTCTTAACTCTTCATTATTAGCATCGGAGATGTGGCTAATAATAGAAACAGTATCAATTCAAAAGGCATTTTACCTGAATTTGAATATTGAAATATTGTTAATACCTTATTGTACCGGAGGTAACAATGGGTACCACTGTGTGGGACGAGAATACAACAGCTTAGTTAGGAGTCATTTTATTTCGGCATATTTTTATTTTTATTTTCCACGACCCCACTACTTTGAGGATGGTAAGGGGAGCGGAATTCCCATTTAATACCTAAAGCTGTGAAAGCCGGACCACCGAGTGTAAGGTCTTTGGTTTCCCAGCACCTACCAAAGAATTGAGACAACTAAGCGTGGTGTTAGAATTTGCATATACACATACTAACACATATAGGTAACCATGAGAAGGTGGCAGTGGACCAATATGATCAAGATAGATTAGATCAAAAGGTTTGTTAGGAATTTCTCTAACAATATGCGGCAGAGAAAAATTAATCTAGCTGCAGTGTTGAGGATAGATTGAAGCGGTGGAAGGCGGGAGAGGGGGAGACCGGTTAGTAGGGAGTAGCAATAATCCAGATGGGATATCACAAGGGAGTGGATTAGTAGCTTGGTGGCATCTTGCGTGAAGAAAGGGCGAATTCGGGAGATGTTTTTCAGGTGGAGGTGGCAGCATTTGGTGAGGGACTGGGTGTGAGGGATGAAGGAGAGAGCAGAGTTGAGGGTGACACCAAGGAAGAGAACCTGGTCTGATCATTATACAATGAGGCAAACATTGATGGTGGTATAAGATAACTGTTATCTTTATATACTGAAGCAAACATTGACTGTGGTATAAGATAACTTATCTTTATATACTGAGGCAGACATTGACGGTGATACAGCATAACCATTATCACTACATACTTAGGGATTAAGCTGTACCACCGTCAATGTGTGCCTATCACTATACATTGAGCCAGACACTGACAATACTGCAGTACAACCCCTATCACTATATACTAAGCCAAACATTGATGTGGTGTAGGCCTACCACTTCAGTGACTGGTTTAGTATATAGTAGGGATGCACCGAAAAGAAAATTCTGGACCGAAACTAAATATTCAGCATTCACTTGGCCAAAACCGAAAAAACTAAAACAAGAAAAAAATAAACAAAAAACTTTAAAATACTTTATTAAAAGTAACACACCAAAATTAGACAAAAAAACCCAACAATATATATCTTTATTCATATATATAATCATGCATGTGCTAGCTGACTTAGCATGATAGGAGTGTGATTGCTGTTAGCATTCATATATATATATATATATATATTAATACTGTTATTAAATATTTCTGTCCAATTTTGGTGTGTAATTTACTTTTAATAAAAGTGTTAACACACCAAAAAAAATATAATTGATAACAGAAATCACACTCCCATCATGCCTAGGCAGCCAGTACATGCTGGAATCTGGGTCTGATAGGAATGTTCTTCCTCTTCTTCTTCTTATGTGTCCTGTCCTTCCGGTGCAGTGAGCGCGGAAGACGGTGGGTGTGGCTTCAGTGTTGTGCGCCCGTATTTGACATCAAGTCCTGACGCAGAGCCACGCGCATCGTTTCTGGAGGCATGCTGGCACCCCTCAGATGAGCAGCACCCGGGGGCAGACCGCCCCCTGCCAGGTACGCTACTGGCACGACGGCCACATTCAATCCCGCTCGCAGCCGCTTAGTTTTGAACTTTGCGGCTGCTTTGAATGTTCGTCTGCCTGCCGTCCGTCCGGCACGGATTCAGGGCAATTGCCCCCCATGCCCCCCGGCCCAGCCCGCCCCTGTCGCAGAGGTAGGCTGCAAGCAAAAGAGTAGTCAGGTATAATCCAAGGTCACAGAGGTAGGCAGCAAGCAAAGGGTTAATCAGGTACAGTCCAGGGTCACAGAGGCAGGCAGCAAGCAAAGGGTTAATCAGGTATAATGCGGGGTCACAGAGGCAGGCAGCAAGCAAAGGGTTAATCAGGTACAATCCAGGTCACAAGGTAGGCAGTGGGCAAGGGGTTAATCAGGTACAATCCAAGGCCCCAGAGGCAGGCAGCAAGCAAAGGGTTAATCAGGTAAAATCTGGGTCACACAGTAGGCTGCAGGCAAAGGGTTAATCAGGTCAAGCACTAAAGCAGATCCGAGAATGGGGGAGGAGGGGGCACGAAAGGGAACACTAAAGGGAACGCTAAAGGAAACGCTAAAGGAAACACTAAAGGAAACACTAAAGGAAACACGCCGACAGTCACTAGGTATGTCAAAATTACTGAGCATTAGGGCTGTTTGAGTATTTATAAGGGCTGTCCAGCCTGACATCACTCATGATGTCACAAGCTTCATCCCCGTACACCCTGCCTCTATTGAAGCTGAAGAAGGGGGGCGTCATCTTCACGGAATGAGGCCCCGTCCCCTGACATCAGCACCACCTCTCCTTTGCTCTCCCCAGCTCCCCACGTGGGCGCGGGGAGTGATGACACATGTGGAAAAGATGGCGATCAGACGCTGTTGCAGCAAACAGCGGGACTCGCCACACACACCCATGCCCCCTCCCTCGGTGAGGCAAGGAGGAGGAAACCTGCGACTGAGAGGTATGCTAATGAGTTAAAACAGGGTTTCCATTAAAACAGTGTACACAACCAAACTAAATGCAAAGTACAGCAAAGAGTTTAGAAAGTATCATAACTACCAATGTAGTTATCTTTTTTTTTTCTTAGGGCAGATAAGGAACACCTTGATAGCATATGAAAACAATTATTATCATACCTGAGAACTCTCCGGGTTTGGCCCGTAGAGCTCTGGGCGCTGCCTCTCCAATCAACACCCGAATCCTCCGGGTCACGGCGTCCTGACATTCCAAACTCCCAGCCCATTTCCCCTTTAAATGGGGTGTTTCATGTGATGTCAGCAGGAACGCCCCCGACATCAGCAGGACCGACGTCAATTGGCAGTTTTGGTAGCGTTCCACAAGGGTAGGCTCCAGGTACCCAGGGCCAACAATTGCCAAGTATGATTATTATATAGGAAAAACAAACGTGTAGGTGATACCCCTTGACAGGTTAGTGTCCCTTCCAAAGATATTTTGTAAGTGTAACACTTGAAAATCCAAGAAATAAAACATATTAAAATCATGGGAAAGTGAAAACAGAGGACTCACATAAATAAAAAAGGTAGAGGTACATATTAAAATGCTCCAGGAAAAGGGAGGAAATGACTTAAATGAAATGGTACCATACAAAATCATTAATAAGACCTCAAGTTTTAGTTTATAGACCCTAACCATTTCTTTTTTTACCCAGTTCTTTAACGCAGTCTACATGATCCACCGCTCAAATTGAGAGGAAAGTCAAGAAACTAGGGTCTTTATTATAATGATCAAGAAAGTATTTTTTTTTATAGCCCTTCCTGGCAGGAGCATGGCTGGCAAGCCAGCAGGCGGTAGTGGATGCTGACCAATGCACGGTACAAAGGATGATCCCAAGAAGTCGCAGTCCAAGACAAATTCCAATCAGCGGTACCAAGGGGCAAACACTAGAACGAGATCTTAGTCGAAACAGAAGACAGATGGGATGCAGCGAATCAGTAGCTCTGTGTACAAGGGCAGGAAGACAATACCCTAGCACTGAGGATAGGATAGTGCCCGGTTTATGTTGAGCCTTAATTGACCGACCGAGGGGCAGGTGTGTGAAGAGCACGCAGGAACAACATGGCCAAGGAGAGGAAGAAGGAAACAGCAAACCAAGATCCACCTGGTGGAGTAGTGGATAGGTGACTCACCTGGAATCCACAAAGTTGCAGGCTTGAATCCCTGCGGATCCTGCCACAGGCACCAATGGAGGTATGTAGAGAAGGAAGCAGGTTCAGCAAGGAACAAATCACTGGTAAACCACAGCATATAACTAAGCCCCAGTCCACATTTATTCACCAGGGTTTGTTTGATAGTCATGTTGTGACCTTTGAGGGATGTTTGAGCACCCTAATGATGATTGATAGGGGATCAAATAATTATTTCACAATAAAATACAAATCAATTTATAATTTATTTGAAATGCGCTATTCTGGATTTTATTTGTTATTATGTGTCTCACTGTTCAAATAAACCTACCATTAAAATTATAGACTGATCATGTCTCTGTCAGTGGGCAAACGTACAAAACCAGCAGGGGATCAAATAATGTTTTCCTTCACTGCCAATTTGAAAGATTTACATTTCCCAAATGTTTTATTCCCTAAACAAACTGACAAACCCATGCCTGAAAGTATCACTGTACTGAGGTGAACTCAGTTGCAGAACACATATTGGGGTGTGTTCTAGGAGCAGTAAATTCATACCAAAACGTGTGTGGGGAAAAAAAAGACCAAAAACTACTACCACAAACCACGGCAGGTGGTAGAATTAGTGCATGGAAGGAGTTAAAATACTTGCATTTGTTTTCAAAAATATATGGTTTGATTGGGAAAATTGCATTGGTCGGCTTCCAAGATGTCCCAAATAGCACATGGGGCAGAATTAGTAAAGATTCAGGTTCAGTAAAAGTCAGAAAATTTCCTTTTTTCAAACAATTTCACTATTTTTCATTCATTTTTATATTTTGTAAATTATATGATATAATCAAAATAATGACCTCTAAAGCGGACATACTAAACAGCATATTGGGATGATGGGATGATTGGCTGCAATGCTCATCACTATCACTAGGTGTCAGTACACTTTTTACACTCATACATGGAAACTCAAAATGTGTTCTTTTCTGTAGTTCTTGATACTAAATTGCAACTACTTAATTGCAAAAAAGAAGCTGCACATGTTTAACTATTCACTTGCTGAAATATATACAGTTTTAAGATGGAATCATAGTAAATTCTATAGAAATAATAGAAAAATGAGTCAAAACATTTGTAGGGCAAATATGTACCAAATATGGTGCATGTATGTGGAACCACCACATTTTATTGATTTTATTTTGATTGTAACTATCTGGGAATATATTTTTTAAACATAAATATTTTTATATATGGCGATTATGGGTGGAATATCATGGTTACACATGTCAAGGAACACATTTGACCCGTTTCTAATAGGAATAAGTGTTTTTCTAGATGGGGATTATGGGTGGAATATCAGTTACATGTGTAAAATAACATATTTGATCAATTTTTGTTATGAATATGGGTATAATTATTTTTCTCCTTGGGGATTATGGTTGGAATATCATGGTTACACATGCTAAGTAACATATTTAACCTGTTTCTGATAAGAATATGTTTATAAATATTTTGATATATGGGGATTATGGGAGGAATAGCATGGTTACAGATGTCAAGGAACACATTTGACCCCTGTCAGGGCATGCTGGGAGCATAGAGCAGAGTGGAGAAGTAGGAGGCCAATGTATTCATGTTCCGAAGGGTAAGGGCCAAAGACTAAAGCAAAGTCCGGGAGGCGAACCAGGATCAGGACAGGCAGCAAGGTGCAACAACAGGTAACAAGCCGGGTCAGGATAAGAGAGAGAGACACAAAGTCCAGTAAACAATGCCAAAATCGGGTTCTGGGAAATCAAACAGCGTAGGATAATCCCAGAAGGAATAGGGTCTGAGCAGAGCAAAGCCAGCTAGTAAACTCAATAAGTAAGCACCTAATGAAGGGTGTGTAGGGTTTTTATATGGGCTGTTTCAGAGTGTTCCCGCCTTCTCCCACTACACTATGCAGTCCCCCAAAGGGATTGCCAGCCTCTTTGCCAATGAGGAAGGGTCCATTGATATCAGGACATGCTACCTTGCCGTCACCGACGTGTTCAGTTGGAGGCCAGGGCCTACCCCGTGAAGGAGCAGCAGCAGGATGTTCGGCGGACGGAGGAACTGGAGGCCGGGGACGCAGCCTACCCTGCGACGGAGCGGCGGTGTGGCGTGTGCCAGCTGGGGAAACTGGAGGCCGGGGAAGTTGGCCTACCCCGCGGTGGAGTGCCGCGTGGCGTGCGGCGGAGGCTGCAGGAGGAACAGCAGGTAGGGAGCCTCGTGGAACAGGCCTTGGAGCCTGACAACCCGTTTCTAATAGGAATATGGGTATAAGTGTTTTTCTACATGGGGATTATGGGTGGAATATCATGGTTACACATGCCAAGCAACATATTTGACCTGGTTCTGATGAGAATATGGTTATACAGATTGGAGAGATCATGCACAAAATCCTGGGATATGCAGACGACTTGCTTTTTGTAGTCACACGAGCACAGTTATTCCTTCCGATTATTCTCCGAGAGTTTAAAGAATATGGGAAATTGGCTTATCTGAAAATTAATAATTCAAAATCTGAAATCTTGAACATCAATATGGTGACGCTTGATGCCCTGCACTTACGTTCCAGCTTCCCCTTCAAATGGTGTGAGAGAAATGCCTAGGTTCACGGACCATCCAATACCGTTTTCACCTGATTTGTTCCTTTTGCATCATACTGCCCAATCGGTCACTAGTTAATTATTGCTTCACTGGAAAGATCCTCTGCCTCCTTCGTTTCGGGAGTGGATCTTGAAAGTAGAACACATTAGAACATTGGAGGAACTGGCCATGTCTTCTGATGATCAAAGTGAGAGGTATAGGAAGATGTGGTATTATTGGATGGAATATATTGCAATCCCAGATGTTCGGGCCCTATTGACGGTGTGAGCGGTTGTTTGCCGGGTGGGGCGCTGTGTCACTTCGTGGAGGTTTAAGAGCACTTCCCCCTCTTTTTTCTGTCTCTCTTACCTGTTTCCTTTTTGTCTGAACCCTTTCTCTACCCTACTTGTCCTCCCCTTGTTGTATTTGCTGTGCTGTGGTTTCTGCGCCTCCACACTTATTCCCACCATTGCCTACTTCAACTGTTTTTTTTGACGGTTTGGTTCACCGGTGACTTGTCCCTGGGGTCTCCTGTCCGAACTGACTTTATGACTGCAAGAGAGCCTGTCGATAATGTACTTGGAGCCTTCCATCTGGTGTATTGCTCTGGTGGGAAATATGATTTCTGTTCCTGTAATTTCATTGACACTGTATGTGGATTATATGCTACTGTATTAGCCCACTGCGCTGGGCTCCATGTATACCTATACTTTATGGAGTTACATGCCTTGCATCTCCCTGTCTTCCTTCCCCACCCAGTTCTTGTTTTTTTGTTGTGACAAAACAATAAAACATATATTTGGAAAAAAAAAAGAATATGGTTGGAAATATGTTTCTACATGGGGATTATGGGTGCAATATCACGGTTACACATCCCGAGTAATTATAGCCATGGCGACATGGCTATAATTATTATTTTACATGGGGATTATGGGTGGAATAGCATGATTGCACATGCCAAATAACATATCTGTCCTTTTTTATGGATCGATGGGTATAATTCTTATATATGGGAATAACTGATGGACTACCAAGCCTTCATTTTGGGACATTATATGTAAGAACCCATGTTTTTCTTTTATCTGAAACAAAATATGTATAACTGAACTATATTCCTTCTACTTTTTTGTTGAAATTGAGTATTGCTTCAAGGGGTATACAGAAAGCTGATGGTGCTCTGCTAACTTAGTAGTTCATGCTCACGAAAAGGCAAATGGGCATTTTTTATAACCCTCAACACAGACTGTTTTCTTTTGTTGAGATGTTTTGATATACAAAAATAATTGGCCATTAAGCCCTCACTTCAAAAAAAAAAGGATTGTTTTTTCCTTTGATTATTCTGGTAAATATATGGTGTCCGAGGTGTGGGATAGTGCACCATTTCCACCACTTCCTTTACTTACCTGGAACCATTGTCCTTAATGTATTTTTATATGGCCAACACTTTGCAAAAGATTGTAGGTGAAATTATCTTGGATGAAAATTTCAGATGCTTTTGGACTGCAATTAAATGAAAACAAAGTCCAGTGCTTTTACATTGGAACATTTCAGCTTTGGTGACAAGCACACAGAATGTACCTAATTTTTAAATGGGCTTTTAACAACAAACACCTGCAGTTGTCTATTCAGAGAAACTAAATTGTTTTCAATGCACAAGTTTGCAATTGCTGTCTGTGTCTGCGTTTCAACAATTTTCTCAACTGGTAGGTATAATGGGAAGTGTGTGTACTCATTGGGGACTTTCTGCAACTTCTTGAATGTTTTTTTTTCAATGTATACATCCTAAGATTATAGTCCTCTTGAACTCATAAAAGTAAAACAATTGTAAATGAAGTAAACACAGTAGACGACAGTCCAAAGATAATGCTTCCCACTCTAACATTTTTCAGTATTTTGTTTATGCTTTCACTTGCATCATTCATTGACACCTTATCTTGAAATGCTGGAAACGTCTTTGTATAGAACCGGCTTGCAAATTTGAATACGTGTTCATGCAAATTAGTTTCATAATATTCAGTGAAAGAGTGTGACCAGAGCACTTTGAACTCTTCATATTTGTTCATCCATTCTTCTACAGTTTCACAATTTTTAAGCTGTCCCACATGATTCTTCAATACCTTTATATCATCTTTTTTTCCTCTAGCAGATTTCACTCAATTTTCAATATCTTTCGAAATGTGATTTCCACATAAAACAAGTGAAATAGATGGTACCACTTTCTTTACAGCATTAAGAATTCCCTTTTCACGATCAGTCACAAACGGAATAGTTTGGATGTCCTTTAGATTTAAGTGAGTCACAAGTTCTCCAATGAACAGTTCATGGTATTTTGGAAACTTCCTTTCATGAATCATAGATGCTACTGGAAAAATTGGGTTTGTTTTCAAAATTGTATTTCTTTCTTATGACATACGTTGACATGTAGAAATCACCTAGATTAAAGGTGGCAAACATTTCTTCTGTTTTGGAGTCTTGTAAGGAAGTTCCCTCAACTCTTTCCCAAATTCAATAACTCTTTTGGCCAAGCAAATACCACAAGATCAGGATAAATTGTGACATGCCTTACAAAATCTGTTTGCTCTGCCAGCCGTAGTGTACAGAATATTTAATCTTTACCAATTTTTTTGTCAGATACTTTCTGAATAGTGAATAGTTTGTACTTGTTTTAAATTTCTTGGGCGAGTTACTGCTGCTCTTCCATCATCTCCTCCTGCCGATGCCTCACTATGCGATTTTTTTTTCAATGTAATATTTATTATTTTTCATACAAAAAAAAGACATAATCACACGAATATAGACATACAAACATAGAAATAAAAGAATCTTAAAATATATAAAACTACTTAAGTGGTTTATCTGAATCCACCCAATCTTCCAAAGTTTTCATCTTAATACAATACAATAACATGATTTACAGTACATTTACATAAAGTGCCGGACTAATGGAAACAAGACATAATCCCTATTTTTACCCTGCTTGGTGGTTACCAGACCCCTGGGAAGGAGGGTCTAGTGCCATCCAGAGACTAGAGACCAGTCCAGGGACACCTATCTTAGTTTATATCAAATCCAGACAATCCTTCCAGATCTTACGTTTTTTTGGAGATACCGTATTATTTGTAAATAACCCCATTTCCATTTGGATTTGGTAACCTAATTGGTTTTCAAATTTGTACCACTTAAAATCCTTATTTTGCTTCCATTCTCTGGCTATAATTTTAGTCACTAAGCAGCTGTGAATTGCAAATGCCATCTGAGACTGAGACATAGGAGGCCAACTTATATGTAGAAGAACTGAGGCTGGGGATCTAGGGATGGTAATAATGCTGGCCCTCTTAAGGAAATCTAATATCCTATTCCATGTTGGTGACGTTTCTGCAATTCCACCAGATGTGGAGATATGACCATCCATTTCCTCACATCGCCAACAAGTCTTGTTGCTCTGTGGGAGCATCCAAGCCAATCAAGTGGGTACATAATATTTATATTATATATATTTATGACTTTGCATTGTGTTTCTAACAAGGATAGGTCATGAACCCATTTTATGGCAAAAGGGAGAATTCACCATTATTCTCATGTTATCTGAACGTTTAGCACTTTCTCCCATTTCGGTACCCCCACCCCCCTGTGGGTTAACAGCAGGGAAATGGTGCAGTAGGGGGGCTGATGGCGTCCAGGATACGAAGGGTTAAAGTATGTGGGCAGGGCATGTGGAACATGGAAAGGGGCAGCACACGAGGGAGAACAGAGGCACATAAGACATTCACACAGATGGATATATATAACAATCACAACTCCTCATTATTTATTATTATAAATTTAGTAAATATTTGAAGCAATTTTTTATTATCAGAGACACGGAGAAGCGCCGGTACCGCCTGAAGGGCAATCCTACCTGAAAAGGTAAAGTTTAACTTTTCCCAAGCCCATAACTCCAACTGAATCTTGGCTATCTTGGGGGAGATATTCAACCCATATAATAGCAATAGGTTCTTTGGAATTTTAATCCCCAAATGATGTGCAGAGGCGAAGGTCAGGGTTGAGGTATAATGCTTAAGGACGTGGATTGGGGTGAGACCAATTTATGCAATCAAATGCCTTTTTTGGCATACAGACTCAATAAAATGGGATGTCTCGCAGACTTCCAAGGCCTGTACTGCGCTATTGCCACCCTGATGTTCACCACAGACTGCCTACCCCGAATGAATCCCCGCTTTGAGACATACAAAATTTCAGGGAGTATAGCCTGAAGACATTGCGCCAATATAGTTGTAAAGATTTTCAAATCCTGGTTGGGAAGCGTAATTGGTCTGTACGACTGTAATAAATTTAGGGCCATCACAGACTTTGTACAGCTGGAGCAACATATATATATATATATATACACATAGGTGCAAGTAAAGGTAAAATATTTAATACAACCAAAAATGGATGATGAATATAAAAAGTAGATAAAAATAATAATACAAAATAAGTCTTACAAAACCTTTGAGAAGAATTTAGTTCATGACATCTGTCCTATGATTTCCTGAAGATGGAGGGAGGGAGTGTTTGAGATGTGAATGGCAAGTACATCTCCCCTAACCTCTCCTCCCATGCCTCTCCAATGCCTTGCTTATATGCGGTTTGGATAACTATTTCAATCTATTGGTCTTCACCTGATTGGGTGTTCAGACACGCTTACTAATGTCTTTACACGTCTAAACCCTATTTTAGGTGGTCACTAACATCCTGGATTTGGATCTCTTAACTTTCTGGTGTGCCCTACATGATGATTAACATGAAAAGAAAAATGCTTACATGCTTTCATGAACATACTTCAGGGCATTTGGGCTTTGGTTACACGTTAACTTAATTCTGACAACAGGGTGTTGATGCCATAAACCTTCCAGGTGTTATTACAGTGCTTGAAAACTTTTTGTTCAATGTATTATTACATACCTTTCAGCAATGGTTAGCAATGTATGCCCTTGATTAGCATGCCCCCCAACTGTCCCTTTTGGGCAGTCCCGATTTTGGGACTCTGTCCCGCTATTCCTACCTCTATCCCGCTTTGCAGGGGCAGAGGAACAGTGAATGTGAAGACAAAACAACCTAAATTCCACGTGTAGATGCAATATAATAAAGATAAAATGAAATAAAAAGTATTAATACTCCCCAATTACAAGCAGCTTCCAATAACACTCTTCCTCAAAGTGTTGAACAACACAAACGATAAACCATGGAGTGCATATATATGGGGAACAAAATAAACAACAATAATAATGCAATATGTAAACACCAAAAGAAAAAATAAATAGGGTATCAGATCCACTCACAAACAGGCTGGATAAAATAGGCTCGTAAAGGATTCAGTAGAATTTAATGGCTTCTAAAATCTATAAAAAAAACCCCAAGGAAACCAGGAATGGTGCAGTATTATCACAAGCATGGACCAAGAAGTCTGGATACACTTACAGTTGGAAGTGGCACAACTATAAGGAAAATAGTGTGCAAAAGCGCAATGTAAACAAAGACTGTCCCGAATCAGCGGGTTTAGCGGTCTGCAGTACTCTCAACGCGTTTCGCCAATTGCTCGTTGGCTTCTTCAGGAGAAAAATCAAGTCAAATGCTGTGTGTTCATCAAAAATAATCAGTTCCGTTTATGCTCATTGTTCGGCTTAAATAGATGGAAACTTCCAGATTTCAGTTGCGTCGTGTCATCACGTATGTCGTACGGCGGCCCGTCATCGCATAGAATCGCCATTGCCGTAATATACGGCGTTGCATCATCGTGTACAACGTGGGGGATGAAGATATACAGCTATCCCCTTGGAGATAGTATGAAAAGAGACGGCACATCTCGGACTCGTCTGGACGTCTTTTGACCATATCGCTCTCCGGTTGTTTCCACCTACAACTCCTCCACTTATAGTTAGAAACGTGTGGCGAAAAATTTGCCAGAGGAGGGGTCAATTAACTTATCGATCTCTATGAGCACATAACACATATACATATATTCATCAATAAATATATTTATCAATAAAGTTATTCATCAATAAAAAATCAGCAGATAAAAATATAAAAAGCCTTTTTTGATTATTTTCATTCGGAGTGTAAATTTTCTTTTTTGCATATATTAAATAAATATAAAATTCATATAGGCATACTTTCTATTCATCAAATTGGACCAAATTATACTAATATTTATATACTTGGTAATATATAAGTTTGTCAGTTGTAGTAGACATTGGAATATATTTGATTTTTTATGGAAAAATATGCAACACCTTAATATTAATTAGTATAGTTTTTCATATATCTAGACAAAAGATAATAGAGAAGATACAGATAATAAAAACTGGTTTTCAACAACCATATTACTTTAAAAAGAGAATAGAGGTGACTTAGACAGCTTCATCAGTGCATGTTATTGAAGTGCAATCTCAATAGAGAAGAAAGTGCTACGTGCAAGGTAAGTTAATTATTTTTTTTTTAATTATGTCATAAACGCAAGGATGTCAAGGTCACTATTTAGTCCACCTTTCCTATGGGTCTGGAACTTAAATATCCACTCGGTTTCTTTCCTAGCTAATTCTTGTTTTAAGTCCCCACCTCTCCAATGGGGGCAGATAACATCAATTCCTAAAATCTCTACATTTGTTACAATGTTTTGGGACACTGTGTTTCAAACTCTTATTACGTATACCGCCAAGATGTTCAAGGCCTCTAATTTTCAACTCTCTAGTGGTTCGGCCAATGTATTGGGTCCCACAGCTGCACTCAAGAGGATATATAACGTTTTTAGACTTACAATGAATAAAGTGCAGAGGAATAGAGCGAAGAGTCGAGAGCGGTACTCACCTCGGGTACAGATGCGAGGGGACGTACAGCCCGATCAGCGGCTGCAGCCTGCAGGACTAGTTGGAAGATCACAACCTCCCTCTAGTCGGCACAACATTAGGGAGCACAAGGTCTGTCACTTCACTTTACTGCTCTCTAATCACTAGGCACCGGCAAATGATGCTGAGCGCCGGGAAATGACATGGTACAGAAGGATGGAGGATAGAAGAAGAGGTAAGAGATGGGGAAAAGGGGTGTATGTATGTGTGTTTGTAAGCTTGTGTTTGTGTATGGGCAGGTATGTGTAAGAGCAGTATAGGTATTTGTAAGCTGGTGTGTAAGGTCAGTGTATGTGTCTATATGTGTGCAAGGGCAGTGTTTGTGTATATGTGTGTGTAAGAGCAGTGTATGTTTATATGTGTGTGTGTGTGTGTGTAAAGGCAGTTGTGACGGGAACGACCTGTACCCTGACTGGGTACACCCTCCAAATGTTGCTTCCTCCCCCCTTCACCACCAGACAGAACCAGCATTGCAGAGAGAAGGGAGTGCTTTCCCACTGTGGCTATCCGAAGCTGAGCTACACCGGGGATAAGGTCGCCAAGAGCTCTAGTTGAAGCGTTTTGGTCCCACTTCAGCAGGATCTGTCGTCTGCCCGTACGGGAGTTCTGTCCAGGCAACTTGGTCTGTCAGAGGGACAGTGGACTGTGTCAGGGTCCGATCCGCCCTTGGAGTGGAGCTGCCAGATTGTCCTCATCTTGGAGCTGTGCAGTAAACAGAGGCGGTGGGTGATGCTGTGGTGAGTGCTGTGATGAGTGCTGGAGGCTGTCTGGCAGTGTGTCCTGGGGCCTAGCTGCCCTCTGCTTCATGGGATTTTTGGATTACCATTTCTTGTTCCTGTTTCAATTCTACCTAATGGTCTGTTGTGTGCATACCAGCTACCATATGCAGTCCTATTGCTTGTAAGCATCCGTGCCATGGGCTGCTGGAGGGGCCTGAGTGCCCGCCTCCTCCCTACAGACATGGACCACTGAGTTACAGGTTGTGTGCTTCACTTCTACTGCAATTGTGCCGGCATTGGAGGCTGCACTATCGCCTTCTCACAATTGTGGACCTGGTCCCCAGGCTCTTCACTGTTTTTGTGCCTAAAAATATCCCCCTTGTTTACTGGGGGCTACATCTCGTTTGCTGGCCAGGTTGGCTACCCAAGCCTGATAAAGACCGTTTCTTGATACCGTTGTTGTAAAAGAGTTTAACACATTTAACATCTCTGCTAACCCCAATAATATAAAAGGACCATATGTATTCATTGGTATAGGCAATAGTCCAAATATGTAACCATTGGTCATAAATAAATGATGATTGAGAAATATTAATAGGCTTTATTGATAGGAAAAAGGGTTTCCCTGACCTTAAGTATGGAATGAAGGATTTGCTGAACAGACATTCTATAGATAGGATTGTAACTTGTTAATGCATGGTATAATTGCATAAGTATATACTTATTACATACCTTTCAGCAATGGTTAGCAATGTATGCCCCCCAACTGTTTAGTTGGTTGGAGTGTGTCAGTCCACTTTACCATGCCCCCCAACTGTTTAGTTGGTTGGAGTGTGTCAGTCCACTTTACCTGCCAACCAACTGCTAAACTCAGAGGCGTATCTAGGGTATGGCACCTATGGCTCGTGCCATAGAAACCATTAGAAGAGGGCGCCAGTGAGCGGCTTTCAAACGCCGTCTTTTTTTAATTAATTTTTTTGATGCAGAGGAGAGAGAGGGGCGCCTAGCAACCGCTCGGCGCCCCCCATTCTCCTCCATGAGGCTTCTACCTCCGTCCCTGTCCCGGTGCCAGCGCCAGCATTTCATGCTGAGCGCCGTAATATGACATCATATTTCGGCGCCCAGCAGTGAAGCAGCAGGCACCAGCGAGCGGCTTTTAAACGCTGTCTTTTTTTTTTGATGCGGAGGCGCCCCTCGTTCTACCCCGCATCAAAAAAAAGAAGGGAGCGTTTAAAAGCCGCTCGCTGGTGCCCGCTGCTTCACTGCTGGGCGCCGAAATATGATGTCATATTACGGCGCTCAGCAGTGAAGCAGCGGGCACCAGCGAGCGGTGCAGGATGACAGCAGCATCGTGCTCCCGTCGCTGGACTTCAAGGTGAGAGAACTACGTGGGGGGGGGGGATATATAGTGGGTAGGGGGAGGATATATAGTGGGTAGGGGGGAGAGGATATATAGTGGGTAGGGGGGTATATAGTGGGTAGGGGGGAGAGGGTATATAGTGGGTAGGGAGAGGGGTTAGAAAGTGATAGGGGAGGGAGAGGGGGGTAGAAAGTGATAGGGGAGGGAGAGGGGGTAGAAAGTGATAGGGGAGGGAGAGGGGGTAGAAAGTGATAGGGGAGGGAGAGGGGGGTAGAAAGTGATAGGGGTGGGAGAGGGGGGTAGAAAGTGATAGGGGTGGGAGAGGGGGGTAGAAAGTGATAAGGGAGGGAGAGGGGGGTAGAAAGTGATAATTATTGTCTGAATGAGGGAGAGCATGAGTTAATGTGTGGATGAGTTGTCTGAATTAAAGTGTGAATTAGTGAGTGACTGTGTATCATAGATGTATAATTGTGGAAGGGCAAAGATGGCACTAGCAGGAGGTTTGAGCCTTGGGGATCAAGATGGCACAGGCAGGGTGTATATGGGACAAAGATGGCACAGGCCGGACTGTTGACAAAGTTGACTTGTGCTGGGCTATTTGGGGACAAAGATTGCAAATCTAATGTGTGTTATCTGGGTGCTGGTCATGTTCTATGCGGGCAGTGTGGACGCCAGGGCTGGCTTTGGGGTGCAACCTGTGATCTATGCCTGTAATTTAGGGGTTTTTAAATATACCTTTAATGCCGTGTTTTTATGTGAATTCCAATTGATCTTTACCTGCAAAGCTGGGTTTGTGTTATTCTGTAGATCCATATGTGCTATGCTATGTTTCCATACATTATTTATGTGTACCTGCAAATATTGGTTAATATGTCTTATTCAGTTGATTAATACCTGCAATGCTGTTTCCATGTATTTATTTGATCTATACCTGCGATGCTACGTTTCATATATTATTATTGTATACCTGCAAATACAGGATTTGTATGTCTGATTCTGTTTATTTGATATATATACCTTTCAAATTTCAATTGATCTGGGTTTGTGTGTTGATCTATACCTGCTATCGACAGCAGGGACTAATATTTATATATATATATGGGCAGCAGGGGCTAGTGGGTTTTAGATATTTGGACAGGGGCGCAATTTCAGTGCTTGCCATAGGCGCTATTTTCAGTAGATACGCCTCTGGCTAAACTATATAGCATTTTTTGGAAACTTGCTAAGAACAAGAATGTTCTGATTTTCCCAGTGAAAATCGGGATTAGCATTAATTATGCTTTGGGGAAAAAATGTAAATGTTATTCAACAATGTCCTGTGCTGTAACATGCTATGTGCTCAAACTGATTTGTTAACTCACAGTAGGTTCCCTGAGGCATAAAGGGTTAACTTTGTTTCATAAAACTGTGAAAAGACCAGGACAATTCACAGCCTGAGACATGGAGAGTAATGTTTGGTTTTGTTAAGCCATACCTAGCCAGGAAATATCTTTCCAAGATGCATTAACTATGTAAATAAACCCAGGCAAGTTGATTCCTGTTAGCACATGAAATGGTTTCAGTAAAAACACCTCAAAGAGGCCAGCTTAGATGATAGTAAAATAAGGTGACCAGATTTTTAAATTTGAATCCAGGGGCATTTTTTTAATTGGTAAATAGTAAAATTGGTAAATGGTAAATGGTATTTTATAAGCATATTTTCATCATGTATATGCAAGGCATTTGGTATGTGTTTATGAAGTGATTGTATTATATATACATTATTTCTCACATTTTGTCCATGTGGTGCGGGGATGTGGGGTAAGTACTTGATTTATGACACCTCGTCATGGTCGACCAAAGAAGTTGAGTGCACGTGCTCAGCATCATATCCAGAAGTTGTCTTCGAGAAAAAGACGTATGAGTGCTGCCAGCATTGCGGC
This sequence comes from Sceloporus occidentalis, assembly GCA_023333645.1. NCBI lineage: Eukaryota > Metazoa > Chordata > Lepidosauria > Squamata > Phrynosomatidae > Sceloporus > Sceloporus occidentalis. The sequence goes on from JALMGF010000152.1 coordinate 858,234, forward strand.
AGAGGTTGAAGGGGTGGCGGGGTCAGCCTGTCAGTGCTCAGACCATATGGCGCACACTGCTTCAAAAGTGCAGCTGACTTTTGTTTTGGCAACAATTTTCACACCCTTGTTGCACGTTCGTCTGGAGAGCTATGTCTCATGCCTGCTTCAGGGTGCCTGCAGGATATCACCAAGTTTTGCTTTGTTCTGGAAAACATCAGCTGCTATGTCTGGGCCCTGGCATGTGGCTGCACAACCCTAGATGCCCACCCAGGTGAGTGCAGTTACCCTGTCCAACTCCACTACTGCGCAATAACACCTGAACACCATCTTTGGGTGATCTGGGTCATTACAGTCGTCTGTATGGACCCAGTTCCTGACAGGGAGTTACCGCTAATGGTCACTGATGCTGAACCTGAATGAATTTATGGCATAGCTTTGGTATGTACAAGGTCTTGGTCAATCTGTGTGGTTTAAGAGGTCAAGTTGTTGGCTGTAAAACACATCTATCTAGGTTAATAAGCCCTGTTAATAATAACAGGCTCTGCATGACACGTCCATCATCACAACCTACTCAGAACAGGGAAACCCTTGTCTACCATCATCCAGCCAAGATATAACTTGAGCCGAACTAACCCTACACATGGAGTCTCCTTCACCTCTGCATAGGCGTTGCTTTCTAGTGCCTTTCCCACACTTACCTGTTTAAGTGCCTGAGAGGCAGAAGAGGCCGGTGTGACACAGGAGGACCTTATTCTCCAAGCAACTTGAGGCCAGCAGAGGTGGCCCATCATCTGTAACGGCCGCCATCTGACCCTTTCCCACTAGGATCTGCTAAGGGAACGAGGCTTGGGTGGCCCGTGTAAAGGATTTTAATTTTGACTCCTGGGCTCAGTCATGATAGGGTTAATGAGTTAAGGATAGTTATATAACTTGTAACGTAGGCGTCAATATGTGTGCTTGGGCGGTGCCCATCTAATAAGGAACCACCCAAGCAGACAAGAACCAAATGGCGGAGGACCTCCATTAGAAAGTATCTGGCCAGCACCATAAGATAAGCCTGCATCACAGAATAGAACACCATGTGAGGATGAAAATAAGGGGAGTCCGGTATGCAAGAAAAGACAGACTGACCATGCTGGTAAAGGGTGGCTGTAAGTGATGTGCAGACCCCATACTGCTGGCAGCATCAATACACAAGGGGGGCAGCTAGCTAGGTTTCAGCATGTACTGGCTGACTTGGCATGATAGGAGTGTGATTGCTAACATCAATCACAGTCCAATCATGCCTAGGTTCCAGCACTTACACATCCATTCTATCACACACACTCATTAATTCACAGATTAATTCCCTCAATCACACACACTCATTCAAACACCCTCCCCACCCCCTTACCTGCACTGCAGCTCCTCGATGCCGCTCACAGTCTTCAGGAGAGGGCGCGGCCTCCCTCTGCGTTCTCTGGTACTGCACAGAGGATGTGATGTAATGTCACATGAACTCTGCTGGGTTCCGGTTCCTCTGTGCAGTACAGAAGACCCTCCCACAGGTAAGTAGCAGGGCTCAAGGTGCGGACCGCGTAAGATCGGTTGCCCTGGCCCTGGGGGGGATTTCTTAATTATCGGTCCCCCCGCATGAGTTACTGGGGGGGATCTATCCCCCCCCGTCCCCCCCGGTTCCTACGCCCATGACCTCCGGCTCCCTTGAGTGATTTTAAGACGGTTCAAGGATCTCCCTTGAACCCGGCTTAAAATCACTCAAGGGAGCCGGCAGACCAGCATTCAACACAGCCGCTGATCGGCTGCGAACAGGATTGAAAGACTCTTCCGCCCGCTGGTGTCTAATGAAATTAAAGGGGCTGGCGTGCACGCCCAGTGGGCAGCGTGGTGCGTGCACGCTGGCCCCTTTAATTTCATGAACGTCCTCCACCCGCTCCCCACACCAGACATCAGGAAGCAGTGGTAAATTGGGGGGGGGGGGGGGGTGTTATATGGGAGCATAAGGCAGAGTGCCCCATGATATGACTTTCAACCCCCTTTATGCCATTTTGCCTTCTGCCTTCAGAAATCCCTTATACCCCTCTATATGCCACTCTGTCCCATGATACGCCTTTTAACTCCCTATATGCCAGAGTGGCATATAGGGGTATAAGGTATTTCTGGAGGCAGAATTTCAGGGTGGCGTAGAGCATTTATGGGGGCGGAGTGGCATATCAGGGGGCACAGTGGCATATAGGGAGGTATAAGGCATAAATGGGGGGCAAGTGACATATTGGAAGGTATAAGGCATATCTGAGGGGCAGAGTGGCATATTTCAAGTTATAAGGCATATCAGAGGGCACAGTGGCAAATAGGGGGTATAAGGCATATCAATATTGGGGATATCCAGTGGCGTCGGCAGGGGGGGGCCAGAGGGGGCCATGGCCCCCCCAACATCATGCTGTGCCCCCCGGTGTGCCCCCCCAATTGAAACGCCGGCTTTTTTTTTTTAATAGACCCGGAGGAGAGAAAGAGAGCTGCCGAGCGGTTGCTGAGGATTAAGTTCTCAGCAACCGTTCGGCGCCTCTCACTCTTCTCCGCGACCGCGAGGCCTCTGCCTTGGTCGCAGTGCCGGCATTTCAAGCCGGGCGCCGGTATATGTCGTCATATCCGGCGCCCGGCAGTGAAGCCGCGCACACTGCAGAACCAGGGATACAGAGACCTCGCGATCTCACCGCTGGACAAGCCCAAGGTAAGTGAACTTCAAAGGGGGGTAGAAAGTTAGGAGGGGGTTAGAGAGTCAGAAGAGGTAGATAGGTATAGATTGGGAGGGAGAGGGGATAGATAGGATAGATTGGGAGGGAGAGGGGGTAGATGGGATAGATATGATAGATAGGGAGGGAGATGGGGGTAGATGGGATAGATTGGGATGGAGATGGGGTAGATGGGATAGATTGGGAGGGAGATGGGGTAGATGAGATAGATAGGGAAGGAGAGGGGGTAGATGGGATAGATTGGGAGGGAGAGGGGGTACATAGGATAGATTGGGAGGGAGAGTAGGTATATAGGGAGGCAGAGGTGGTAGATAGGGAGGGAGAGGGGGTAGATAGGATAGATTGGGAGGGAGAGGGGGTAAATAGGATAGATTGGGAGGGAGAGGGGGTAAATAGGATAGATTGGGAGGGAGAGGGGGTAGATAGGATAGATTAGGAGGGAGAGGTGTTTATGGGACAAACTTGGCGTACGTTCAGCTGTTTGGGGACAAAGTTGACACAATATGTAATTTGGGTGCTGGTCGGGTTTTATGTGGGCAGTGTGGACACCAGGGCTGGCTTTGGGGTGTGTGACCAGTGATCTATGCCTGTAATTTAGGGTGTTTTATCTATACCTTTAATGCAGAGTTTATATGTAATTTCCAATTGATTTATACCTGCAAAGCTGGGTTTTGTGTCATTCTGGTCATCTGTATCGGCTATATTTCCATACATTATTTATGTTTACCTGCAAATATAGGATTTGTATGTCTTATTCAGTTGATCAATACCTGGAGTGCTGTTTCCATGTGTTGTTTATTTGATCTAAACCTTCAGTGCTGAGTGTACATGTGATTTCCAGTTGATCTATACCTGCAATGCTGGGTTTGTGTGTTCTGTTGGTTTATAACTGCAATGCTATGTTTCCATACATTATTTATGTATACCTGCAAATACAAGTTGTTTTTTTTATATCTCATTTAGTTGCATGTGCTGTTTCCATGTGTTGTTTATTTGATCTATACCTGAACTACAGGGTGTAAGTAAAAGAGCGGTATGGTTTAGTGAATGAGGGGATAAAGGGACTCTGGGGATGATTACAGGGGAGAGGACCTCTCAATGTCACGGTGCAGGACTGACTCTCACGGTCTTTCCCTGATCTGCAGTCAGTGTGGGAAATATTTCTTTTTTTGTTGTGGTAGCGGAGGGAGTGATTGCATGCAAGGAAGCGTTGAGCGGGGCCCAAGGAAATGCTTGGATATTTTTTCACTATAAAATATATTGGCAGCAGGGGCAAATATTTATATATGTTTTGGCAGCAGGGGCTAATATTTATATATTGGCAACAGGGTCTAATATTAATATATATCGGCAGCAGGGTCTAATATTAATATATATCGGCAGCAGGGTCCAATATTAATATATACCAGCAGCAGGGGCTAATATTAATATATATATTGGCAGCAGTGGCTAATATATATTGGCAGCAGGAGCTAATATTAACATATATTGGCAGCAGGAGCTAATATTAACATATATTGGCAGCAGGGTCTAGTATTTATATTCATATCGGCAGCAGGGGTTAATATTAATATATATTGGCTGCAGGGGCTAATTATATATATTGGCTGCAGGGACTAATAATATATATTGGCAGTAGGGGCTAATATTAATATATACTGGCAGCAGGGTCAAATATTTATATATATATCAGCAGCAGGGTATAATTTTTATGTATATCAGCAGCAGGGTATAATATAAGTATATATCCGCAGCAGGGGCTAATATCAACATATATCCCCAGCAGGGGCTAATATCAACATATATCCCCAGCAGGGGTTAATATTAATATATATCAGAAGCAGGGTGTAATATTTCTATATATCGGCAGCAGGGGCTAACTTCAAAGAGATAAGTGCATATTATGTAGTTAAAAATGCACGTCTAACGTGTGTGTGTATATATATATATATATATATATATATATATAGTGTATATGTACGGTTTTATAATTGGCCCCCCTACTTTGGTCCCTGGCCCCCCATGTGCCCCCTCTAAATATGAAAGCTGGAGACGCCACTGGGGATATCAGGAGGGCATAAGACATATCTGGGGGGATAAGGTATATCAGGGGGCTCAGTTGCATATCACTGGCATATAAGGAGTATATGGCTTATAGGGACACAGTGGCATATCGGGCACAGTGGAATCTCTGGCATATAGGAGGCATATCTGGGGGCAGAGTGGCAAGCTGGGTGTCAGATGTGCATAACTGGGAGCAGTTTGACAAATAAAAGAAACTATAAACAAGGCTTTTTTCTATACATATGAATTAATGTTTACTAATAACTTTAAGTATTAAAACCTAGTTTGAGAAACACTGTGTTTGGGTTCTTGTAGCTTTTATTATTATGTCAGTAAAATAAGAAGGTGAATATTTTAAATAAAAGAAAAATTAGCATTTTTTATCCGATTAATTGAAAAAATAATCGGCCAACTAATCCATTATTAAAATAATTGTTAGTTGCATGCCCTAAAATGTTTTGATTCCAAAATCAAAGGAGGGAGCCTTTTTTAATTTAAAAAAAAATCTCTGCTGCTGTGGACTACTCTTCCAATGATGCTCAGCCAGCATTATGGTGGACACCTGGCTGGCTGAGAATCATAGGAATTTTAGTTCACAGCTAGCATCTGCAGCTTTACTGTTGCTGCACTTCCCATGACAGGCTCAGCCAGCATCATGGAAGTAGTGTGTCTGGCTGAGCCTTATGGGAATTCAATTCAATGTGTTGGTTATTTTTAATATGCATGACTGGTGACAAAAAGGAAGCGTGTTTTAAGTGGCGATGCAAGAGGGACATTTCAAAGTGCAATTGCTTGTATTGGTGGGTTCCGTGAGATGTTTTTTTTTTAAAGTGTCCCTCTTTCACATGTTAATGTTAACTGAGCGCGCCCCCATCAAGACAAAAACAGGGGCATCTTATAGTCTGAACTAGACTTGTGCATTCGTCTTCGGGCGAACATGGAAACGAACACGAAGCGTTTTCGTGTTCGTTCTGAAGACACGCCGAAGAGAAGACGGCGGCGGCAAAACGTAGGCGAAGACGAAGACACACACCACGAAGATCTTCGTGATTGTCTTCGTCTTCGTCTACCATTCCCCCCCCCCTCTTCTAACTTACCTTGTCTTTGCGGCTTCGCGGCAATTCCCGGAAGTGGAAATCCGCAAGTTCGCCGTCACGGGTTACAGGGCAGTGCGAATGAGCCTATTGGTCGCCTACAGGGACCTCCTCTGGCATAGTATCCTGCACCTGATAGCACCTGAATATGCTATACAGACTTTTAAGCAGTATTCCCACATCTTATGCCAGTTGATACATGCACATGTGGTAAAGCTGATAGTTCTGAGTGGGGTCACTCACAGTGAACAGAGGAAGAGGTCAGATTAGTGTTCTAACAGTGCTTCTCACTGGAATGCTACATCATATTAGTGGCTACATCCAGTGGCGTCGCTACAGGGGGGCAAGGGGGGGCAATTGCCCCCCCTTGGTTATTCCTTGCCCCCCCTGTTGCCCCCCCGCCGAATTTGAAACCTCTCAGGACAGTCCTTGACTGCTAACGACGGCATGGTGCCGTCGCTAGCAGTCCCAGTCAGGTGCTAACAACGGCACCATGCCGTCACTAGCACTATCTTACCTTGATGGAGGTCTGTGGACCTCCATCACCACCTACCCCGGCGATCTGCCCCTCACACTGAAGGGCATCACCGGGGCCACCCGATCTGCCCGGTGACGTCTCGCGCAATGACGCGATGACGTCACCGCGCAACTTTATTAACAACTGACAATTGTCAGTTAAAGAGGTATGGGGGCATGCTGCTTAGATGCCTGTATCTCAGGCATCTAAGCAGTTACATACCCCCAACATATACCATTGGAAAGGTAATCGCCTCACCTTTCCAACGGTATATAGATTGTAAAAAATATTAAGTTAAAAAAATAAAAATGTAAAAAAAATGATTTGGGGGTCTCTTAAGGCAGATAAAAAAAGATCAAAATTGCCTAGAGACCCCCAAATTAAATTATTTAAACATAAAGTAGTTTAACTTTAAAAAAAAAAAAAAAAGTTTACGTATTCTAGCTAAATGATCACTGTGGTAGCCAATGTTACCACAGCGATCATATAGCTATAAAAAGTCACATTCCCTTTTTAAAAATGGCCGATACTAATTTTTAATCCTATGATCCCTTTGATCATGGGGTTAAATTTAGCCAACGGTAGAGGGAGGCAATTTTTGAAATCCTGATGAACTGCAAAGATTATTAAAATCAGCCATTTAGCCTGTGCGGTACGTGAGTAACCATCTCATCCCTGGAGCGCCTTGCATTACTGCTCACGTAGGAAGTTAAATTATGGCACAAAAAGTACACATTTGCAAAAACCACATCCCTTGGCGCATCAAATGAGGGGCTGCATGTGTTTCTAGTACAAACCTGGAGTGCGCAAGACACAAATGAACATGTCGCTATAGTTAGAAAAAACATATTTTCAAGCCAAAGCGACATATTCCATCATTATTTGTGCACTCAACTTTTGTCCTAGAAATACATGTAGCCCCTCATTTGAAGCTCCAAGGGATGTAGTTTCTTAACATGGATGAATTGTCTGAATGAGGGAGAGCATGAGTTAATGTGTTTGTGTGTATCATAGATGTATAATTGTGGAAGGGCAAAGATGGCACTAGCAGGATGTTTGAGCCTTGGGGAACAGGATGGCACAGGCAGGGTGTATATGGGACAAAGATGGCCAATCTTATGTGTGTTATCTGGGTGCTGACCAGGTTCTATGTGGGCAGTGTGGTTGGGGTGTGCAACCTGTGATCTATGCCTGTAATTTAGGGGTTTTAAATATACCTTTAATGCCGTGTTTTTATGTGAATTCCAATTGATCTGTACCTGCAAAGCTGGGTTTGTGTGTTAATGTGTTGATCTATACCTGCTATCGGCAGCAGGGTCTAATATTTATGTATATATTTATATATATATATATATATCGGCAGCAGGGACTAATATTAGGCCCTGAAATCATTTAGTGGAAAAGTTAAGGTATTGTGTTGTTTAAAGGATTTCAAGGATTAGTCGTACTAAATGGTGGCTTCAGGCTTCCCATGTTGAATGATCAAGTATTGTATTGTCCAATAACAAAAGTATCATTCCATAGCACATTACTTTTGGCAATATATATATATGTGTGTGTGTGTTTTTTCAGTGGTATGATTTAATGGTGGAAATTATTAATGCCCCCCCAGTTTTACTGTGGTATCTTGTGTGCCCCCCCTATATATTGTTTCTAGAGTCGCCACTGGCTACATCATATTATTTTTTGCTTCGCATGCAAGATAAAGTATTTTTTTATTAGAATTAGAAGCCTTTAAGTGATCTAACTTAACACAAATAACCGAATTATGTTGATGACATGGGCACATGACCCTTGGTAACTAAATAAGATAAATGTAAGGGTTCATATACTGCTAGAAGTCTACCTAATATCCTGGAGATCCTCCACAAACTCCTTTTTGTTTGAAATCTTGTAACAGCTTACAATAACAGTGTAAATCAGGGGTGTCCAAGTTTTTTCTGCAGTGGGCCACTTCATCAGAATTGTATACGTGCGAGGGCCGCACTCATTTTTCAACGCGTGAAAATATGGCCTTTAATAAGATATGCAGATTAAAATAAAGTAAATGACACAAAACCTTTACTTTTCCTCCCACTGATTTCTGGGCCTAGAAAGTTTTGTGACTACAAATTTAGGATTCTGGATAAGTAAAAATAAAATAATTCTATTTATTTTAGCGATGCACTAAAATGAAAATTCTGGACCAAAACCGAAAATTCAGGTTTCACTTAGCCAAAACTGAAAATGACCCCCCCACATACTTTTAATAAAAGTAAGTTACACACCAAAATTGTACAAAAGAATTCTATATTATGATTGTTAACAGCAATCTCAGGCATACCCAGATTCCAGCATGTACTGGTTGGCTGGGCATTGTATTTTTTGTCCAATTTTAGTGTGTAACCACACTTTTATTAAAAGTAACACACCACAATTGGACAAAAAAAAATCAACAATATGACTTGGCATGATAGGAGTGTGATTGCTAACAGCAAACACACTCTTTTCATACCCAGGCAACCAGTAAATGCTGGAACCTAGGCATGATGGGACTGTGATTGCTGTTAGCAATCACACTATCTGCATATCTTATGCTGTTAGCAATCACACTCCTATCATGCCAAGTCAGCCAGTACATGCTGGTACAGGGTGACTAACAGGTGCTAACAGCAAACACACTCTTTTTATACCCAGGCAACCAGTAAATGCTGGAGCCTGATGATGGGACTGTGATTGCTGTTAGCTGTTAGCAATCACACTCCTATCATCCCAAGTCAGCCAGTACATGCTGGTACAGGGTGGCTGTAAGTGCAGACCCTATACTGCTGGCAGCATCAATACACAAGGGGGGCAGCTAGCCAGGTTTCAGCATGTACTGGCTGACTTAGCATGATAGGAGTGTGATTGCTAACAGCAATCACAGTCCCATCATGCCTAGGTTCCAGCACTTACACATCCATGCTATCACACACACTCATTCATTCATATACTCGTTCATTCACACATTCATTCCCTCACAGGCATACTCATTCAAACAACCTCCCCCACCCCCTTACCTGCTCTACAGCTCTCGATGCCGCTCACAGCCTTCAGCAGGGGGCGCGGCCTCCCTCGTTCTCCCCACAGAGGAGGCAGGACTGGAGCAGAGAATAGACCCTCCCACAAGTAAGCGGCAGGGCTTGTGATCCTGGCTGCCGATCTCACGCGGGCCGCACCTCGAGGGCCGCATGTTGGACGTCCCTGAAGTAGAGCATACTTTTTATGTAGCATTTTGGGGTGCTGCGGACAGTGGTGTCGGCAGGGGGGACAAAGGGGGGCCCCCCTACATCATGCCCCATGCCCTCCCCAATTGAAATGCCGTCTTTTTTTTTTTGCGCTGCTGGAGGAGAGAGGCGCCGATCGGTCGCTCAGGAATACGTTTTCAGCAACCTCTCGGCGCCTCTCACTCTCCTCTGCGAGGCTTCTGTCTTGGTTACGGTGCCGGCATTTCATGCTGAGCGCCAGAATATGACAGAGGAGGGAGACAGAGGTCTTCCGCTTCCACTGCAGGACTTCTACAAGGTAAGTGAACTTCAAACGGGGGAGTCGGTAGATAGGGAGAAGGGAGTGAGAGGCGCGCGGGGTTGCTGAAAACTCCCTCATCTATCTAGTGAGGAGTGTATAGATAGGGAGAAGGGAGTGAGAAGGAGGAGAAGACATTGAGAGGCACCAAGCGGTTGCTGAAAACTCCCTCATCTATCTAGTGAGGAGAAAGGAGTGAGAAGGGGTAGATAGGGCAGAGGGGAGTGAGAAGGGATAGAAAGGGAGAAGGGAGGGAGAAGGGGTAGATAGGGTGTGACAGGGCCAGGCTAGCTCGTGTGAAGTTTAGCTGGGTCATAAAGTACTTTTGGGTCCAGTTTCTGATACTGTGACCCGGATATATTTTATAAGGTGTTTTATTTTGTAACCGGCCCAGAGACTGAATGTGGCTGCAGCTCCAGCCTTCAAAGGAACAATCAGGTAACCTGGCTCTTAATCAGTCAGCACAGCCCTGTTTGCCCAGACGGCACCCGCACTACAGGGGGGGGATAACACAGGTGGGGGAAACCATTGTATCCCTTAATCCTCTCACTTGATACATTGCCTGTACACTGATAGGATTTGTGATGGGATGTGGACTGATGAGATTGGGGGCTGGGTTCAGTGCACAAAACCGGGAAATCACGCAAATCTGCACGTTTCTGTCAAATCTCTTTAATGATATCAATATTTTGTATCAAGTTTTTAAAACTAATCCAATTACTGGCATTATTAATCTCTGCTTCAGTGCTGTAGTCTGCCTGCTTATACACAGGTGACCTGTCTGACAACTATGGGGGTACAGACTGTTACACTGTATCAGGAGAGGGGTACAGACTGTTACACTTTATCAGGAGGGGGTACAGACTGTTACACTGTATCAGGAGGGGGTACAGACTGTTACACTGCATGGGAAGGGGGTAGTCAGACATTAACACTCTGTGGTGAATTGAGGTTATATATAAATTCTGTGTGTGTGAAATAAAAGAGTTATTGTTTTACTATGAATGGTGTTCTGAGTGATCCGTGGATAGCAGGAGCTATCCGTATGTGGGACTGACTGGTGATTCCTTAGCCCTCAAACGGGGGTACCCAGCCTTGGCGTTTAGATATTCAAGACAAAGAATAATCTAACACTGAGTTTTTATGTGAATTTCAATTGATCTATACATGCAAAGCTGGGTTTTTGTGTTATGCCATTGATCTTTATCTGCTATGCTATGTTTCCATACATTATTTGTGTTTACCTGAAAATACTGGATTTGTATGTCTTATTCAGTTGATCAATACCTGGAGTGCTGTTTCATGTGTTTATTTGAGTTTATATGTGATTTCCAGTTGATCTATACCTGCAATGCCGCACAACTGTGTGTTCCATTGATCTATACCTGCATTGCTATGTCTCCATACATTATTTATGTATTCCTGCAAATACAGGGTTTTTATGTCTTATTCAGTTGCACGTGCTGTTTCCATGTGTTGTTTATTTGATTTTTACCTGAACTACAGGGAGTAAGTAAAAGAGAGGCATGGTTTAGTGAATGAGGGGACAAAGGCACTCTGGGGATGATTATGGGGGATGTCACAGTAGGGTCAGAAGGAGGGAAGACTATACTGACTCTCACAGTCTTCCCCTGATCTGCAGTCAGTGTGGCAATTTTTTTTTTTGTGGTAGTGGAAGGAGTGATTGCATGCTAGGGAGCGTGGAGCGGGGCCCAAGGAAATGCTTGGGTAGGGTCCAATTTTTTCAATAAACAGGGTCTAATATTAATATATATTGGCAGCAGGGGCTAATATTAATATATATTGGCTGCAGGGGCTAATATCAATATATATTAGATATCTAACTACTTAATATTTTACTACATAATATGTACTTATCTCTTTTAAAAGCTACATATACACTATATATATATATACACTATATATATATATATATATATATATATATATATATAGTGTATAAGTAGCTTTTTTTAATTGCCCCCCTTACTTTGGTCCCTGTCCCCCCATGTGCCCCTCCTAAATATGAAAGCTGGAATTAAATGCATATATATATATATATATATATATATATATATATATATAAAGGAGAGGTAATTACCCCTATGTTCACAAGTAAGTGTTAGATTTGTATCATTATGATTAGTATGTCTACTATGTTGACTATTTACAACTTGACATTCCTACAGAATACTAGTTTGTGATTGGTTTCGTGGGAAAAAATTTCTTCGTTTTCCACAAAATTTCTCTGTCTCCTTCTTCGTATTGAACAAAATTTGTCCAACATTTTCAAAAATCCCCTTTGTTTGTCTCGTTGCCATGGAAACAAGAAATAAGCACGGAGAAGGAGTTCAACAGGGGATTTGGGACCAATGGATGGAAGGAAGAGGATCAAAATTAGCTTAGAGTTATAGCGTTAAGGTTAAGGATAGCAGTGGACCGGTTAAATTATCTTAACTTAATCAAAACTTTAGAGAGTCTTGGACACTGTGAAATATGGCAGGCTGAGGCTCACTAAGTTGTGCACAGAAGAATCTCTCTGTAAAATGCTCAGATGCAGCACAGCAGTATCACATAAAACAGTCACAGTGAAATGAACAGATCCCTTACCTACTCTGCTCCCTTTATTACTAGTCTGCTTTTTTTTCTTTGAAAGATGGAGCATGGTCATTGGACAAGCCCTCAGCATGATATTACATAGTTACATGTGACAGGAGTGAAGAGGACAGAGGCTAGCGGCACTCTGTCCGGATGCTAGCGTTTCAGCTGAGGCGGTAGGGCCAGATCGCAGTCAGTCTCTGGGGCCACAGAGAGAAGTGGGCAGAGACCAGCAGTACTTTGCCCTGATGGTGCCGTAATATCCTCTGGCTCTGGGGCAGTGCCCCAAGCTCGTTCTAGCAGCATGATTCACACAGGACAAGCTGCATCCATCCTCCAGGCCCCATGCCAGAAGTCAGCCTGGAAAAGTCTCAACATCTTGCAAGCTAAAACAGCATAATTTAATTCTAGTTGCTGCAGTAATACGCTGATTTTGTTATTTTTGTTTACACACACAAAATTCAAACAATAAACATAACATTTGACAGCAGTCCTTAAGCAACATTAAGCCCATCTCATCAGCCATTTTTTGAGGGGTTTTTTTTACATTTTGTGAAGATAAAGTCTCATTTGTGATACACTATATATACTATACTATGACTCACTATAGAGCTCCAAACTGCCTATGGAAGCAACATTAGCACAAGCAGTTTGCATCTGGAGCTCCATAAAAAAGGTTTTCCATGGAGGAGTTACACACAAGCTGAAGATCACTATGTACAATGCCAAATGTTGGCTGGAGTGGTGTAAAAAAAGTGACAAATAATGTTTGGTGAGGGAGGACAATAGTCTGGAGCTTTTGTTCAGATTTGGGCTAGGCTTCCAGTGATGTAATGTTGAGGCTGCAGTATACAAAAACATGTTAGACAATTGTATGCTTCCAATTTTGTGTCCCTAGTTTGGGGGGAGGCCTTTTCCTGTTCCAGCTCCATTGCACAAAGCAAGGTCTATAAAGATATGATATGACAAGTTTGATGAGTTGTTTTTTTTTTTTTTTTTTTATTTCAAGAACAAGCCATTTTTTTCATGCACATCAAAAGTAACAGGCGTAATGACTATTGTAGATATATTTTTGGTCACAGAAAAAGAGATAAAAAAAGATAGAAGTAGATATATGTCGAGTGCTATTTAATCGGTTTGAAAGATTATAAGTGATTCCTACTGGATTAAACATATAAAAAGACCAACATTGCACTATCATTCTAACCCATTCATACATCAGACATCCTCATAGGGGGGGCCTAAGGCTTTTTATCAAGGCAGTTTGTCATTCTTCTATGAAATGAACTGAACCTCCCAGGGAAAAGGAAAACTAAAAAAAAGAGATTTAAGGAAAAAAAAAAAAAACTAAAAAAAAAAGAGGAAATTAACAATCTTTATATTATATGTTTTAAACCCCATTTAATTAACAATTTCATCCAGACCACCTAAAAGGGCTGATTTCCAAAGTTCCCAAATTTTATCGAATTTACTGATATTATTGATCTTAAAAAAATATCCTTTTTCCATTGAGTATTGATATTGTATTTGGTTAAAAATTACAGTCCAACTAATTGTATCCTCTTTTTTCCAGTGCCTAGCCATACTAATCTTAGCCGCTAAGAAAACATGTACAATTAAGATCTTTTGATTTAGAGAGAATGAGTCTAAATCCAAATGAAACAAAAACATCTGAGGAGCCAGTTGAAACTGAAAATGGAAAAGGGTACTAATTACCTGTGAAATATTCTTCTTAAGATGAGAGAGATGGGGACACTCCCACCATATATGAGAGAAAGATCCAATATGGGCCGAACACCGCCAGCACATATCTGAATTTCTGTTACTAATTTTCTTGAGTATGCTTGGAACTAGGTACCAACGGTATAATACCTTAATATAGAGCTCTATCAAGCTTATCGAATGAACATGTTTGTTAACTAGCAAAAAAGCATTTCGCCATTTCCCCAGCTCGAACTCGATATTAATATCTCTTTCCCACCTAAGGATTGGTAAATCTTTCTCATCAGTGGAGAGTCCTTGCATTAATTTAGTTGTACTTGAAATTTGTTTTTGTTTTTTATGTGTGACCAGCCAATGTTCAATATCAGGTTTTGATTCTAATTTTACCTGCTTCATGTAACTCTTAATTCTCATATAAGAATAGAACTCAGATGCTGGTAAGGAGTAACAATCTCTGATCTGAGAAAAAGACATAAGTAACTCCTGACAATATATGTTTTCAAGACACCGAATACCACTATTGAGCCAGTTAGTTAAATCAATATCTTGGATATAGAAGTGTATAACTTCTATGGGAGTAGAGAGTGAAAGAAGAGAATTTAGATTCGCTTTCTTTTTGAATCTATCGATCGATCTTAATGTGTCATATATTATAGGGTTTAGTTTAATTACCCCTTTTAAAAGAGATATGTCTACCCAGAATAAGGAGTATAGTTTGCACTTCCTTATATCAGCTTGCTCTATTTGTATCCATCTAGGAAGGTTATTTGAAATGTTATCCCATGCAAGATAGTGCGTCAGCATGGTAGCCTCATAGAGGTTAGTAACGTTTGGGTAAGAAATACCCCCCTGTTAAGTTTTTTGGTTAAGATATTATGAGCTATTCTTGGGTTTTTTTTTATGCCAGATAAATTGATCGATAGATTGTTGAAATTGTTTTAATATATTTGGGTGTACTCTCAGGGGGATTGTTCTGAAGAGATATAATAATTTGGGAAGAAGATATCCATTAATTAGGTTTATTCGTCCAACCCAGGAGATTTCAAGATTTTTCCATGCGAGAAGGTGTATCTTAGATTTTTCCTTAAAGGTTGTATAGTTACAATTTATAAGTGAAGGGAGATCTTTTGTTAACTTAATTCCTAAGTAATCAATTATTTGCCCTTCCCATTCTATATTATAACGAGATCTAAGTTCTTTTACTTCATCCTGAGAGAGGCCGATCGTAATTATTTGTGTCTTCCCAAGGTTAATTTTATAATTAGAGTAACGACTGTATTGATCAATTAAATTAAAAAGTGTAGGGATAGAAGAAGGCAAATTTGTCATAGACAAAAGAACGTCATCTGCATATAAAGAGATTTTAAATGAATCCGAGTCTATTTCTATGCCAGAGATATCCGATGTTTGTCTTATTGTTTCTGCTAAAGGTTCCATGCTTAAAGCATAAAGTAGTGGGGCAAGTGGGCAACCCTGACGGGTTCCATTTTTAATATGGAACCAGGCAGAGTCCAACAAGTGGCCCACCACCTTAGCGGTAAGGTTTGAATAGAGAGACATCCGTCATAATAATCCGTCAATACCAAAATTCCTTAAAACTCTCCAGTTGACCCGATCAAACGCCTTTTCGGCGTCTAATGCCATAAAGGCAGTTTTAGAGTTTAGCCTTATGGATAAGGTTTATAATTTTTCGGGTATTATCCGACGCACTTCTACCCTCAACAAAACCCGTCTGATCCTTATGGATGATATACGGGATAACTTTATTCAACCTTTGTGCTAAGATTTTGGAGTAGATTTTAATATCGAGGTTTATTAATGAAATAGGCCTATAGTTCAAAGTTGAGGTTGGGTCCTTACCCTCTTTCCAGATCGGTATAATCGCAGCTTGCAAAAGTTCTAAATGAGGCTGTGCTTTTAAGGATAATGACTTATAAAGTCTTAATAATAGTGGAGCTATAGTCTGGTGCAATAGAGCATAGAAAGGAGAAGAAAATCCGTCTGGGCCTGGTGCTTTACCTGGCTTTAATTCATTAATCGTTTTTGTTATTTCCGTTAGTGTAAAGGGTTGATTTAGGTATTCCCTTTGTAAACTTGTAATTTTAGGGAGATTTTAATTTTGTAGATATGAATCTATTTCTTGCACAGAGTGGATCGTCTCGGGTAAATTATATAAAGATTCATAATATTTAGCAAAGGAATTGGAAATCGCTTTTGGAGTTAGATGTTGAGAATTATTCACTATAATTTTTTTGATAATTTCAGATTTGCGTTTAAATTTCAGCTTGTTCGAAAGAATTTTCCCAATTCTATTACTGGAATAGTACCATTTTTGTTTTAGCTGTAAGAGCATCCAGTTAACTTTTTCCAGTTCCTTAATTTCTATTTCTTTTCTAACGTTTTTTATCTCTAGAAGTGTAGAAAAAGCTATATTATTTTTGCTAGATCTTTCTAATTTAGCTAGTTTGACGTATAATTCCGTCAAAGGCAGACCACAACGTTTTTTCTCTCTGGAGCCCATCTTTATGAGTATTCCTCTGATATAAGCCTTAAATGTGCACCATAGAGTAATATCTGAAACTTCTCCATTGTCATTTTGCTTTAAAAATTGTTGAGCCTCATTAATCAGTTCTTGTATATTAAATGGATTTTTTAATAGAGATTCATTTAGTCTCCAATTACTTCTAATGTTATAGGCTGAATTATTATCTATTTCCAAAAACACCGGGGCATGGTCGGACCACGTGATGCTCCCTATCCTTGACTTTTTCACTGAATCCAGAAATCTAGAATTAATCAAAAAATAATCTATACGTGAGTATGAGTGATGTCTATTTGAGTAAAAAGTGTAGTCTTTATCAGTCGGGTGAAGGATTCTCCAGCAATCAAAAATAAGTTTTTTTAATAATAGCTCTTGAATTCTAGGATTGTGTCTCGTTTGTGCTTTAGAGTCTGATTTCAGATAGGTACGATCAATCTTAGGATCTGTCACGGGGTCAGGTAGAGAAGGAGGATCCAACTATGCAGATATATGGACGTAGCGTAGTCCAGTAAACAGTCCGGTCAAAAGGACAACGGCAAACAGTGAGGTCAAAACGTATCCGAGGTCGAGACAGGCAGATAAGAGGCAAAACGGTATAACAGGTCCGAGGTCGAGGCAGGCAGATCAGAATCGTAGTCAAAAGAACAGGCAAGGGTCGGTACACAAGGCAAGATATAGTCACAAGGAACAGCACACCCCAAAAAGCAATATACTTTGAACGGGTACAGAAGAGAAAACAAAATGGCCTTTAAATAGGGAATCTACTCACAATGAGGCTGCGGCGTGCCGTGCGCGGCGTGGAGTGCGTCGCGTGACGTCATCGCGGCAGGCATCTGGTCCGTGATCCCGGCGGTGAGAGTTGGTGACGCGCCTGCACATCCCTGGCGAGCAGGCGCAAGCCCGAGCGATGACGTGGAGGCAGGACCACCCTGCCGGCGTCCGGTCTCGGCGGCGGTGAAGCCGCGACCTCGCCGCGGCCGTACGGCGTCGGCATCGACGGGCGCACCACCGGGATCCCCTGGTGTGTGCGCCGCGGCAGCGCGTGTGACGCTCAGCCGACATCGGGTCGCGGCGGGGGCGGAGCCGCGACCCCGACGTGGCCGCGCGGCATCAGCGGCAGGACGGAGTGAGTTGCCGCGAGCACGCGAGGTAAGTGCCGCGGCGGCTCGCGTGACAGGATCTTGAACATGATTGAAATCCCCGCCAATCAGGAGAATACCCTTCTGGACCTTTTCGATTTTATTAATTATTGTCTCCAAAAATCGAGATGATTTTCGATTAGGGGCATACACATTGACTAGGGTATAGAAAATGTCATTAATTTTAACTATACTTATCAGAAACCGTCCCTTAGTGTCGACTTCCTCAAAGATTGGTTCTACCTTCAATTTTTTCTTATTGCCAACTAAATTAGCTGAGTACACCAGTGGGTATTTGCTATATTTCCATAAACTTAGGTGTGATTTAATCCAGTGGGTTTCCTGGACAAAAGCTATATCTATGTTATTATTCTGTAACATATTGTACAGTCTGCCTCTTTTCTGCGGGGAGTTTAAGCCCTGGGCATTAAGGGTACAAAGTTTAAGAGACATCCCACATAGTTGACTGATGTAATGCCCCGAATACCTTTGGCCTCCTACTTACTATTCCCATTCTAACACAACAAACATACCACATCCACACCGTTAGAGATTGATCATGTTCTCTCATAATACTATCGCCAACAATTCCTGTAACCATCACAGGAGCTGCATGGGGGGGGGGGGGAGGAAGATAACGAAGGAGAGCAAGGAATATACTCCCAAGCCTTAATGATAAAGAGAGAAAAAAATAAAATAAAAAAATAAATAAATAAAATAAAATAAAAGATACTAATGAATAACAGACTGCTTCTCACTATTATATCTATTATATAGCCTTAATTTCTAGTGCAGAGAAAAAAAAAAGAAAAAAAAATAAGAATTGTATGAATAGAGTGAGTATGGTAATAAGTATATAAAAATTAATAGTGAATATGTGAACGTGTAAAAATCAACCTCTTAATCAAATAATAAAAAAAAGAAAATAAATAAATAAATAAGGAAGAAATAAGTAAACAAAAACAAAAAAAAATGCGTGGAATATATTATATATTTAGGATAATGTGAAAATTATTTATATTAACAATTATAAAAAGTGTATAGTGTATAGGTGTGTGTGAAGTTTCCCTATTTATAATAAGCTTAATTGAATTAAAAAAGTGCTAAATAGTGTATGTTCGTCTAATATTGATAAGTCATATGTGAAGTGTATATCTAAGGTCGAGTCCTCGAAATTAATACTTTGTCAGACATCGAAAATTTTATGAATGTGTTTTAAGTGTTATGTGTTAGCTTCAGTTTACATAGTGGAAATAGAGAAAAAAAAAAAAAGCTAAAAATTTATATAGATATATTATCAATCAAAATCAAGATGACCATTATCCAATGGACATTATGTCCAAAATCAATCAGAGAGTATGAAATGTCCATTATTCATATGAAAATAGCGAGCCTTTAGTCAAATAAACCAAACCAAGAAAAAAGAGATGCATAAATAAATAAGGAGTAATTAAATAAATAAATAGATAAAAATTTAAGTCTCTATGTTGTTCTGTATGAGACCCCAAAGGAGCAGCTTGTCTCTAGCAGAAGCTTGATCCTTGAGGTAATATTCTTTGTCTTCAAACTATGAGAGCCGTTGGAAAACCCCATCTGTATCGAATTTTGTTGACCCTCAGGATTTGAGTAGAATCTTGAAAGCTTTTTCTTGATGCTCTTGTGGCCTGAGAAAGGTCTGCAAATACGTGAATGTTTTTATATTGATCTTGTCTAGGTTTATCTTTTCTGAGCTCCTGCATAATAAGGTTTTTAGTATAATAGTTCGAAAACCTTACGATTATATCTGCCGAGTAGGAAGCGTTATGAACTTTAGGTTTACGGAGTCTATGAAATCGCTCGAATGGGAAGGGCCCTAATTCGTGAGGTGAAATAAAGAGCAAAAAAAAAGTCTTTCAAGAATTGGTCCAAAACATGAGGTTGTATTGTTTCAGGAATACCCCTCATTCTTATATTTTTCCTGCGAGATCTGTCCTCCATATCTGCAATTTTCAATTCCAGATCTTTAACTTTACTAGTTAGTAAGGTATTTGCGTAGTGCAATGTTTTATTGTCTTCCTGGATTTTTTGGATGTTTTTTTCTTGTTTAGCTATTGATTCAGAAACTTGAGAAACCTCTGTTCTGATTTGAGCTAAATTATCTTCCAGGTTGTGTTTAATTTTCCTATAGAATCCCTCCATTAGATCTCTGAAAAACTCCTGTGAGGTATCTTGATGTGCCAGTAAAGGAGGGGAAATAGAGAAATCCTGTTGTTGAGACTCCGTAGATATATGGGAAATTGGTTCCTTTTGCTCGACAGATCTTCTATGATCAGCTGGTTGCGAATTTAGTTTAGGAGAACAAAAAATAGTAATTGGTTTGCTTCTTTCTTGGGTTTTCTCTTTTTACTTTTCTCTATCCTTTTTTGGAGGCATTTTGAACAAAAAGAAAACAAAAAAAAAACCAAACAAAAAAAAAAGGCTCAAGTAGACAATTAGCTCGGGTTCTGGTATACTCCTGCTCTCTAGTTGTAATTGCTAATGCCATTTAGTGGATAAGCAGAGTTCAGCTGTGAGATAGGTATTACCGCAAAAAAAAAAAAAAAAAAAAAAAAAGAAGATTTAGAGCAGATTAGCAGTACCTGTATTGTGTAATCTATACCGCAGATTACAGATGATGTATCAACTGTTATACCTGCTTATTGTTCCCTCTTTCTCTGGATATGGCTGTTAATACGAGTAAAGATCAGATAGAGAGTAGTGTTCAGTAATGATGATAGTATTTGATAATAGTATTTAGTAATGTTCAGGTCAATTCAGATCAATTCATTTATCGCCGATATAACTGCTTATTGTTCGCTATTTCTTTGGATGTGAATACTAATGCGATATTCAAAAAAAAATAGAGATTCAAAATAAAAAGTCATGTTCAGTAGTGGTAGTAAAAATTAGTGGCAATAATGGTAATAGTAGTATTTAATGGTAGTATTTAGCAGGATTCAAATCAATTCTTTAGATCAATTATCACCAGTATAACAATTCATTTGTCGGCAGATGTATCAGCATATTGTTCCCTTTTTCTCTGGGTAAGCTTCAATAGTATTCAAGAAATCTGTAAGCAGTTAGTATCTTGTCACTCTTATGTGTCTCAACTAGGGAACATACAGTTCACTACAGGCAGATCCAACAAGTCCATAGAGGTTAAATTACTCCAAAGTTCATATAGCCAAAAAAAAAAAAATCTTTTATGTACTGCTCACCACTCTGCAACCTGAGCGAGAACGGCTGTAAGGTGTAGGCGTAGAGATTTCCTCTAATGTATTTGAGGAGGCCGTGAAGGCTGCAGAGGTCTGAGGATGGAATCACTCTCAGCCTGTACTCAAGGCTCTCCCTGCCTCCACCACTCGTTTCTGGGCGTCTCCAGCAGCTGGACCCCGGTCTCTCCGAGATCACCGTCAATCTCGACGAAACAAAGCCGGGACAGGACCCGCATCGGCTCCGGACAACTCCGGACACCGAGCGTCAGACCACCGGACCTCTAGAGACCAGGAAGGGAGGAGAGAAAAAAAAACCAAAAAAAACAAGCGCCGAACGCCAAGGCGCCAAGCGTCGTAAGCAAAGGCGCCGAGGTCACGGAGGTGCCGGGCGCCAAAAAGGAAAGACGCAGACAAATCGAGGGCTGGAGCAAGGGCAGTTTTTAGCGCGGTTTAGCTGGCATCAACAGTCATAGTTCCCCTCCTCCCCCATAGACGCAGCGACGCACATACGTGTGTTACGTCATCATGCCCTGACACATTAGTTTGATGAGTTTTTAACCCTAGTGGCCCGCACAGAGCCCTGGTCTTATCCCCATTATACACTTTTAAATCTTGTAAAATACCTTCCCAGAAGAAGGACCCAACTCCATATTAATTGCCACAGTTTTGAAATAAAATGACCAAAAATGTTACATATAATGTAAATGGTATCTCTGTCTACTGGGAAATGGTTAAAAACTGAATATTGACTGCCAAATAGTGTTATTTCCATGGAGGGGGCTCATAAATTATATTGTATGGAATAGTGAGGAGCTGATTGATAGTGGAGCAAGAAACATGAGAGACAAAGAAAGGAGGAAGAAATAGAGAAGAGAACCAGAGAGAGAGAGAGAAGAAACATAGAAAAAAACCTTACACTTTAATAATATACACTTGTATATTATATACACACATTAGTAACAAATCTAATCTATATGTAAGTTGTTAAGTCTGATCCTATATAAATAAAAAGTAGTAACTAATATTCTTCCACAGCTACAATACTCAACAATGTGAAGGTTTACATGAGAGGTGTGGATGCTGCACCCAAATTGATGCTAAGACTGGTCTAATAAGGAATGCGTGGTAACTGACTCTTCCCATGTGACTACTCTTGGGTTTAAAGTACATTTCCTGGTGAAATACAAAAAAAAAGGTTTTTGAAATTATTCCAACCAGTGTTCAGATTTGATGACTCACATATCCTCTTCTAGCTCTAGAACTAATGCCAATTTTTTGAAACTTTTAGACCTGGGAATATTCCCATAGAACCCCCACCTTTATTCACAAGCTACAGACGGTGGGAAGTGCATGGAGAAATGTAGTGGAAGAGAGGCTCGGTTATTTATGTAAAAAAAAATGTATTCTGTTTTTTTTTTTGCAGAATATGCAGCAAACCTTAATAATAATTTAAATTGACCTTAACTTCTTCAGGACCATGGCATTTTTACACTTGTGGACAACAGAACTTTCAGCATTTTTGCTAGGTCCTTGTTCAGTTGTACTTTGTCTTTCATTTTGTCTACCCACACAAATATTTTTTTCATGATTTCTTGTGCAGCATATGTGCAACTGCACAAAATACCCCTAATTTCTAATGAACATCCCCTGCATACAGGGATGTCCTCATGCCCAACCTATGTGTGGCATGTTTTGGGGAACTTTAGATCCATATTAATGAATACAAACATGGACTCCATGTTTCAGCACATTCCCTATATCTTGTTGTTGATCCTCTGTTTAATATTCAAAATTAGATCTCCCAAAGTCATTAAATGTCAAATATAGCTGTATTGTACATTGATATTTTTGCACAAATGCTGCAGGTTTTTAATAGGATTTCTCACACAAAATATATTGCTGCAGAAAATTACATTCAGTTAATGCCTTTCATGTCATATGCGTTACTGCTTGAAACATGTGCCAATGCATAAATCTCTGGCTTTGAAGGGCAATAATAACTTGTGTCTGTACTAAAATTGCCTTTGTCATCTAACATTATTCACGCATTTACAGTATTTGCTCAATTATAAGATGACCCTGATTATAAGACGAACCCCCAAAATTTTAATATTATTTTAGGAAAAAAAGAAAAAGCTTGAATATAAGACATGGCATATACTTCTATAGGAAAAAAGTTTTACTAGTAATTTTTTTTTTAATAAAAACATTTTTTTGTTTTTATTTCCTTATTTGCCGCTCTGCCCCCCAAATATGCCTTATACCCCCTTATATGCCATTCTGCCTCCCTGATATGTCACTCTGCCCCAGAAATGCCTTATACCCCACTATATGCCACTCTGTCTCAATGATATGCCTTATACCTCCCTGATATGCCACTCTGCCTCAATGATATGCCTTATACCTCCCTGATATGCCACTCTGCCTCCCTGGTATGCCTTTTAACCCCCTATATGCCACTCTGCCTACAGAAATGCCCTTTAACCCCTATATGCCACTCTGCCTATAGTAATACCTTTTGACCCCCTATATGTCAATCTGCCTATAGTAATGCCTTTTAACCCCCTATATGCCACTCTGCCTACATAAATGCCTTTTAACCCCTATATGTCAATCTGCCTATAGTAATGCCTTTTAACCCCCTATATGCCACTCTGCCTCCCTGATATGCCTTTTAACCCCCTATATGCCACTCTTCCTGCAGAAATGCCTTTTAACCCCCTATATGCCACTCTGCCTATAGTAATGCCTTTAACCCCCTATATGTCACTCTGCCTATAGTAATGCCTTTTAACCCCCTATATGCCACTCTGCCTCCCTGATATGCCTTTTAACCCCCTATATGACACTCTGCCTATAGTAATGCCTTTTGACCCCCTATATGCCACTCTGCCTATAGTAATGCCTTTTAACCCTCTATATGCCACTCTGCCTCCCTGATATGCCTTTTAACCCCTATATGCCACTCTGCCCTCCCCCTGACTTACCAATGCTTCCCCAGACTCATCCCTCGTACTTCAGACTCCCTGGTGTCTAGTGGGGGCAGCCAGTGGATGTCTGCATGCTGCGCGTAGACAACCAATGCTGCCCGTTAGTTCCGCTGGGGCTTCTATGACGGAGCACTGGAAGGTCATGTGACGCTGGCGATCTGTCATAGAAGCCATAGAAGTTATTTTGCATATTAGCTGGCCTTCTATGACTCAGTCTCAGATGGTGTTTGCCATCCATAGCTGCCTAGTGACAAAAAGAATAATACCCAGAGAGTGGAAGCAAAATAAGGATTTTGAGTGGTATACATTTTAACACCAATTAGGTTACCAACTCCTAATGGAAATGGGGGTATGTAGAAACACCACGATATCTGTCAAAAAACTTATGATCTGGGAGGATTGCCTCGCTATGATACAACAGGGATAGGGGGCCCTGGACGGGTTTCTGATCTCTGGAGGGCACCAGATCCTCCTCCCCAGGAGTTTGGCAATCACCAAGCAGGGAAAAAAACAGAGATCTTTTTTGTTTCCATTAAGCCGTGATTTTATGTAAATGTATTGTAAATTATGTCATTGTATTGTGTAACTTGTAAATTTTGGAATATTGGGTCAAGTAGTTTTTAAATATCTTGAGATGGACCTTTCATCACCTGTATACCTTGGATATTTGTATCTGTATGTTTGTTTTTATTTATCTGATTATGTTTTTCTTTTTTCTTGTTTGTGTGAAAATTAATAAATATTAATTGGGAAAAAAACAAGTCTTGGGTTTCAGAATTCTGAGAGAAGGTGGAGGTAACTCTCTTGACGAAATCAAGGCGTGATGATTAAGTAGTGATGAAACATTTTGTGGGGAGAACGGTTTCCCGTAATGCCTCCAAAGAGACCTGGGTCTTGGAGCCTAAATGGGACAGCGCGTCGGCCTTCATATTCTTGGAACCAGGAAGATAAGTGATATGGAGCTGGAAACATGGAAAAAAAACAATGCCCATCTGGCTTGACGAGGGGGAAGATATCATGCAGAGCTAAGGTATTCCAGATTAAGAAGGTCTGTGTAAATGGTAATAGATGCACCGCTCCTTCCAATAAATGACCCAATTCCTCCAGAGTTCCTAAGCGGAACGCTTAGGAACTTTGGAGGAATTGGGTCCTCACCTCATAATTTAATTCAGCAGCAGATAGTTTCCTCTGGTAAAGCAGTTGGGTGTAGAAGTTGTCTCTCGCCACGTCTTTGCAAGAGCACCGCTCCCAAAGAACAGCTGGAAGCATCCACCACTACAAAATAAGGATATGATGTGTATAGGAGGACAAGAATCGGTGCCGATGTAAATTTGTCCTTAACTATTTCAAATGCGTCTTGTGCCTGTGGAGACCAGAGAGTGAGGTAAGTGGTTGAATAATATGGGAAAAGTTGCATATAATTGTTCGGTAAAAATTGGAAAATCCAATAAACCTCTGCACCGCCTTTTTGGAAGAAGGAAAAGGCCAGTCCTTGATTATAGAGATCTTTATTAGGGTCCATCTGGATGGATTTGGGGGTCACAATAGATCCCAGGAACTCGATCATGGTGGTCTTCAATACACATTTTTCCAGTTTAGCATACAGGCCGTTCTCACGGAGGCACAGCAGTACCTTTTTAACATGGTGCCTGTGAGGTTCGTCTTACCAGGAGGAATCCGATATGCAGGACTGGAACACACTTGCTCAAAAACAGAACACACACAAGGGGCCTGGTGAGGATAACAGGGCACTTGGCAGTGTAACTGTAAGCACGGGTGGTCAGAGGGAAGCCGTTTAGATAGCCGGGGTCAGGAAGCCAGAGGTACACGAAGTCGGTATGGGTAGCCAAGGTCAGGATGCCAGAGGTACACAACGTTGCAGGGAGAGCCAGAGTCAGGATGCCAGAGATACACGGAGTCAGAGTATAGCCAGGGTCAGGATACCAGAGAAACACGAGAGCCATTTAGCAGACCAGGGTCGGATACCAGGATAACGAGAGAAATAATTCAGGTACAGGAGGAGCTCACGATATACGGAGGGAATCAGTATAACTGAGCACTGAGGAAACGGTAAGTGAGGTTTAAATAGCCCGGGGGGGCGTTCCCTGACGTCTGGGACGTGATCGCGTCCTGTGTCGCCATAGTGACGCGGCAGAATCCAGCCGGCGGTCAGCCTCATAAATATTCATGAAGCGGCCGCGCGCGCGAGCGGCTGCTTCATGTTCCAGGGAACGGTGCCGGCGTTTCTGCCGTGAGGGAGGAGAGGATGTCCGGGAGCCACTTAAGGTAGGTGCCTTACAGTGCCTATGTTCTGAGAGAGATGATGAAAAGATCAGCAGCAGCCACCCCTCGCGATCGTTCATAGCGACGCTGGATCGTGCATCATCGATGACGTACCTGGTACGTCCCAGTCTGCTGGTGACCTTTGACCAGGAAGTACTAGGTACGTCCCGGTCTTGAAGGGGTTAAATCTGATTGCATTTTAGAAGCCTTTTTGGTGACAAGCCATCTAGGCTTTTTCTTTGCCCTCTCTTTTCCCACAATAATGCTTCTTGGACTGCTCCAAAATGTTCTCTTTATAATCAATCAAATGGCAAAACTAAATCCTGCTCCCTTTGTAGCAGAACAGCAACTGTTGATTTAACTGGAACTTTATGCCAGATGCTTTGTTTCACCCTGATAAAATGAGGCAATTGATATATTTTCTCGATCAAGAAAAAGCCAAAGAAATGTCCATGCCATGTGAGCTAGTAGGGATATGAAGTGAGCATACACAAGCTGTAAAGGGGCACAGAGCTCAGCCAACACTGAATCACTATGTGTTTTCCAGTCATTATATTTTCATTTTCTATTAAGTCAAGGGGAGATGACAAGCCCTCCCACAGGCACCTGGGTTTCAGAACATCTTAACTGGGGAATAGATAGCTTTAGCCTCTTCAAATATTCAAAACTAAAAGACTATGTGCAGAGGTATAGTTTCAGAATTTTCGCTATTAAAATTCAATTGTATGCAACTTCTCAGACAACTAGACTCTTTAGAGGGAGAAGTTGCATGCAACACTATGTCTTATTTTCTCTGTCTCACATAGTCCCCGAGTTCCCCCTAATCTATGTAGGGCTGCAACTAACGATTATTTTTATAATTGATTCGTTGGCTGATTATTTTTTCAATTAATCGATTAATAGGATAAAAAAAACAATATGCAAATGTTTTATTTAAAATCATTCAATGAACAAACTGGGTGTTAAAAAACAAACAGCAGAGTAAAAAACGTAAAATTTACATTAACATGTGTCATTGTACTCTGTCTACAACAGATACCATTTTCTGATCATATCATTACATTTTCTGTAAGAAAAAAAATATATAATGCAGAATTGAGAAAACACTTTTTCTCAATTTTATTTGAAAAATATTTTACTTATCTACAAAAACTAATGAAAAACCTACTAAACAGATTGTAGTATTTGTCCTGAGTTTAGAAATACCCAATGTTTTTATGTTTTTCTGCTTTTTTGGCAAGTTGTAAGATAATAAGTAAGTAGTGTTTTGCAATTTCAAAATATTTTACATTTACATTGTCAGGTTGTTTTGGAGGTAAAACAGCACATTTGGGAAGTGCGCATTTTTTAACTTGGAACTTTAACATATGGTCCTTCTGTCACCATGTCCTATTTGTGACATCTTTGAAGCCTGTCAGTTCAATTTAGATCAGTTTGATTTACAACTAGACTCCCCAAATTATTTGAAATGGTGTTTTTTTTTAACCCTTTCCATGCACTAATCTTACCACCAGCCTTTGTCAAAATGTCTGGTAGTATTTTATTTTGTGTTTTTTATCACGCATGAAGATAAAACTTCAGGCATGAAGTTACATGTATGTAGGTAGTGTGTACTGTGCACCGCCAACCAACTACCACCTAAACCCACCTAGTAAAGACACGGAGATTGAAATTGGATAAAACAGGCCACAGCATATTTTATTAACAATAACCACAAACAAAAACTGTGTTTGCCTAAACACCATATACCAATAAACATAAATACACAGTAAATAACCAACAAATAAATAATACAAATATACATATCAACATAATCCATAATCCATTCAGACATCACCAAGACAGGAACTGAATTAACCCTGTCCTTGCCGGCCGCTCACCACTGTACAATCCAAACCACAGGTACTCACCCCAAACAAATCCGACAGCAGAGGTCAAGGGAGGATTGAGCCTTCCTTCACACTATCATCCAAACTCCATAATTTACCAAAACCAGACCGGCAAGGACACACAAAACGCCACAAACCCCGCAGTTTAACCCCTTAAATCAGCAGGGGGCCACCACCAACAAAAGCCATGGCCATGATCGCCTCCTGCAGTGCCAAATTAAAAATATCCAGACCAATATCATTTAGATGAACGCCATCACTTCTAAACAAATTAGCGGTGTCTCCCTAACTGGCACAACGTTAAAACTCGCCACAAACTTAGATACCCAACGATTTAACTTAACCTGCGATCGTTCTAGCGCTCGCTGGCTAGTCGCCTGACGCCAGAAATTCCGAGACACCACCTGGGACCACACCAGCCGAACCTCCGGGAATAACACCAAAATCCTAGACAAATCCCCAAGAATCATATCCCCTAAGGACCTAACCGGGACAACCCCTAAATCATTCCCCCAAGGCGAATCACTAGAACAGACGGGGAACCCAGCAGCCTGGACAACTGAACCAGTTCAGAAAGGAGATGAACCCACCGCACCCCCTGCTTCCCGAACCACCACACCTCAACCTCCAGAGGGGAGAACTCCAACTGTTCCCCATTCGGTGGAACCGAACCAGCAATATGCGACAAGCAAAATTCAACTTCCCCAACAGCGATTGCAGCTGGCAAAACTGAACTTTCCGCATGGCCTGCACCCTTGCCACAAAGCCCTTTAAATCGACCAGCTTATCAACAGGCAAATGGCACTCCATTGCTACAGAATCGATCTTAATACCAAGGAAGCTAAGGCATGTAGTAGGCCCCTCCGTCTTATCGGCCGCAAGGGGGACTCCAAAACGTCACATCACACCCTGCACTGTACGCAGGAGATGAAGACATTCTCCAGAATCCCCAATACACAAAAAAACATCCAGATAATGCAGGATAGTGTCACGGACCAGGTGAGCAGGTCTAATAGGAGCCCAGGTGCACACACGGTAGGAAGCCCTCTGGATGGGGCACACACGGCAGGAAGCCCACTTGCAGGACACTCAGCTTTGGAGTCCACTTGTGGGGCGCTGGCCGTAACTCAGGAACAGATCAGGAACCAAAGCAGGAACAGATCAGGAACCAAAGCAGGAACAGATCAGGAACCAAACAGGCAGTCCTATAACGTCAATGTCAAGGTCCAGACTGAAGGGCTGTGATAACCAGAAAACAAGGTGCACCTGGACATTGATCCAAAAGAATGCAAAATAACCCCTAATTAAGCTACTTCGAATTCTGCCATCAGGGGAAAAAAAATCCTTTTTGACTCCAAGAGGCAATCGGATTTCTCCTTGGATCAAGAAGCTCTAAAATATGAATGTTATTTTATTTATATGCCTGTATGTCATGCCTTTCTAAGAAAATATCGAGGCCCCTTTTGAAGGTATCTAATGTACTGGATAACACCACTTCCCTTGGAAGTGAATTCCATACCTTTATTGTCCTCACTGTAAAGAATCCCTTCCTTTGTCGTCTATGAAACATGCGCTCTTCCAGTCTCAGAGGGTAACCTCTTGTTCTTTGTATATTTCTGTTAATGAACAGGTCACTGAAGAGCTCTTTATATTGGCCCTGCATATATTTATATAATGTTATCATATCCCCTCTGAGACGCTGTTTTTCTAGCGTATATAATTTAAACTTTTTAGTCTCTCTTCATAACTAGTATCTCCCAATCTCCTTATTAATTTCGTAGCCCTCCTTTGCACTTTTTCTAATTCTATAATGTCCTTTTTAAGGACCGGTGCCCAGAATTGTACCGCATATTCAAGGTGAGGTCTTACCAATGACCTGTAAAGAGGCAAGATAATATCCCCCTCCCTTGAATCAATACTCCGTCATAGGTTCTTCCGTGGTATAAACAGAAGTAAAAAATCATTTAAGATGTCGGCTTTCTCTGTGTCCTCACTAACCAAATTTCCAGTTTCAGATAACAAAGGACCAACATTCTCTACCTTTAACTTTTTTCCATTTACATACTTAAAAAGTTTCTTAGGATTGGTTTTACTCATTTTCTAGTTTAACCATTTCAGTCTCCTTTTTGCCGACTTTGTTGGCATCTTTGTATGCCATAAATGATACTACTTAAATGCTTAAATGCCTTAATGCTTAAATGCCAATTGTTTATTTCCTATTTTACTTTCCAGGTAAGCCACATTGGTTTTGATTTGTTTCTTTTGTATTTGTTCCCCATAGGTATATATTGGGATGTGTAACGTTGCAATGTGTGCTGTATTTTTCTTTCTCCTTTTCCTTATCCGCCCCATCCTTTGCCGGTGGAGGAGCCTCCTCCAGCGGCAAGAGGGAGAAAATCTCCAGGAATTCCCTTGTATATGTCACTGTCAAACAACATCCCAATATGTGTTCAGCAACATCTCTTGAGTACAGCAATACCACCCCATGGGTTTGTCTGGTTGTTTGGGGGTAAAAGGCCACATTGGGGAAGTGCGTTTTTTTTACATTTTGTTGGAACTGGATGGTGACATCACTGCATAATTATTTTTAAACGTTACCACATTTTTATAACTTTTGTTCCATTTTTCGATCGTTGATCGCCTCCTAAACTCTTTTTAAACTGGATGTCGATGCCCCGAGGAGGACGCCCAGAGAGGAGGATCCAGGTCCCCTGCAGCTCTGCGGGGATCTGGATCTTTGTCTTATAGCCAGACTAATTCAACTAATCAATAATGAAAATTGTTGACAACGATTTTCATTATCGATTATTAACGATTTTTATCGATTAGTTGTTGCAGTCCTTAATTTATGTATTATAAATGCTTTTGATAATACATTAAAAGGTATTGGTATCACAGAAACGTGGTGGGATAAAACATTATTATTAACAGGTGTGTTAACTTACAAAGTTATTCACATTTAAAAAGTAAATAAAAAATATTATATTATATTATATTATCATATGTGAACCCTAAATTAAAGCCCAGTATTAAGGAATGTGTGCGTAAGTACTAATGTTGAGGCACTATGGTTAGAGATTAGCATTACTTGTAGGTATATGCTACAAGCGGCCAAACCTTAACATTGATAGGGAGGACCAGGTTTTATCGCAAATTGCAAATCTAGGTGAAGTTTTAATCATAGGAGATTTTTAATCACCCAGATATAGATCACCCAGATATAGATTAAAATTGTGGAACAACTAGTTCAGCTAATGGTAGCTTAGTTTCTGAATATGCTAAACTACAAATGTGGCAATTAGTAGAGACCT
Source organism: Sceloporus occidentalis (assembly GCA_023333645.1). Classification (NCBI taxonomy): domain Eukaryota; kingdom Metazoa; phylum Chordata; class Lepidosauria; order Squamata; family Phrynosomatidae; genus Sceloporus; species Sceloporus occidentalis. Next base: position 889,891 of record JALMGF010000152.1, read on the forward strand.
CAACCAGAATGAATGTCTGTCTGGATCTGGTAATAATTAGCTATGAGAAGAAAATTGGTAACTACTCCACCAAAACAATTGAACACATGGACTGGGATGGATTGTTTCCTGGACAAAACATAGAAGACAAATTAAATATCTTTAAGCGCATATTACATAATTACACACGTCAATGTATACCTTTGAGAAACAAATACAAAAAAAGTAAATTAAACCAAAGTTAGTTACCAGTGAGACAAGGAATAAAAAACAAGAAAATTGCATACAAACATTATAAGTGAGGGATCAGCAGCATCATTTATAAGATGCCAACAGAAAAAAGCAAAAAGCAGAAAATGGTTCGTGAGGAAAGAGAGAAAGTAGATATTTTAAATCATTTTTGTCTTCTGTTTACACAAAGGAAGAACCGATGACCGATCCTCTGCTGGCTGATTTTACAGTATCGTTGTGTGGGACAAACATGGGATTGGCTCACACAGGAAGAAATGCTTAAGCAATTAAACACAGTTAAGGTAGACAAGGCTCCAGGGCCAGATTGTACACCCAATGGTACTTAAGGAGCTAAACCTAATTCTGTCCAGATTGTTATTTTTGATCTTCAGTGATTTTTTCCTGTTCAGGCATAGTGCCAACAGACTGATGCAAGGCAGATCGGGTGCCTATTTTTAAAAAGGGATAATAATTTCAGGCAACTACATGCCAGTGAGCTTGACATCTGTATTAGGCACATTATTAAGAGGGGTCGCTAAAGGCATACATTCAAGAATACATTTTGAATCAGAACATAATTAGTTGAAGTCAACATTGTTTTATGAAAGACAGATCTATTCAAACCAACTTAATAGCATTCTATGAAAAAGTCAGTAAACATTTAGATCTAGGTGTTGCAGTAGATTTACTTGGACTTTGCTAAGGCATTTGATACTATACAAATTGTCAGAAATGAGCTCAGGGGCAAATGTATGTATTTGTATTGAAAATTGGCTGACAGAGAGAATGCAAAGAGTAACTGCCGGGACCCCAGCGATTAACCCCTTCAGCGTCAGACAGCACTCATATAGAGGTGAAAACAGCACTCAGTTTATTGTATTGTATACACCATAGGATTAGAGGTTTAATTCCATCAACTACCAGACAGCCCGGCACTTCCATACAGTTCAATGGCCAGCAATGCCCACCCGATAGAGTCACTATTTCAGGATGATCCAGAGGGAGCGGCATCAATCCCAGGGTACCAATGAAGAGCACAGGGTCCGAGGATGTTATGGTCAAAAATGCAACTCAAACCAACCTCAGGACCCTGATCGTCAGCAGCAGAAACGTCCCCGGGAATATTCCGTGCAGTTCCATAGCCGCGGCTGGGTAAACCCCAGTCCTAAAGATTGGTAATAAAATGAGGGTTCCCAAATGAGCTCTGTGACAGGAACAACCGGTACCCCGACTGGGTACACCCCGCCAGACGTTGCTTCCTTCTGCCCATAGTCACCTGGAATACAAGACTTGGATCATCAGGTTGAAATAGCACCGACGACAGCAGGAAATATAGCTGCTCAGGAGCCTCGGTGGCAGTGTAACATAGTAATAAAGTGCTTTACTGTCCTTACAATGACAGCACTGAGGCTTACCCCAATAACAAGGCAGAACTCATATTGTGGTAAAACACACACACACATATATCCTGACATTACAAAAGACAGCGAATGGCAGGAAACACCTAGCACCTACCACATTAATACACATTTCTTCACAATGCAGATAATCACCCTTCTTCTTACACCGGGATGTCCAGCTGGCATTTACAGTTCTGAGTCTCTGAGTAGGAAATGTGGTAAAACATGTAACAGGGGAAATCAGTTGAAAGGGGGCCCCTGTACCTACTTCCCCAAGAACAGAACCCCTTCTAATGTCAGGGCCCATTGTCAGCAGGCCTCCAAAAGCCCCAGTGACGGAAGGTTCTGTCACAAACTCCCTCTCCATTACCACCACTGAGTGTTGACCACCACAAGCATAGTGTATTATTATTATTTATTGTTTTATATAGCGCCATCAAATTCCGTAGCGCTTTACAATGGTGAGAAAACAGGTGAGGAGGGCCCTGCTCAAACGAGTTTGCAATCTACAGGGATTTAGGGTGTATCACACAATAGGTAAAGGGTAAAAGTGCCATTGTAAGGGATGAACCAGCCACACTAGTGTAAGTATTGCATTAGAGGGACTAGGAGAGGTGAGCTAAAGTAATCCAGGGGTGTTAAAGTGCAATATTATAAAGAAGTGGCTCTTGAAGGATTTTTTGAAGGACCGAAGGCAGGGGGAGAGACGGATAGACCGGGGGAGGGCATTCCAGAGGATAGGGGCAGCCCTGGAGAAATCTTGTAAGCGTGCATGAGAAAAAACAGGTGTCCGCAACAATGCAGTTCTAATTGTTTGCGGGCATGTCCCAATTCAGATCCCTCAGGTACGCAATAGTAACAAGTGCTTCCTCTGAATATACACCATTAACTACAACCTTTTGCCTCCTATTACTCAATCATTGCATTATGCATTCAACTATTCTGGCATCCAAACCCAAAGACTGCAATAAAGACTGCAAGTCTTCTATGAAGGACACTGTCAAATGCCTCACTAAAATCTAGATAGGCTGTATCAACAGCTCCTCCATAGTCTTTTATCTTAGTTACCCAGTCAAACAAAATACCGTATTTGCTCGATTATAAGACGAGGTTTTTTTCAGAGCTGCTTTGGTCCCGAGCAGCATCTCTTCTAGCAGCAAGAGAACAGGAAGCTAGTTCTGGGGGCGGGGCCAAAGAAGTTACTCGCACAGCCGGGCCCCTGCAGAAGTCTTCGAGTGAGAGATCTGTAGTTCAGGTAAGGGGGTGGGGGAGGGGTTTTGAGCAAGTATGTGTGATTAATGGAATGAATGAGTATTTAAATGTTTGTGAATGAGTGTGTGTATGATAGCATGGATGTGTAAGGTGGGTGGTGGTGGTAGGATGGCATAGGGAGGCCATACTCACACTCCTATCATCCCCAGGTTCCAGCATGTACTGGCTGCCTTGACTTGATAGGAGTGTGATTGTTGTTAGCAGTTATATATATACCTCCAGAAATGCCTTTTAACCCCCTATATGCCACTCTGCCCCATGATATGCCTTTTAACCCCCTATATGCCACTCTGGCTTATAGAGGGTTAAAAGGCACATCATGGGGCAGAGTGGCAAATAGGGGGTATAAGGCATTTCTGGGGGCAGAGTGGCAACCCTGGGGGCAGATGTGCATAACTGGGGGGGCAGGTTGGCAAATAAAAGGAAATAAAAAAATATATATTTTTCTCAATCATAGCTTTTATTAGATATGAAAAAATTGTTTACATGCATTAATATTTACTAGTAAAACTTTTTTTTCCTATAGGGTAGTCTTATATTCAGGCTTTTTGTTTTTTTCCTAAATTAATATTTAGATTTTGGGGGGTCGTCATTTAATCACGGTAAATTAAGTTAGTTTGACATGATCTTCTTGTTTCTGATCATGCAAACCATTTACTTCCAGATAATTAGCAAACCTGTCCTTTAGCATGGTTTCCATTAGGTTACCAACTATTGACATAATGTTTACTGGTCTATGCCAGAATAATCTCAAGCATAACCAAGTTATGATTACTACTGTGAAGGGACGACCTGTTCCCCACCTGGGTATACCCGCCAAACGTATGCTTCCTTCTGCCGAGACGAGCGGTTAGCCCCTTCAATCCTGGACGAGACTGGCGAGATGAAGCGGAGCAGCAATCTAATGGAGCCATGTTGGCACTGTGGCTAGTCAGAGGTTAGCTGCACAGTGGTAATATTATTCTAAAAAAGGACAATAGGTTGTCATGGCAGCCCACTCCAATCATCAGACAGAACTAATGTTGAGATGGAAAACAAGAACTGAGTTTATTTGGTCCAGCAGAACTATTTATTATTATCTTTTATTTATATAGCGCCAACAATTTAGCTTCATACACTACATATATTCAAGTGGTATTACAAGACTAGGATTGACAGACTAAGACAAACCGATACATTAGCTAAAGAGAGAGCTCTGCTCGCAAATTTACAATCTTGAGGGAATGGGGTGAGGACAAACATAGGGCACAGAGAAAGGGTGAGTGGTAGTCTGGGGTTGTATCAGTGACAGGGAAGTTCTAGCAACTAAGATGAACTTCTCTGAAGAAGTGGGTTTTTTGATGTTTCTTGAATGTTGGGAGGGAGAGTGAATGTTGAATGTTCGGTGGAAGTAGATTCCAGATATATGAGACAGCCCGAGTAAAATCTTGTAGACGGGAAAAGGAAGAGGTGATAAGTGAAGAGGAGAGCTTTAGCCCATGGGAAGAATGTAAGGATCGAGTAGGGGAGTATTTGTTTAATTAATGTATGTAGGAGCAGTGTATAGGACGGCCTTATACGTTAGTACTATGATTTCAAATGTAATTCTAATTATAATAGAATTATGAATTATCATTTACCGTATATTCCGGTGTATAAAACGACTTTTTAACCCCAGAAAATCTTCTCAAAACTCGGGGGTCGTCTTATACGCCGGGTACTAACCGAGTACCGGGTACTTACCAAGCCGGAGATTCCCACGAAGCCACAAATCTCTAGGGGAGGGGCGAGTGGAGAAGCCGCCTCCCCTGGGCCGGTCTTCAGGGACGCGCCGAGGTAGGTGGAAGATCGTGATCTCCCCAACTAGCCCTGATCAGCAGGGCTGGTTGGGGAGATCACGACCTCCCTCTAACTAGCCCAACATTAGGGAGCTCGAGGTCTGGCACTTCAGACCTCGGCTTCCCTGCTCCCTCATCACTACGCGCCGGCTATTGATGCCAAGCGCGGGAAGGAGGTGTGGCTAGCAGCGGGGGTTGTCTGCGTCCGTCGCGGATACCTTCCCCGATTGTCAGAGATCAGAGTTCCCCGCACCGGTGCGGGAACTCTGATCTCTCACAGCCGGGGAAGGTATCCGCGACGGACACAGACAAACCCCCGCTGCCAACGGCAATACAGCAGGAAGCACCGGTAAGTGTGTGTGTGTGGGGGTGGGGAGACAGGATATGCCACTCTGCCCCATAATATGCCTTTTAACCCCCTAAATGCCAGAGTAGCATATAGGGGTATAAGGCATTTCTGGAGGCAGAGTGCTCTATACAATGCCTTTTAACTCCCTTAATGCCACTCTGCCTCCGTCTTATATTCAGGCTTTTTCTTTTTTTCCTAAGTTAATATTCAGATTTTGGGGGGTTGTCTTATAATCAGGGTCGTCTTATAATCGAGCAAATACGGTATATTTATATACACACACGTATATATGCCATATATATGTGTGTGTAAGGGCAGTGTATGTATGTATATGTCTGTATAACAACCAGCCAATCACCGGTAAGGTACATCGCTTGCCGTGATTGGCTGGTTGTTGTATGCTGGGTAGAGGGGTAGTCTTATATGGCGAGTATAGCCCAAACTCTATATTTTAACTGGAAAAGTTGGGGGTCGTCTTATACGCTCAGTCATCTTATACGCCGGAATATACGGTAATTAGATCAGGAGTATAATCCCATCACTACCAGACCGCCCTGCGCCTCCATACAGTTGTATGGGCAGCAATGGCAACCCGACAAATAGTCTTTTTTTGGGTGATCCTGATGGAGTGGGATCCATCCCGGGGTACCAGTCGAGAGCTCAGGGTCCAAGAATGTTATGTTTCAAAAAGCTACTTGATCAGTTTTCCTGACCCTGAGCGACAGCATCAGGAACGTCCCCTGAAATAGTCTGCACGGTAGCCGGGTCAGATTTCCATAGCCACGTCTGGGTAAACTCTAGTTCTAAGGATGGGTAATAAAACCAGGGTTCCCAAATGAGCTCCCTCTCCATTACCACCACCGAGTTTTGCCCACCACAAGCATAGTGTAACCACAAAAGAGCAAAATGGTAGGACAACAGGTGTCCGTGGAACTGTGTGGTGGCTAGGTTCTGGTCAGGCACATGTTCAGCCACCTCAACCCCCAAATCTACCTTCAGCCACCTCAGCCTCCCATGTGATCCCTCACTCTCCAACTGCTCTCTTCGGCCACTTTAGACACTTACTGCCCCTTCAGCCACCCCACTTGCCCCTTTAGGCAACCTTTCTTCATTTCCTCATTTGCTCCCTTCAGCCACCTGAGCCTACATCCACACCCTCACCTGCTCCCTTTAGCCCCCCTCTGACCCCTGACAGTCCCCTTCAGCCTCCGATCTGCCCTCATCAGCCACTTCAGCCCTCAACTGTCCTCTTCGACTGCTTCAGACCCACAAATATCTTTGATTATGTCAGCCCTCTAATTGCTCAATCAAACAAGCTTAGTCCCCATTTGCCCTTCAGCTACCTCAACCACCCCCATATATCCCCTAACCCCCAATTGGGGTATGCCCCTTTACCCTCAACTTGTTCATATGATGTTGCTGAGGACTGAGTTTTATTGAAAACACCCCAGTATTTAAACATTTTTTTTACATACAATAGTCATAGCAAAAAACACATTGTACTCCATCAGGCCAATCAGGAGTATAATCTTATCAACCACCATCAGACAAAGAGTCACTATTTCAGGGTCCTGAGGGAGCAGCATCAATCCCAATGTATCAACGAAGATGGAGATGTAATCCGACACAGGACCCTGAGCGACAGCGTAGAAAACGTCCCCGGGAATAGTCCGTGCAGTAGCCAGGCTGGAGTTCCATAGCTGTGACTGGGTAAACCCCGGTTCTAAAGACCACTCTCTGGTGCTCTGGCTGCCGCTAGGGAGATGGGCCAGCTGCCGCATCTCCCCGGTTCCCTGTAGCCATTGCAGATGCGGGGTAGAGGCCAGCGGCACTCTTCCCTGTTACCAGATCTGCCAACTCTGGTGCCATGGAGAAGCTGCCTTCCATCAGATGCAAGTAGTCCATCTCTAGGTACCATTCCCTGTAGACCAGGACTTCCAAGGGTCCTGCCAGGGTTAGATCCTGGGAAAGCAACAGCATTTCCTCGCGTTATGCAAACAGGTCCCAGAATCTATAGCGTTCTGAGCTACCAAAGTCTTCTTTCTCTACAAAAGCCTCCCAATCCAAGCCAGGACCGGCAAAGTCCTCACCTTCCGGAGAATAGTGGCTTACCAAATTTGACTCCTGCTGGCCTGCAGCCCAATACAATTCTCTGTATTGGTCCCTGAGCTTGAGTTCCTTCGCCACCAACTGCTTTCTCCTCTGTGGGCTCCCATCTTAGCAAGCGAAGCTCCCCAAAAGCGCTGTTCTGGCGTGGGCAGGATCTTTCCTTGGCAGCTGTACAAATTATATATGGCATCTTCCCACAGTTCTAGCTGAATCAGAGCTCTCCATTCCAGGCACAATTGTTCTGGAATTGGCCCTCCTCGTATCACCAGGGTGACCATGACTCGCCTCTCAAAGTCCCATAATGGAGCTTCCCACTTGTAATCACCAGTTCCCCGCATCTCGTTCCGTCATAGATGCGGGTGCCAGGTGAGCTGGCTGTCCATCTCGCTCACCATCCTCCAGACTGCCTCTCCAGATGGGGTGGGTCTGTAGATTGCCAATCTTCTCTGCAGGCTGTTGCGTTACTTCTCCACTACCCATTCCTGACACCCGCTCACTTCCTCTGCCATAGCTGTCCCATCGTCATAGTAAGTCAGTCACGGTTCCTTCTGCCCAAAGCCACCAGTAATATAGAACTCAATCGTCAGGTTCAACCTGGAGACAGCCTCTGTGAGTCAGTTTGCAATACACAATTATCCGCATCAGAATTGTCATACAGGGACTAATGTTATGTTAACCCCTTCGTGACAAAGGCTGATTTTACTTTTTGTACCCTTTGTGACAATGGCCTTTTTAACATTTCTGCGCTGCTTGTGTTTAGCTGTAATTTTCTTCTTTCCCGTTTACTGAACCCACACACATTAGATATTGTTTTTTTCAGGACAAGAAGGGCTTTCTTTAGATGACATTGTTTTGATTGTATCATATTATTTACTATTAAAAAAATTATAAAATATGGTGAAAAATTTAGAAAAAAATGACTGTTTCTAACTTTTAGTTGAAAAATCTTTTACTCATCTATAAAAGGTAATGAAAAAACCTGCTAAATAGATTCTACTATTTGTCCTGAGTTTAGAAATACCCAATGTTTTTATGTTTTTTTGCTTTTTTCTACCCATTATGGGGCAATAAGTACAGGTAGCGTTTTGCTATTTCAAAGCCATTTTTTCCAAATCTGGTAATTCTTCCCCCCATGTGCCATTTCGGGTATCTTTGAAGCCGGCCAATGCAATTTACCCCATCAAGTCATATATTTTTGAAAACTAGACAGCCCAGGGTATTCCAAATGCTAGTATTTTAACTCTTTCCATGCACCATATCTACCACCAGTCTTTGTCAAACTTTATGGTAGTCATTTTTTTGCATTTGTTTTGTCATACACATTTTACTTCAGGTATGAATTAAAATGTTCTAGTTTATGTCACTATCACAAAACACCCCAATATGTGTTCAGCAACATCTCCTGAGTGCAGCGATACCCCACATGAATGATTTTGCCTGGCTGTTTGGGGGCAAAAGGGCCACATTTGGGGCATGCGCATTTTTCAATGTTGAACTTTGGCATTTGGGGATCCACTGCCCATGCCCTATTTGGTACATCTTTGAGCCGGGCCATTTCAGTGTGCCCAATAAACCCATATATTTTTGAAAACTAGACACCCCAGGGTATTTCAAATGCTAGTATTTTAACTCTTTCCATGCACCATATCTACCACCAGTCTTTGTCAAACTTTGTGGTAGTCATTTTTTTGCATTTGGTTTTCCACACACATTTTAATTCAGGTATGAATTAAAATGTTCTCGTATATGTCACTATCACAAAACACCCCAATATGTGTTCAGCAACATCTCCTGAGTACAGCGATACCTCACATGAATGATTTTGCCTGGCTGTTTTGGGGCAAAAGGGCCACATTTGGGGCATGCGCTTTGAACTTTGGCATTTGGGATCCACTGCCCATGCCCTATTTGGTACATCTTTGAGCCAGGCCATTTCAGTGTGCCCAACAAAACCATATATTTTTCAAAACTAGACACCACAGGGTATTTTAAATGCTGGTATTTTAACTCTTTGCATGCACATATTTTACCACCAGCATTTTTTCAAAGTTTGCAGTAATATTTTTGTGTGTGTATTTTTCCCACACACACCTACTTTATGTATGAATTTACAGCTCCTGGTATATGCCGCTGTCACACGACACCCCATAATGTGTTCAGCAACATCTCCTGAGTGCAGTGATACCCCACATGCATGGGTGTGTCATTTTTTGGGGGAACTAAAAGGCCACATTTGGTACGTGTGCATTTTTCTAATTGGAAATTAGATGTGTGGCCATCCTTCCCCCCGTGTTAATTGGGACGTTGTTGAACCTGGCCCATACAATTTACCCCATCAAATCATACATTTTTTAAAAGTAGACACCCCACGGGCATTTAATATGCCAGTATTTTAACTCTTTCCATGCGAGAATTGTTTTAAGCTAATATGCTAATTTTAGGACTTGCTCACAAAAATATATTTTTTATATATATATATATTTTTTTTTTATTTTTTTTTTAAAAAAATTTAACATTTTTTTTCAACTTGGAGGTTCCCCTGATAGTGACATCAGTGGGAAATGATTTTTACATTTTACTGTTTTTTTACTATTTTTTTCTAATTATTATTAATTTTATTTTATTTTTTAATTTATTTTTACTAATCACACTGTGATTAGAAAGCTGGGCTCCATTGACTTGCATGGTGAATGCAGTACCTGTATTCAACCTGCACGTGGAGCCAAAGTTCTCTAGATGGTCTGGACCGTCTAGCGAACTTTGAAAATTTGTGGTTCCTGTTACAGGACGGCGGCCATCTTCCTTGATGGCGAAGATTGCCGGCAGCTGCGGCTGTGACCGCTCTCCGGAGCGGTCACAGCCCATCAAAAGGTTAGTGTTTGGTGTCGCTGGATGCCTCCTGATCGAGGCATTCCAGCGACACCATTTAAGTTTAGGAGGCGATCGTCGATCGCCTCCTAAACGCTTTTAAAACGGGCGTCCGCCGCCATACAAAGTATGGCGGATGTTGACGCCCCGTGGAGGGGCCAGAGATGGCCCCTTCGTGCCGATCGCGGCGTTGCTGAATGCCTCGAGGTCGAGGCATTCAGCAACGCTTTTTGGGTGCAGAAAGCGATAGTAGATCGCTTTCTGCACCCGTTTAAAGACGTGCCGGTCCTGGCACGTCAATTGTCGTAAAGCACATGCTTTTCCGTGTCGTGCCAGGACCGGCAATTGTCGTTAAGGGGTTAAACAAGCTAATCGTAAAAAGGGTAAAAGCAAGCGCAAAGACGTCTCAGTTAGAGCAGAGTTAGCAGGGGCAGAAAACACACATGCATGGGCGATAACGCCAGTGCACATACATTTAGCACGTTTTTGCATTGGGAACAGCAAAACAGATGCGGCTTATCAATACCCTACTACCTGGACAATTTCCTGATTATTGGCCATCCAGGGACACAGGAATGTGGTTGGGTTAACTGCCTTACTAGACTTGTGCCCGTGGTGACAGAGAAAACACTGTGCAGAGAGAATGCAGGCTATCAGCTAACAATGTAAAGAAAGTTAAGCTGCTAGTTACCCAAGCAATGAGTAAAAATTTCACTTTGCAAACTCCATTCCCTACTAGGTGTGTTGAACTTTGTATGAAAGGTGATCCCCATGAGAAACATTTTCAGTCATGGACTGGAGAGACCAAGAAGCTAAAAATAGACCTGGCAGTCTGGGACCAGTTTCTGTACAATTTAAAAAAAGTTAGATTGGGGGTTGAGAAGTAAGAGTCCAGTGCAGATTTACAATGGTTTATTGATGTAGCAGGTTCAGTAGGTTTTGGAACATTCCTGGCTGGCAAATGGTGCGCTGAGAAATGGCCAGCCGATTGGCACCATCCGGGGCTCACCAAGAATTTGACATTTATTAATTTGTTCCCCATCTTTGTAGTTTTGGAAATTTGGTGGACTAGCTTGGCCAAAAGGTCTGTTGTGTTTTGGACATATAATCTGAGTATCGTACATGCCATTTACAACCATTGCCATCTCTTCTAGTCATCAGGCTCATTAGGCATTTGGTCTTATTATACATGAGGCACAATATCTGTTTTAAGGCTACGCATGTGCCAGGAGTCAACTATACTATTGCAGATGCCTTGTCCAGGTGCATTAATTTTCCTGCAAACCTTTGACAGTTGGCAACAGACACTTAGACCAGGTCATCGAAGAGGCAGGGTTCCCAAACAAGCTCCCTCTCTGTAACCACCACTGTGAAGAACCTATGTCTGATCTTCACTGTTATTATTATTATTATATTTATTTGTACCTTGTTTGAATGTGGCCGCAGCTCCAGCCTTCAAAGAGACGATCCCATAATCTGGCTGGGGCTCTTAATCAGCCAGCACAGCCCTGTCTGCCCAGACGGCACCCGCACTACAAGGGGGATAACACAGGTGGGGGAACCCATTGTATCCCTTAATCCCCTCACCTGATACATCCTCTGTATATCGATGGGATTTGTGAGGGGATGTGGCTGATGGGATTTGTCATGGGATGTGGCTGATAGGATTGGGGGTTGGGTTCGGTGCACAGTGAATGTAGATTGTATATAAGTTCTGTGTGTTTGTAATAAAGAGAGTTCTGTTTTTAACCTCAAAGCATGAAGTCCTGTCTCATGATTGAGGGAAGTGCTGGTCTGTGACTGCTTTCTTCGGACAGCCGCAGCGCGTCCGCTTACTGGGAGAGGGAAGGAGCTGACGGGCGGATGTGTCCAGTCTGGGGCACAGGACGATCCGTCACATTGGTGGCAGCGGTGGGATCTAGTCCTTCCAGACCAGAGCGGACCAAAGCAACTAGCCGCAGAACAAAGTTATACCCTGGCGAGGAAGAGCCAAACGGATCCACAGATGGAGTGGATTGAACAGTCACCGGGATGCGAGGTGACTTGGAGGGGAGTCGAGACCCTCGAATCGGAGACTCCAGTATGGGAGTTTGAGAGACGGACCCGAGCCCGGCTCGTGAGATGGAGAGCGGCCCTAGAAAAGTGGAGCGCCCACCGAGGTACACATCTGCCCACCCTTGAACAACGAATCAGGGACCAGGTGAATGGGAGGCTCTACTTGTTCGGGGGACCTGTGTCTCCAGGTGAGGTTGCAGAGCTAGAGAGGCTGGTCCGACAGGAGATTGGGCTCGAAGAGGAGTACCGAGCCATATACTGGGAAGCCCGAGGCCCGCAGCGAAAATCCAGAAAGGCCCATTCTCCGGAAGGGATGGATGTTGGCGGGCCTGGCCTGTTGTGGGAGGCATTCGAGGAAAGGGGTGTCTTTGGCAATGGCAACATGGACCGATGGTGGGACATTAGTGACAAGCGCCGGAGAGCCCTGCCGCCCACTGCAACAAGTGAACTCAGCCAAGACCTTGAGAGACTAGTAGACAGAGAATGGTGCCTCGAGGCAGAATACTTGGCGCTATTCGAGGGGAGCTACGCCCTGCAGTGTGAGCCGACAGATGTTACAGAGCGAGCTCCGGAGGCCGCTCACTGTAATTGGCAAGCCTCCGGACTTGAAGGTTCAGCCACTCTGCCCCTGGTATTGCAGCCAGAGCCCGAAGAGGTGAAAGTGGGCAATCACTTTTGGGAGGAAGTCTTCAGGGCGATTATGGACCGCATGCAGTCACCGGAATTTGAGGCAGCGGTCTATGGGTTTCCACTAGAGGCGGCAGAAGCGCCAACAGGGCAGAGGGACGCTGTTCTCTGCCCAGCACCATGCGCCTCCTCCTACTCCGGCTGAAGCGCCGGCACCGGGGCAGAGTGCCGCTGGCCTCTGCTCGGCCCACAGTGAAAGGTCCCTGCCTGCTAGCAGGGACCCACCAGGGCAGTGCGACGCGATCCTCTGCCCAGCACCGCAAAAGGCCAGACCGGCAGAAGAGCCGGCCATGGGGCAGAGTGCTGCTGGCTTCTGCTCATCCCCCAGCACAGTGTTCCCGCCGGCTAACGAGGACCAACCAGAAGTGCTGGCACCCGGAGAGAGAGTCGCTGACCTCTGTCCTGCACCAGCAATCCTCGCTCAACAACAGGGCAACAGGGCAGAGTGCTGCTGGCCTCTGCCCGCCCCACAGCGAAGGGTCCCCACCTGCTACCAGGGAACCACCAGCGGAAGAGCTGGCCACAGGGCAGAGTGACGCTGTTCTCTGCCCAGCAACGTTCCCTGCACCAGCAGAGGCACTGGCAACCGGGCAGAGAGTCGCTGACCTCTGCCCTCCACAGCTTACACCCCCATTATCTGGCTCTCCCCAGCACGAGCATCTGGGAGGGGGCGCAGGCGGCGACCCTCCCCAGCGGCTGTCACCAAGTATGGGAGGAAGGGCAACCGGCACTCCTCCCCAGCGGCATGGTCCAGTGGGCAAAACGAGCCCCAGCTCGGAGAGCCAGGTAGGGGTAAGTGAAACTTCTGCTGCTTTGGAGTGGGCTCTAGTTGTTTGGGTGGGGGAATGTGGAGCTGACTCGGGACAAGCCCGTAGTCAGGGTAACCATGGGAGGGTTCTATCAGGTTGGGACCACCGAGTGGGACAATGGGTGTCCGTAGTGACGCATTGATGCATTCCTAACCACCGTATACTTCCATAAATTTGCGGCTAGATCGCAGTCAGGTGCGTTGAGCATTTCCTGGCTTGTAGAGTCCTCATAACCTGTTAGTTCATGTGAGTCTGGTTAGGGCAGACCAGAGGGGACTGGGCAGGCAGGTAAGGAATCCACCAGTTCCCCCCTCCAAAACTCAAACATAACCCCATGTGTCCTCATCCTCAGGGGGTTACCGTGACATTTCTCTCCATTCACAAGGACACTAACACAGGAGGATACCCCAGTTATCCTTAACTCTGAAGTTAGTCAGCCCCATTTGATCCCCTAGCCAAATTTCCCCTACAAGGGTAGCACTCACATGACCATCCTCCAATTTTGGAGTGTTAACCACACTTTTATTAAAAGTCCAAAAAAGTCCAAAATTGGACCAAAAAAATTCTATTACAATATTAATAAATATATATGATTTAGAACAGCAATCACACTCCTATTGTGCCCAGTCAGCCAGTACATGCTGGAACCTTGGCATGGCAGAAGGGAGATTACAGCCTCCCTATGCCATGCTATCCCCCCCACACACTTACACATCCATGCTCACAATCACACACACTCTGTCACTGTCACTTTTCCCGCTATAGCTCCTTTTCTTCCTCCTCCTCTTCGTTCTTCCTCTTGGCTCTTTTTCATCTGTGTCCTTTGGGTGCAGTGAGCACGGAAAGCGGTGGGCGCGGCTTCAGTGTGCCGGGATATGACAGCGAATCCCGAAGCATAGCAGCAGTTGCTGCGTGCATCGCATGGGAGCAGGATCAGAGGTCTGCATTAACAGACCTCCCGCTCCCTTGATTGTCTTTAATCCGATTAGAGGGAGATCCTTGATATCCCCAACCGAGCCTGCTCCTTTAGCGGCGTATATTACTGTCCATCTCTGGAGGGGTGCCAGTGTGGTGAGCAGCGGATTGCCCCCGCTATGTACGCTACTCACACACTGGGTAAGAAGGTTAGCGAGGGGCCTCGGTGCAGGGATAGTGTTGTCTGTTTGTACACTGCGATTCATGGTGCAAGGTGGACAGGCACACAGCAGACAGAAGAGCAGGACTGGAACTGGCAAGGCTGATGCTGAAATAGAAGTCCACCTGCAGGGCACACGACTGGAATCTCACAGGCAGAGCACACGACTGGACATGCCGCTGGAAGCCCTCAGGCAGGGCACATGACAGGAAGCCCACTGGCAGGGCACACGACAGGAGCAATACAGGATCAGGTACAAAAGGAAGGCAGGAACAGGGCAAACCGGTGCAGGAAGCTACAGCCCTTTATACTGCAGGGCAGCAGGTAACAAGGCCAGGTGGCAACAATAGGAGGAGAGCAGAAACATAGGCAGAGCGGCCACTAGAGGCTGAACTAGGAACAGTCCAAAAACCAGAATGCACAATACAGGAGCCAGGAAACCAGGGCAGAATGTCACAATAACAATGTTGGTCTCACACCAGAAACGTCCATCTTGCTGTCTATTTAAATGATCCTCTCTCACGGCGTCTCAGAGGGGATATGATAACATTATACAAATATATGCAGGGCCAATATAAAAAGCTCTTCGGTGACCTGTTCATTAACAGAAATAAACAAAGAGCACAGGTTTCATAGACGACAAAGGAAAGGATTCTTCACAATGAGGACAATTAAGGTATGGAATTCACTTCCAAGGGAGGTAGTGTTATCCAATACATTAGATGCCTTCAAAAGGGGCCTCGAAATTTTCTTAGAAAGGCATGATATACAGGGATATAAATAGAATAACATTAATATTTTAGAGCTTCTTGATCCACGGAGAAATCCGATTGCCTCTTGGAGTCAAGAAGGAATTTTTTTCCCCTGATGGCAGAATTCGAAGTAGCTTAATTAGGGTGTTTTTGCCTTCTTTTGGATCAAGAATAGGAAGGTTAGGTAGAAGGGTTGAACTTGATGGACTTAGGTCTTTTTTCAACCTTATGAACTGTGTAACTATGTAACTTCCTCCTTGCCCATGTAGTGAGCAGGTTTTTGTCATATGCGGAAGAGTGTGGACACAATTATTGAGTATGTGGACACAATTATTGAGTTTATATGTTTTTCGACACACCCATGGATAACAGGTGTATAAAATCAAGCACCTAGGCATACCATCTCCATAGATGAACATCAGCAGTCATACTAAGGAGCCCAGCGACTCTAATTGTGACATTGTCATATATCTGTCAGGCATCCGACCTGCTTCGGCGGTCGCGTAGGGTCCCACACACAGAGTGGCCCACTCTGCGTGTGGGACCCTACGCGGCCGCCGAGGCAGGTCGGATGCCCGGCATTCCGGGCCTCGAGTGAAACGCACCTCGCGGAAGATGGACGTGACCACGATGTTGAAGGCAGGGGTGTGTGTCCAACTTCCCAGTTTCGTTGCTCCAGTGCAGGAGGTAGGCAGAGGGCAGGGAATAGGGAAGATAGACAGATCCACACTAAGGGTTCCCCTACATCCTGACAATATCTGTTTTGCCACAAGCCAGTTTATGAAATATCTGGCCTGTTAGATCTACCCTGGTCCATTGTAAGTGCTATTATTGTGAAGTGGAAACGTCGATGATTCACAGCTCAGCCATGAAGCGGTGGACCACGCACACTCATTTGGAATGGCACGTCCAACAAGCTCATACAGATGTTCACATACTTTTTGTCATATAGTGTATAGTTTTTTTTTTAATTAGCAGTTGTATCTCATCTATGAAATTAATCCATTTAAATATGCAGAAAAAAACATGGATCTAAAAATGGTATCAATATAGTCTGTATTAAAAAGTATTGGAAAGGCTCTCAACATTACAGTGGGAAATATTTGTGTGATAAAAGGGTTCATGTATTAAATTTACATGTTTGGCTTTGCACTGTTTTATTTGTTCTACGTTGTTGAATATGGCTTAATTTCATGTAATTAAATAAGTAAATCAGACAGACATAAGATGCCCTATAATTATTTCTTGGTCAAGCATATCACTTCCAAGATGCTAAGAATGTGTGATCACTAAAGATTATATATATATATAATAAATAATTTTCAATTAGTGCTTGTTAGATAAGGCATTGTTGTCTCTTTAAAAATACACTGGCGCCAGCTTCAGGAAGCATAAAATCTTAAAGAGCAATTGTTTTTCAAGGATGCCCTCAGAAAAATTGTGAGCCCCTCCTGTCTCCAACTGTTCGGGAGGGATTCCCTGGAATGTAAACTCCGCCAGTCTTTCTGAAAAGCCCTACATTTCGAGCTGATATCATAGAACGCTGATTATTTTAAGTACAATGGCCATTGTGCGGATTGAAGGCCCCAAGAGCATGGTAGCAGAGAGAAAAAGAAACTAGCAGTTTCCTTCTTATGGGGAAGGAAATTCTAATGCCTTTCTTTGGTTAAAAACAAAGGCCAAAACAGAAACAAGTTATGAATACGGGATCACGGAATAAAGTTTAGTACCACAGAATGAAATTACATTCACTGAATACTTTCAGTAATACCGGCTACACTAATGTAACACAAAATCCTGCTCCCACCAATTCAGGATGTATTAAGACCCATTTTCCATTTTTATACACTGCTGTCATAAAGTATTTACCCCTTCCCGATTTCTTGTATTTTTGCATATTTGTCACACTTAAATGGTTCAGATCATCAAACTAATTTTAATATTAGACAAAGATATACCTTTGAGTAAACACAAAATACAGTTTTTAAATTATGATTTTATATATGAAAAAGAAAAAGCTATCCAACCCTACCGGGCCCTACGTGAAAAAGTAATTGCCTATATACTTAAACTATTATCACTTAAACAAACTTAATGGATAATTTGGTTCAATTTCATTGGACCCATAGTGAACCTTCCTAGGGGGTGGCTAGCCTTACAAAATTTCTCCAAGAGCGTATCGATGACTTATCCAGAAGGTCACAAAAGAACCCAGACTAACATGTAAACTGCAGGCCTCAGTTACCTCAATTAATCTGAAACATTACCTATACCACATGCTACATCAGAGTTTAGGGATATTAAAATGTGTGGCTGTTTTTCTAGGGGAGAAGATGATTAGAGGGTTGGAGGTGATTTTAAACTAAGTTATGGGATACATGCAAAATTAAATGGGTAGCGTAGATTTATGTGAAGTAAATGGTGCTTAATACAAGCCAATTAAACAAAGACTGGTGGTAACCTGACATGTCTGCTAGCAAATGCAAGAAGCTTGTTTAACCAAATTAGGCTATTAGTTACCGGCAAGTGAAGAACAGTATGACCTAATTGGTATCTGCAATGTGGTTAGACAGTTATCGTGACTGGGCAGTAAATTTAAATGGTTATACACTTATTTTTATTTTGAAAGACAGTGTAAACATGAAAGGGGAAGGGGTATGTCTTAATGAAATCTCAGTTAAGGTCTAGAATTAAAAATAATATATGGCGATAATGTCAAATCCTTACGGGTAGAAATTTACACTCATGCAAAAATGTGCTGTACATTAAATGATTAATTGTAGCTATATGGTACAGACCCCCTTAAATGCGTTTCACAAACTGAAAAAGCTGCACATATGGGTCATATTTTAATCACAGTTTAATCGCGATTTTAGTTTCCCAGACGTTGTCTCAAATACTGGAACAAGTAGTTCAGCAATAGGGTTGAGATTTGTGAACCTGTTAATTACTCCTTCGCTTCACAATTAGTAGAGACACCAACTGGAAAAGACACTTGTCTGGATCTGGTGATAACTGCAACATACAACTTTTCATGTAAGGGAGCTTTTGGGGAACAGCATAACATGGTGACACTGGAAATTAATTCACAAAAGCAAACTGTCATGCCCCACTGGGGATTGAACTGGCAAAGTTGCTTTTGGTACATACTACCGTATTGGCCCGATTATAGGCCACACCCTTATGGTTAGGTGCTATTTTAAAGAATAAATTATTTTTAAAGTAAAAATACAGGCATCGTGCGGGGATCCTCCTCTCTGGCAGCTGATTAACGTCTGCGCGATGCCTGTATTTTTTCAGACAACCTCTGCTGCAGCTGGCTGGTGCTTCCTCTGGGGCTTCTATGGTGGAGCACTGGAAGGTCACGTCACGCTGGCACTCCGTTATAGAAGTCCCGGCGGAAGTGCAGGCAGCAGCGGGGGTTGTCTGCATCACGCAGACGTCTTCTGGCTCCCAGATAGGGGGATCCTGCTGAAAATAAAAAAACACCTGCCGGTCCAGCGATACGAATTGTGCGTCCCAGTTCTAAACCCCCGAAAAAGTGCGGCCTATAATCGGGCCAATATGGTATATGTAACAACTAGGCCTGCAGATAGCTTAAGGTTTGGTGGTCTCTACCTCCTCACTTGTGATCCTGCACCCACACAGAGTACCAAGTCCTTGCAAACAGCACGGTCCTGTAGGGTATTAAAGCCACAGTCTTGGTGAATTAATCAGCCACAGTTTATTATTAATCCACGTCCACAGTTATTAACAGAATCATACATCCCAAACAAAAACCCTACAAACAAAAGCCTAGCTCATCTGAGCTCTTACTAACATATATGTCTCTTACTAAGCAGGGTCTAAGCTAAACAAAATGTAGGCTCACCAACCTTTTAGAGTGTCTCTTTAGTGCATAGCCAGCCTTGCTGCTTCCAGTCTTCAAAACAAAACTCTCTTTTTTGTTAATCAACCAAGGTTTTATTGCAGTCACTGCAGCTAACCACTTGCAGCTAACCAGTGCTTTGGAGTCAGCCTGAACTCGTGGCATGGATTCTCTTACACTTCAGGTGTATGTAAACTGCGGGGTGGCGCAGCGGCCTGCCCTACTCTCCGTATGCTCCACCCCAGGGGCCCATATATACTCATTATGTTACGTAACACAACACATACTCCCCCTGGGGTTACATATCATGCCAAACCCTACAAAACCTAGGGGGGATGTATACGCCATCAGCAACCAGACCCTGCACCTTATCACAGTCCCTACTTTCATCCAGAGGCTTTTGATATTTCTGCTCGTTAGTTTGGATTTGACTCTTGGTGTGAATTTTTACTCTGAACTAGCTTTGAACCTTTGCACTGCATTTTAATTTTGATCACCTGGATCTTGACCTGTTTGGCGTGGGCTTTAACTTCTCTTCTGGATCATACCCTGGTAACGTGTTACAGACCCCCCTCTTGCAGTCTGCAGATAACTGCCTGCTTTCAAGCTAGTGTCTACAAATGTTGCCAAAGGCTAACTGGACACAGCAACACCCATCTGTCCTGAGCATACTCCCAGGACAAATCCTGCACATGTACTCCCACCTTAACCGGATGGGATGCATTGTTTGCAGGAAGGAACACAGAGTATGTGTTCATACGGCTCCCCGGCACAGGGAATACCTAAAGTATTTGGCACCCAGTGGGATTGTCATGGTCACTAAAGCAGCTGGGCATTCAGGTAACAAACAGTTAATATGGTTGTGACAGAGACCCATACTCGGACTGATTAGCTCCGCCATAGAGATCTTTCTTGTCGGTTGGTACCACGTCCCATCTAATTGACAACCATAGGAATAACAAAATATGCAACATCATTGATTAATGTGTGTTCTGAGGGCGCATCCAATACTTGGTCCACTGGAAGGGTTACGGGCCAAAGGAATGCTCCTGGATCCCAGCCTCTGATGTCCATGCCCCCTTCCTCCTTCCTTCTTTGAATGCCTGCTTCCTCCTGAAGCCTGGACGTTGAAGGGTGGGGTTACAGTCAGGGTTACTTACCAGCTTATTAACTAGCAGTCCTTTTTTGCCTGTATCAGGGTCATGCCCCCCAACTGTTCCGATTTAGGCAGGACAGTCCCGAATTTGGGTCTCAGTCCCGCTGTCCCCCCTATCCCTTCCACTGTCCCGCTTTGCAGGAGGCAGAGGAAGGGTGAAGTATGTGTGTATATGGCCCGGTCTGCGTAAGAGCAGTATAGGTATTTGTTAGCTGGTGTGTAAGCAGGCTAGGGAGCGTGGAGCAGGACCCAAGGAAATGCTTTCTGGGGTCCAATTTTTTCAATATTTAAAAAATTTAGGGCTGCAACTAACGATTATTTTAATGATTATTAATTAATATTATAATTATTATTTTTCGATTAATCGATTAATCGGATAAAAAAATGCAAATTTTTTTATTTAAAATAATGTAATAAAAAACTTAAAATTTACACTTTCATTCTTTTATCACAATGGCATTTCTCTATCCACCTTCTTATTTTACTGACATAATAATAAAAGCTACAAGAACCCGAACACAGTGTTTCTCAACATTTTCATTATCGATTATATCGATTAGTTGTTGCAGCCCTAAAAATAATTTTTTGTTACAGCAGATTAGCTGTTTTTTTCCTTGTATGTAATGTATATTATTGTTTCCAGCTGTATATTACTGTACTTGTTTGCACTTGCACATAAACTACCTTAAATGAAAGCTAGTTGTTTGTTACAAGATTTTTTTCCCTTATTTTGGGGATGGGGGGCGCCAGAGGAGTAGTCTGCACAAGGCGCCAGAACACTTAAGGCTGGCTCTGTGTGTAAGGACAGTGTATGTGTATATATGTGTGTAAGGGCAGTGTATATGTGTGTTTAAGGGCAGTGTACATGTATATAAACAGGCTGGCCTGTTTAATTAATTAATTATTTGTTCAGGTATTCCACCTTTTTGCCTTGCGTTACCCTGACTGTAATTCAGCTTCATTGCTGACTGGCCTGTTTAATTAATTAATTGTTTGTTCAGGTATTCCACCTTTTATGCATCTGTATCATTCCTTTGTTTGTCCTTTGATTTGTCTTCATTGAATTATTAGTACCCTGTTAGATATCAACCCCCCTCTCCCCCATTTGTCTGTGATTTTATTGCGGGGTAATTGATCAATAAGTAAATACCTAACAAGCAGCCATCCCTATATCAGTAGCGACATTGGAGGCACAGGCCACATTCCATCTGTGTGCCACTTTCCACCCAATTGCCACTATCTGGGAGTTGACCAAGGGAGTTCAACAAGGAAGGACAGGGAAGACCTGGGAGACTCCCTGCAATCAATATACCACTGAACTGCCTGATTTGTCAAGTGCTACCTACTGCTCACTGTGTTTGCTCCACTTCCATTCCATTCCCATCACCATTTGTCTCCAATTACCATGTTCAGAATCCTCTTGTTCCTCCTTTCTCTCTCCTCTATTGTTTGTAAAATCATTATCTCTCTCCAGCTACCCCACACTATGTCTGTATTGCACCATCATTACTTTCTTCTCCCCTTCTCTCATCCCAAGCACTTCTCAACTTCACCTCCTCCCTTTCTCCCACCTGCCCTCACTCCCAGAAATCTCTCCCCTCACACAAGTCATATTCCCACCTCCTCTCACTCTCTATCCTACTTCTTCTAGCTGCTGGGGATATCTCCCCAAACCCTGGGCCGCATTTGGTGCTCTCTTCCTCATCCTCTCCCACTCAACATTCCAGAAACCTCAATAATCTTGTCCACATACCCTGCTCTTCCTACCCCCATTTACCATTGCACTCTGGAATGCACGTTCTGTCTGTAATAAACTAACAGCTTTACATGGCCATGTTGTCTCTAGTTCATTACACCTTCCCGCTCTAACTGAAACCTGGCTATCCCCTTCTAACACTGCCTCTCCTGCTGCTCTCTCCTATGGTGGCCTACACCACACTCCCAGACCTGATGACCGGAAGGGTGGAGGGGTAGGCTTCCTACTCTCCCCTTCTTGTACTTTTCAACCTATTCCCTTACCCCATCACTCTCTTTCTCCTCATTTGAAGTCCATGCTATCCGACTATTTCATCCCATCTCCATACGCATTTCTGTTATATACCACCCCCCCCCCTGGCCCGGCTAACATCTTTCTTGATCACTTCTCCTCATGGCTTCCTCTCTTCCTCTCCTCTGATGTTCCTTCTGTTGTTGTTGGGGATTTCAACATCCCAGTTGACACCACATTGAGTCCCATGGCTTCAAAATGTATTTCTATTACCTCCTCTTTTGATCTCCAACAACATACAGTATTAACTCCCCACGATGATGGTAACACCCTGGGCCTTATTTTTTCGAGCATGTGCTCGCTCACTAACCTTTCTAATCCCCATTTCCCCCTCTCTGACCACCACTTCCTTTCCTGCTCTCTAACCTTGCCTCATACTCCCTTGCACCCCAACCCCGCCTAACCAGAGACCTCAGCTCTATTAACCTTCAGAACTTCTCAACCAATTTACTCCCTCTCCTCTCTCCAATCTCAAACATGTCATGCACTAACAACGCTACCTCTGTCTATAACTCCACTCTCAGTTACTACTCGCTCCACACGTTCACGCTTCCAACCCCGGCACTCGACTGTAACCCGACACCTACGACGATGTTCCCGCACCGCTGAACATAGTTGGCGAAAGTCTCATTCAACGTCTGACTTTCTGCACTATAAATTAATGCTACATTCCTATTACTCTGCCCTCAACCTTGATACAGAAACCTACTTCACCTCCCTCATCTCCTCCCTGTCTCACAACCCTAAACGACTCTTTAATACTTTCAATTCCCTGCTTCGACCGATCCCTACTACCCCTTCCACTAACCTTAACGCATCTGACTTTGCCACATTCTTCAATAATAAAATTAAACTAACTGCCCAGTCTCCACCCTGCCCTCACCCTCCCTCTGACTATGCGCATCCTACCCACTGACCTCTTCTCTCTTCACTACATTAACTAATTTCTCTGCTGTCACTGAAGAGGATGTACATGCTCTTCTTCTTTTCCTCTTGTCCAACCACATGCCCCCTTGACCCCATCCCTTCCCATCTCACCCAGTCTCTTTCACCTACCCTTGTCCCTACTCTAACTCATATCTTCAACCTCTCTACTGGATCTGTCCCATCGTCCTTCAAGCATTCTACCATTACTCCTATCTTGAAAAAGTCTTCCCTCAACCCGACTGATCCAATTACCGTCCCATCTCTCTGCTTCCTTTCACCTCCAAGCTTCTTGAAAGAATTGTTTATATACAATTAACTAAGTTTCTAGATTCCAACTTCCTGCTTGTCCCTCTTCAATCTGGTTTTCGCCCCTGACACTCTACTGATACCACCCTTACTAAAGTTACTAATGACTGCTAAATCCAAGGGCCACTACTCCATGCTAATCCTATTTGACCTTTCTGCTGCTTTTGACACTGTGGACCACCCTCTTCTCCTTTAAATACTTCATGATCTTGGCCTTCGCGACACTGCTCTCTCCTGGCTCACTTCCTACCTCTCTGATGGTACCTTCAAGGTCTCTGTCTCCAGTAACACTTCCCCTCTTCTCCCTCTCTCAGTTGGGGTACCCCAAGGCTCAATTTTAGGACCCCTTCTCTTCTCTTTACACTTCCTCCCTTGACAAACCAATCTCATCCTTTGGCTTTCACTACCACCTGTACACTGATGACACTCAGATCTATCTATCCTCCCCTGATCTCTCTCCCTCTGTCTTAGATCATGTAACTAACTGCCTTGCATCTGTCTCTACCTGGTTGTCTGCACGTTTCTTGAAACTTAACCTCTCCAAAACTGAACTCCTCATCTTCCCTCCCTCCGATGCTAAGATTCCCCCATCAATCTCCCTCAATGTTAATGGTGCCATCATCTCCCCGTCTACTCATGCAAGCTGTCTTGGTGTCACCCTTGACTCCGACCTTTCGTTCACACCCCACATTCAGTCTGTCTCTAAAAACTGTCGTCTCCATCTTAAAAACATTGCCCGTATCCACCCCTTCCTAACACAGCATGCCACTAAGGCTCTTGTCCATGCCCTGATTATCTCCCGTCTTGATTACTGTCTTACCCTCTTAACCGTCTCACCCCTCTACAATCCCCCATGAATGCTGCTGCCAGACTTATCTTCCTCTCACATCGCTTTACTAACATAGTTACATATACTGTAGTTCATAAGGTTGCAAAAAGACCTAAGTCCATCAAGTTCAACCTTTCTACCTAACCTTCACATTCTTGATCCAAAAGAAGGCCAAAAAAAACCCCCTAATTAAGCTACTTCGAATTCTGCCATCAAGGGAAAAAAATTCCTTCTTGACTCCAAGAGGCAATCAGATTTCTCCTTGAATCAAGAAGCTCTAAAACATTAATGTTATTCTATTTATATAACTGTATATAATGCCTTTCTTAGAAAATATTGAGATCCCTTTTGAAGGTATCTAATGTATTGGATAACACCACCTCACTTGGCAGTGAATTCCATACCTTTATTGTCCTCACTGTAAAGAATCCCTTCCTTTGTCTTCTATAAAACCTGCACTCTTCCAGTCTCAGAGGGTGACCTCTTGTTCTCTGTATATTTCTGTTAATGAACAGGTCACTGAAGAGCTCTTTATATTGGCCCTGCATATATTTATATAATGTTATCATATCCCCTCTGAGATGCCGTTTTTCTAGTGTATATAATTTTTTTTAGTCTCTCTTCATAACTAGTATCTCCCAGTCCCCTTATTGATTTCATAGCCCTCCTTTGAACTTCGTCTAATTCCATAATGTCCTTTTTAAGGACCGGTGCCCAGAATTGTACAATAAGAATATGTATAGAGGAGTCATTATCAGACTGGGACAATTTAAATGGTGTTCAGGAGAAATGGGATTTTGTAAAAGCTGTATTATTGAAGATAACAGAAAATTGTATAAGGCTGGTCAGTAAGAGTAAAAAATTAAAGAAACTGCTGTGGTACTCTGCAGAAGTGGCCAAAATCGTAAAAGACAAGAAGTTAGCCTTTAGTAGATACAAAAATACCCAAAGTGAGGAAGATAGACAGATCTATAAAATTAGGCAGAAAGAGGCAAAGAAAGTTATAAGAGCTGCCAAATCACATGCAGAAGAGCGAATTGCCCTCTCAGTAAAAAATGGAGATAAAACATTTTTTAGATATATAAATGAGAAAAGGAAAGTTAAACAAGGATTAGTTAGACTAAAAACAAAAGGAATATATGTAGAAGAGGATAAAGGTTTAGCTGACTGCCTCAATGAATATTTCTGTTCAGTTTTTACAGATGAAAATGAGGGAATGGGACCTCAGTTGGGAAAAAAGACTGAATCATTTGAAATATGTGAGTTTATCGAGGCGGAGGTTCTACTTCAGTTGTCTAAGGTAAAGACAAATAAGTTGATGGGGCCTGATGGGATACACCCCAAGTTATTAAAAGAGCTTGGGGGTGTACTAGCAAAACCGTTAACTGATATATTTAACGAATCATTGGTTAGTTGGTAACTGCAACTACAGGCCAGTTAGTCTTACATCTGTAGTGGGGAAATTAATGGAAACAATGTTAAAGGAAAGGATTGTTGAACATCTGAAGTCACATGGGTTTCAAGATCATCCTCAGGAAGATCATGCCAAATAAATCTTATTGATTTTTTTTGATTGGGTGACTAAAGTAATTGATCAAGGGGGTGCAGTAGACAATGCGTATCTGGATTTCAGTAAGGCCTTTGACACTGTCCGACATAGAAGATTTATAAATAAACTGCAATCTCTGGGTTTAGATCCCAATGTTGTTGAATGGATTAAGGAGCGGCTGAGTGACAGACAACAGAGGGTTGTAGTCAATGGCGTATATTCAGAACAAGGTCTTGTTACCAGTGGGATACCTCAGGGATCTGTACTTGGACCTTTAATATCTTTATTAGTGATATTGCAGATGGTCTTGATGGAAAGGTATGTTTATTTGCTGACGACACAAACATTTGCAACAGGGTTGATGTTGCTGGAGGAAGAAGCCAAATGGCAAACCATCTAGGTAAACTGGAAAAATGGTTAGAGCTGTGGCAATTGGCATTTAATGTAGATAAATGCAAAGTAATGCACATGGGGCATAAAAACCCAAGGGTGGAGTATAGAATATTTGATACTGTCCTAACCTCAACGTGTGAGGAAAGGGATTTAGGGGTAATTATTTCTGAGGATTTAAAGGTAGGCAGACAATGTAGTAGAGCAGCAGGTAATGCGAGCAGAATGCTTGGTTGTATAGCTTGGATATTAGCAGTAGAAAGAGGGAAGTGCTCATGCCGTTGTACAGATCACTAGTGAGACCTCACTTGGAGTATTGTGTACAGTACTGGAGACCGTATCTCCAGAAGGATATAGAAATGTTGGAGAAAGTGCAGAGAAGGGCTACTAAAATGGTTTATGGATTACAAGATAAACCTTACCAGGACAGGTTAAAGGATCCTATATGGCCTGGAAAAAAGACAGGACAGGGGGGATATGATAGAAACATTTAAATACTTAAAGGAAGATAGTTTATTTAAAAGGAGAAATACTACCACAACAAGAGGACACAACCATAAACTAGAGGGGCAAAGGTTTAATGGTCAGAAAATATTACTTTACGGAAAGGGTAGTGGACGCATGAAATAGCCTTCCAGCAGAAGTGGTAGATGTTGATACAGTAAAGTCATTTAAGCAAGCATGGGATAGGCCAGCTAGATATAGGATAAGGGCAAGTACTAAAGGAAAGTACTCAGAGGTTGGGCAGACTGGATGGGCCTACTGGTTCTTATCTGCCATCACTTTCTATGTATTCAAGGTGAGGTCTTACCAATGACCTGTAAAGAGGCAAGATAATATCCTCCTCCCTTGAATCAATACCTCTTTTTATGCATGCCAAAACCTTATTGGCCCTTGAAGCTGCTTGCTGGCATTGCGCACTGTTGTCAAGTCTGTTGTCAAGCGTTATTCCTAAATCCTTCTCATTGGTAGTTTCCCCCAAGGATATTCCATTTAAAGAATAGGTTGCATTCTTATTATTTTTACCACAATGAATAACTTTGCATTTCTCTATATTGAACCTCATCTGCCACTTGCACGCCTAGTCCCCAACTCTGTCTAAATCTTCCTGCAAAGAAGAAACATCAAGATTAGTCTGAATTACCCGGCCTAATTTTGTGTCATCAGCAAAAACTGTAACATGGCTCTCAATGCAGCTTGGGAGATCATTTATAAACAAATTAAAAAGAAGAGGACCAAGGACAGACCCCTGAGGCACTCCACTTAATACCTGCGTACAGGCTGAGAAACTTCCATTCACAACAACCCTCTGCATTCTATCTTTTAGCCAATTTCTGATCCACATACAGACATTTGCCCCTAAGCCTATTTCTGTTAATTTATAGAGTAGCCTTTTATGCAGAACCGTATCAAATGCCTTAGCAAAGTCCAGATAAATCACATCTACAGCCACCCCCAGGTCTATATTGTTACTAACTTTTTCATAGAATGCTAATAGGTTGGTTTCACAAGACCGGTCTTCCACAAATCTATGTTAACTTCTACTAATTGGATTATGGATCAAGATATGATCTTGAATGATCTTGAACCTTTAGCAACCCTTCAAATAATTTCCCCACTACCGATGTTAAGCTTACTGGCCTGTAATTGCCTGGTTGAGATTTTGATCCCTTTTTAAATATGGGCACAACTTCTGCCTATATGTCACTCTGGCATTAAGGGGGTTAAAAGGCATATTATGGGGCAGAGTGGCATATAGGGAGGTTTAAGGCAATTCAGGAGGCAGAGTGGCGTATAGAGAGTTAAAAAGGCATTTCTGGAGGCAGAGTGCCATTAAGGGGGTTAAAGGGCATTTCATAGAACACTCTGCCTCCAGAAATGCCTTATGCCCCCCATTTAACACTCCCTCCCCCTCCCTCCTCCAAACTTACCAGAGCTTCTGAGTCCCCTGTTATGCAGCCGGGTCAGCGTGTAGATGTCTACGCGATTCGCGTAGACAATTTACGCTGCAGCCGGAAGGAGGTGTGGCTAGCAGCGGGGTTGTCTGCGTCCATCGCGCAGACCTTCCCCGGCTGTCAGAGATCAGAGTTCCCCACACCCTAGTCGTCTCATAGTCAGACCTATTTGCTCTGAAAAAAACCTCGTCTTATAATCGAGCAAATACGGTAATTGCTTGAGCACTTTTTCTTGTGTCAGCTAATCCCATGTTTGCTGCAACGGTTCTTAAAATTAGCTAGCAGGGTCTCCGTCCCTCTGTCAGTCTCTTCACTGGCTGCCTATGCGCTTCAGGATTCATTTCAAAATCCTCACTCTTACTTTCAAAGCCCTTCACAGCGGTCCCCCCCCCACATCTCCTCACTCATCTCTAAATAAACTCCTAACCAGTCTCTCCGCTCATCCAATGATCTCCTTCTATCCTCTCCTACATACATACAGCATATCTGCGGGGGTAGGTGGGCATATCTGGAAGCATAAAGCCACTCTGCCTCCTGAAATGCCTTATAACTCCCTATATGCCACTCTGCCCCATAATATGCCTTTTAACCCCCTAAGTGCCAGAGTGGCATATAGGGGTATAACGCATTCCAGAAATTCCCTATGCCCCCATTTAACACACACACACACGCACACACACACACACACACACACACTTACCGGCGCTTCCAATTTCCTGCTGTATTGCTGGGGCAGCGGGTTGACGTCTCCTTCCGCTGCAGCCGGAAGGAGGTGGAGTTGGCAGCGGGGGTTTGCCTGCGTCCGTCGCGCATACCTTCCCCGGCTGTCAGAGATCAGAGTTCCCCGCACTCTTGAAAAAAACCTTGTCTTATAATCGAGCAAATACGGTATGTAACATAACAAATTGACTTACAAAGACAAACTGAGGGCACTGCTCAAATGAGCTTACAATCTAGAGAATGGGTATAATGTTTATGTACGCATATTTTTTGTATCTTTGTACTTTGTAAAATAAAATCAAAAAATACTAAAAAAAACCCAAAAACCTCAATAACACTCCAGACACTCCAGGCGTAATGCAGACCCCTGCCAAATTCCATGACAAAGCCATGCCTGCTAAGATATGTGCTTTAGCTAACAGAGTCCCTTAACCCACATTCTTAGCTGTTAGGGACCAAGAACCAGGCAGAGAAAGTAATAAAATATACACATCGTGATCCAAAATTGTAATCCAAGAGACTAGCTGGGGTCAGTATCCAGGGTGGGTAATCAGGTCAGGAGTACAGATATGAGTGAAGTCAGTATCAAAGCCATTAGTCAGAAGCCAGAAAAGAAGTCAGCCAAGCAAGGTCCTACACAGGAACACACTGAATAGCAGGAACTAACTAACTTGGTAGCCGGACACACCACAAGAGAAGGAAGGAATGAGCCTTGCTGCTTAAATAGCCTGGACTTATTAGGAAAGGGGCTGGCTGATAGCCACTTAAAACACGCTTTGTTTTTGTCAGCACAGTCATGCATATTAAAAATAACCAACACATTTAATTGAATTCCCATGAGGCTCAGCCAGGCATCCATGATGCTGGCTGAGCGTAATGGGAAGTGCAGCAACAGTAAAGCCGCAGATGCCAGCTGTGAACTAAAATTCCCATGATTCTCAGCCAGCCAGGTGGCCACCATTATGCTGGCTGAGCATCATTGGAAGATTAGTCCACAGCAGCAGAGATTTTTTTAAATTAAAAAAGGCTAATGTTAGCCTCCCTCCCAGGACCCTTACACACGCCTGCCCATAAACACACATATACACATACACTGCCCTTACACACACACATATACAAGTAAGCAGCAGGGTTAGGATCCAGACCCCCCGCAGAGCTGCAGGGGACCTGAATCCCTCTCTCCCTTCCAACCTCCGCTGCCAGCACTTCTGCCGGGGCTTCTATGGTGGAGCACCGGCGTGACATAACCCCGGCGGAAGTGCCGGCAGCGGAGGCTGTCTACGCGTATATGACAGACGTTCACTGGAGACGCACATAGAAGCCCTGGCGGAAGTGCAGGCAATTATTAAAGCAAATAAACAAGGCAGCAAATCACAATGAGGTGGTTATTATGGGGGACTTTAACTATCCTGACATAAACTGGGAAACAGAGACCTGTGAATCTCATAAAGGAAACCGGTTTCTGACTATAAGTAAAGATAATTATCTGTCCCAAATGGTACAGGACCCGACCAGAGGGGGCGCCCTACTGGACTTAATATTAACCAACAGACCTGACAGAGTAACTAATGTGCAGGTCAGGGGGCATCTAGGAAATAGTGATCACAATATGATACATTATAACTTGTCCTTCAATAAGGGAACTCTTAGAGGAGCCACAAGAACTATGAACTTTAGGAAGGCAAAGTTTGATCAACTAAGAGAAGCCCTTAACACTGTAAATTGGGAAAATGTCCTCAAAAACAAGAGTACAGACACTCAATGGGAGATTTTTAAGGATATCTTAAATTCTCACTGTGAAAGGTACATACCGTATGGGAATAAAAGAGTCAGGAACAAGAGAAAACCAATGTGGATAAATAAAAATGTAAAGGGGGTAATAAATGGCAAAAAAAGGCATTTAAGCTACTAAAACAGGAAGGCAGTGAGGAAGCACTAAAAAGCTATCGGGAAAAAAATAAAATATGTAAAAATCAGATAAAAGCAGCAAAAGTGGAGACAGAAAGACTCATTGCCAAAGAGAGTAAGACAAACCCCAAAATGTTCTTTAACTATATAAATAGTAAAAAGGTTAAAAATGAAAGCGTTGGCCCCTTAAAAAGTAATGAGGGAGAAGTTATAGACGGGGATCAGGAAAAAGCTAATCTATTAAATATATTCTTCTCTGCTGTATTCACAGAGGAAAATGAAATGCCAGGTAATATACAGCAGGATGAGATAACTGCCCCAGTACATGTCGCCTGTCTAACCCAGGAAGAAGTGCAGTGCCGCCTAAAAAAAATCAAAATAGACAAATCACCAGGTCCAGATGGCATTCACCCCCACGTTCTAAGGGAGTTAAGTAATGTAATAGACAGACCCCTATTTCTAATATTCAAGGACTCTATAGTGACAGGGTCTGTTCCCCAGGACTGGCGCATAGCAAATGTTGTGCCAATATTCAAAAAGGGGACAAAAAGTGACCCGGGGAATTATAGGCCTGTTAGTTTAACTTCTGTTGTGTGTAAACTGTTTGAGGGTTTCCTAAGAGATGCTATTTTGGAGTATCTCAATGAAAATAAGTGTATGACTCCATATCAGCATGGGTTTACAAGGGATCGGTCCTGTCAAACTAACCTGATCAGCTTTTATGAGGAGGTGAGCTCAAGACTGGATCGGGGTGAATCGCTGGATGTCGTATATCTTGATTTTTCCAAAGCATTTGATACGGTGCCACATAAAAGGCTGGTACATAAAATGAGAATGCTTGGGCTGGGGGAGAATGTGTGTATGTGGGTAAGTAACTGGCTCAGTGATAGGAAACAGAGGGTGGTTATTAATGGTACATACTCTGAGTGGGTTACTGTTGCTAGTGGGGAACCACAGGGGTCAGTTTTGGGTCCTATTCTTTTTAATATATTTATTAATGACCTTGTAGAGGGATTGTATAGTAAAGTATCAATCTTTGCAGACGATACTAAGCTCTGTAACGTGGTTAACACAATAGAGGACAGTGCACGATTACAAATCGATCTGCATAGGTTGGAGGCTTGGGCTGGGATGTGGCAGATGAGGTTCAACACAGATAAATGTAAGGTTATGCACATGGGGAAGAAAAATCCAGGCTGGGAATATGTATTAAATGGGAAAACACTGGGGACGACTGACATGGAAAAGGACTTAGGAGTTTTAGTTAACAGTAAATTTACCTGTAGCGACCAGTGTCAGGCAGCTGCTGCTAAGGCAAATAAAATCATGGGGTGCATCAAAAGGGGCATAGATGCCCACGACAAGGAAATAATTCTACCACTGTACAAGTCACTAGTCAGACCACACATGGAATACTGTGTACAGTACTGGGCACCAGTGTACAAGAAAGATATAGTGGAGCTGGAGAGTGTTCAAAAACTGGCAACCAGAGTAATAAGGGGAATGGGAGGACTACAGTACCCAGAAAGATTATCAGAATTAGGGTTATTTAGTTTGGAAAAAAGACGGTTTAGGGGGGATTTAATAACTATGTATAAATATATAAGGGGACAGTACAGAGATCACTTCCAGGACCTATTTATACCCAGGACTGTATCTATAACAAGGGGACATCCTCTACGGTTGGAGGAAAGAAGGTTTCTACACCAGCACAGACGGGGGTTCTTTACAGTAAGAGCGGTGAGATTATGGAACTCTCTGCCAGAGGAAGTGGTAATGGTAAACTCAATAAAAGAGTTCAAAAGGAGCCTGGATGTGTTTCTTGAAAGCAATAATATTACAAGTTATGGATATTAGATTAATAGGGACAGAACGTTGATCCAGGGATTTATTCTGATTGCCATATTTGGAGTCAGGAAGGAATTTTCCCCTGGTATGGGGCAATTGGCATCTGCTTCATAAGGGTTTTTTTGCCTTCTTCTGGATCAACACAGTAGGGACACAATATGTATATAGGTTGAACTTGATGGACTTTGGTCTTTTTTCACCCTTATGAACTATGTTACTAGAGGTTGTCTGCGCACATCGCCCAGATGTCCACCAGCTGGCCCCGCTAGACACCAGGGAGTCTGGGGGTGCATTGATAAGCCGGGGGGGTGGCACTTCTAGGAAGCAGAGTGGCAAATCAGGGGGGCACAGTGGCATTTCTAGAGGACATACAGCATATCTGCGGGGCTAGGTGTGCATATCTGGAAGCATAAAGCATATCAGGGGTTATAAAGCATATTAGAGGCAGAGTGGCATATCAGGGGTTATAAAGCATATCTGGGGGACAGAGTGGCATATCAGGGGGCAGAGGGGCATATCTATAAGTAAGGTGCATTATGAATTAAGGGGGGATCTTAAAATGGCCACTGGTTTTCTGTTTGTATATAACATATGCTGACAAACGGATAGATACCAAAAATATTAAAATACATATATTTCTGTTCATTAGATAAAATACTGTTTTACCATTCCACTGATGTGTATTTTTTCTTTAAAAATATTTTTTTCTTTAAAAAAGCACCAAACTTTAAGGGTGCGGCCTATAATCGGGTGCAGCCTATATTCGAGCCAATACGGTATAATTATTTCAAAAGAAAGCCCTACTTGTGCTAAAAAAAACAATATACCGTATTTGCTCGATTACAAGACAAGTTTTTTTTCAGAGCAAATGCTCTGAAAAATACCCCTCGTCCTATAATCCTATAATCCTACTGTCTCCCCCCCCCCCCAACTTACCGGTGCTACTGAGTCCCCAGTGTGTCGAAGGTGCGGTTAGCGGGGGTTGTCTGTGTCCATCGCGCAGACCTTCCCTGGCTGTCAGAGATCAGAGTTCCCTCACCGGGGAATTCTCTCTGACAGCCGGGCAAGGTCTATGCGATGGACGCAGACAAACCCCGTTGCTAACCGCACCTCCTTTAGGTTAGCGGCGGGGGGTTGTCTGCGTCCATTGCGCAGACCTACCCCGGCTTTCAGAGATCAGAGTTCCCCTCACCGGGGAATTCTCTCTGAGAGCCAGGGAAGGTCTGTGCGATGGACGCAGACAACCCCTGCTGCTAACCGCACCTCCTTCTGGCTGCAGCGGAAGTTGCCTACGCGAATCGCGTAGAAGTCTACACGCTGCCTGGACAACACTGGTCAGAAGCACCGGTAAGATTTTTTTTTTTGGGGGGGGGGTGTTAAATGGGGGCATAAGGCATTTCTGTAGGCAGAGTGCTCTATGCTATGCCTTTTAACCCCCTCAATGCCACTCTGCCTCCAGAACTGCCTTATACCTCCCTATATGCCACTCTGCCCCATAATATGCCTTTTAACCCCCTAAATGCCAGAGTGGCATATAGAGGTATAAGGCATTTCTGGAGGCAGAGTGGCACATAGGGGGTCAAAAGGCATATCATGGGGCACAGTGGCATATAGAGACTTAAAAGGCATATCATGGGGCACAGTGGCATTTAGAGGGTTAAAAGGCATATCATGGTGCACAATGGCATATAGGGGGTTTAAGGTATTTATGGGGCAGAGTGACAAGCCTGGGGACAGATGTGCATAACTGGTTGGAAAATAAAAGGAATTAAAAACAAAATATTTTTCTCAATCATAGCTTTTATTAAAAAAAAATAGTTTAAATAGTTTACATGAATTAACATTTACTGGTAAAACTTTTTTCCTATAGGGTCGTCTTATATTCAGGCTTTTTCTTTTTTTCCTAAATTAATATTCAGAGTTTGGGGGGGTCGTCCTATAATCAGGGTCATCTTATAATCGAGCAAATACGGTATAATGTGTGGGGGTGTACTAAATGAGTTAGTGGGCAATCAGAGTTGAATAAAGTCATAGCAAAAGCACAAAAACTGCTCTGGTCCTTTAGTGCAAACATGGAAAAGAAAAACCCGGTCCTGAAAGCGTTAACCCCTTAACATCCATTGACAGGCCAGGCACGTCACGCAAAAACTGTCAGGTGACGACCAATGATGTGCCTGGCACATCATTTTCTTAAACATTCCACTCACCTATCCACAGAAGATACAGGGCCATATTGCCCCACAAAGGCATTATAAAAACTATTTGATTAGACCATAAGCTCTTTATTCCTCAAGATTGCTCAAGTAACCAAAGCTCCATGAAAAGTTGTATTAAACTTTGAATGCTGTCTGGTATTTGTTCTCTGTTACTACAGGATACTAACAGCCTCTTCATTTTAGTAATCAACATTTCCCTTGTTACTCCCGGTAGCACAGGAGATCTGAATAAGGCAGGAAAAAGAATAAACCCCCCAGAACCTCTCCCTTTACCCCCAGTTCTTTCCTGGTCTATTCCGGGTAGGCACAGCATCCCCCGTTTGTTATTTTGGTGAGCTCGTGGGAGAGCTCTCCGATCCTGCACTGCCGTCCCGCTTTGGAGAGCGGGCAAGCGCCTTATCGTTTCTTCCTCTCCGGTCCGATCCTTGGGAGGATCGTTTTGCCGGAGTTAATTTGCAGAGTCTCCGGGGGGACTTACCTTTAGCAGCCCTTGGGCGGACCGATCCTTGGGAGGATCGTTTTACCGGAGTTAATTTGCAGAGTCTCAGAGGGGGACTTACCTTTAGCAGCCCCTGGGCGGGTTAGCTTGTTTCAGGATGCCGGGACTCCATTGCATTCTGCCGACAGTTGCGGCAGGACTTCCGTTTTTTTCCCAGGGGGCCAGGGGGCGCCTGAGGTCAGTGTCCTCATCAGCAGGAGCCAGATCAGGTCAGAAAGTTTTTTTGGTGGTTTCTGGACCTTTTTCCCACTGTTTGGTAAGGTTTTTCTATTTATTTGCGCTGCTGTTAGTTTTCAGTTTGCTTCTGATGAAAAGTCCTGGTATCCTGTGGGTTTTTTTGCCTCTTAGCCCAAGTAGGTTATAAGTCTATGGGAGTTTTTTCTGCTTCAGTTTTACTTTTTATTTTAACCATCTCCTTTCCTTCATTATTAGGATGTCGCTAGATAAGCCAGACCTCCCTCAAGAATCATCAGACCCTAGGAAGGCTACGTCCAAGACAAAGCATCTTGCCTGCAGAAATTGCAAGGTTACTATGTCTGACACCTCTAGGAAGTTTTGCTCATCCTGCCTTAAAGCCAGAGAAGAGTCCATTTCAAAATTTAAAGAATGGATGAAGACTAAGCTCCAGTCTACTTTTTCAGCAGATCCCTTCATTGGGCACCTGACTGGCCCAAAAGGATTTGGTACCCGGATCGTCTGTCCATAGATCCCCCAATGATGGAGTACAAAATGGATCTGCTTCTTTAAGGGCCTGTCCTCCACTCGAATCCCACCTACTTCAGTTTGTCAGCATAGCTCCTAAGAGGGAAGGATTAATTCAGGCTGGTCTTTCTGAAGAGGTAGCTCAAACCCTGATGAAGAGCCAGAAGCAAGTTACCAATCTCCGTTATGAGAAAATCCGCAAGTCCTTCTCCTCCTGGTGTTCTAGAAGACAGCTCCAGGGGGCTGTTGTCTCAACATCCTAGAGTTCCTCCTAGCGGGTTTCCATAAAGGTCTGTCTCCAGCCACCCTGAAGGTCCATGTGGCAGCTCTTAGCTCTCTATCAAACAGTTAGCCACACATCCTTGGATATCTCGGTTCAGGAAAGCCATCTCGAGACTTTGTCCATTCAAGAGGCCTCTGATGCCCTCCTGGGATTTGAATTTGGTCCTATCTAGCCTCACTTCTCCCCCATTCGAGCTTCTCAAAGATATCCCAATCAAAATTCTCACCTGGAAGGTGGTCCGGTTAGTGGCTTTAACATCATCTACACGAGCTTTGAGGATAGGGTAGTTTTGCATACGCCTCCAGAATTTCTTCCTAAGGTCATGTCACCATTCCATTATCAGGATGTTGTCCTTCCAGTCCTCTGTCCTCACCCCAGTAATAACAAAGAATGCCGGCTCCATTGCCTGGAAGTTTATCTACAGAAGACTGCTCCATGGAGCTAGAAAAGGTCGTAGCCTTTCGAGGTCCTCTATAGCTAGATGGCTAATCTCCGCTATTTCTCTAGCCTACAAATCTGGTGGTAAAGAACCTCCCTCTGGTCTCATTCCACCCGGGCAGTTGCGACATCTTGGGCTAAGGCAGCTGGAGTACCTATTGAGCAGGTCTGCAGCCTGCCGGTCTGGATGATGCCAAGTTCGGTAGAAGTCTTGGAGTCCGTTGTTTGTTGTCCTCCCTAAGTGTCTCTTTTATATCCTCTGCTACCGGGAGTAACAAGGAAAAGGAATTCTCAGGTAAGAATTATTTTCATAATTTACAGTGGTCACATTTTTATCTTAAGCATTCCTATACTGCCATCTAGAGGGAAGATCTTATAACTGCAACCCTATTAGCAACATACTATGCAACAGTTACTTCAACTACTCTTCTTATGGGAGGGATTATCTCTGCTCAGAAGGAAAACAATGTAAATATATAGATATACACACACATACACATACATCTTCACAAAAGAACAGTAAATAGTGTAAGAAGCGGAAAACAAAATCTTCAAAAATAATGTCCAAAGATCAGCTCACTATACCAGGACAAGCTACACCTCCTTCTTAAGACCTCAAGGCCTCTCCTGTGGGACATAACCAGGCAAAGAAGATGGCACCGGAAGACATGAGAACCCTTATGCCACTTTTAGACCCAAGGTTCTTAGAGCTCTGCATAGCAACCGATGCAGCAACAGCTATAACTCACTTGAACCCATCTCGTATACAGATCTGGAAGCCAAACGTATGTCATCCTCCTGACCTATACTTGAACGTGCTCATTGCTTGGTCCTTAAACAGCAGGATAAAGACCAGTCATTGCACGATTTCTAAACTACACTGACAAGGAAGTCATCTTACAAGCCTACAGGAAAGCCAGAGATGATATCTTCAGTAGTAAAAAGATTCTGATCTTTCAAGACTTTTCAGCCTAAGTGTCGTCTAAACGAGTAGAGTTTACTTTCTTTGCTAAAATCAGATTTTCCGTCAAAACTCCAGTCCACTTACAATGGTCAAACAAAAATATTTGATTACCTAAAAACAGCAAGAGCCTTTATGTCCTCTTTGGATTTGTACCCGGACAAAGTACCATTAACACCATCTCTTGACTTCACCATACTGCCAGTCAGTCCTGTATAGTTGATGCCACCCGTGCTTGACTTTTCTTTATTCTGTTCTGTCTCCACATGAAGGCGAATGAAGGTGTAACTGGTAGTGGCTGTGTGACTTTCCTATCTTCGTGTCCAAGCAGTGGAGCAGACAGGACCGGCAAAAAGCTCAGGTTAGACGGATACACGTAGACACGGTGACTTGAATCAATGTGGGTTTATTTGACACAAGTCAAATACAAACAATGATATAATACTGAAATGACCTTGGTGCTGTCTGTTGATATCTTTCCTGGTCAAAAAATGATGCCTTACGAGCCCGAGTGATGAATGTCCAGTCACACAGAAAGCAGATCCCTCACACAAGGGTTGCAGGAAGTGACATGGACCCAGGCTCCTGAAAAACGTCCAGAAAAGGAAAGCTTTATTAACAAGAACAGAGGCGTGCAGCATACGAATTCTGGCCAGCAGATGGCAGCAAAACAACAATATAAACAACATGGTGATGGAAGAAGTGATAATATGGTGGACAGTTAACTAAATATGAGAACAGCACACTCCCGGTCTGAAATTCCCTGAGGGAATTTCACTATGACTAATGTCCAAAAAATATATGGAACAAACCTGTAACAAACATGTCAGAATATAACAGGAAACATTACAACATAGTCCTGTTTCTAACTTGCAATGGAGAAGATCTACGAAATTCAAGTTCAGTTCTGTTCATCCTGCAGATAGGCAACCGCTGCTATGGCTTCCGTGGAGGCGTCTGAGAACACGTGGAGTTCTTTCTTAATGCTAGAGGTAGATGAGGTTTTGACATAGCATCTCGGGATGTGGATCTCATCCGAGGCACACAAACATTGTTTCCAGGCTTCCCATTTTTGCTCTTTATCAGAAGGAAGTGGGGTATCCCAATCCTTGACGGTTTCAGAAAGCTGTCTCAGTAGGGATCTACCTTGTATGGTGATGGGCGCTACAAATCCCAGCGGATCAAATAGGCTGTTCACCACTGATAGGACACCACGTTTTGTGAATGGCTTGTCTGCACAACTTATTTAAAAACCGAAGGAGTCGGCCGAGAGATCCCACCTGAGGCCCAAGCTCCTCTGCACAGGTGGACTGTCCAGTCCCAGGTTAATGTCCTTGAATCCAGGTGCATGATCACCTGACTCGAAGGCTCTCATTACGACCAGGCTGTTTGAAGCAATTTTGTGTAGTCTAAGTTTAGCTTGGTACAACATTCTTTGAGTCCTCTTGAGCCACTTCTTCAGTCGGTAGTGATTTGAGTCCATCATCTACGTAGAAGTCCTTTTCTACAAAGTCTCTTGCGTCTGCACCATACTCTGACTCTCCTTCTAACGCAGTTCTCCGAAGGCCGTAAGTTGCTACGGCAGGTGAAGGGCTGTTTCCAAATACATGCACCCTCATTCGATACTCCACCATCTTTGCGTTGGTGTCATTGTCCTTGTACCACAGAAACCTGAGGAAATTCCGGTGGTCCTCTCTGACTACGAAACAGTGGAACATCTGTTCAATGTCGGCAGTGATGGCAACGGGCTCTTTCCTGAACCTCATCAGCACTCTTACTAAGTTATTTGTCAGATTGGGACCTGTGAGAAGAACATCATTTAGAGATACACCTTGATGTTTGGCGCTTGAATCGAAAACAACCCTAATTTGATTAGGTTTCCGTGGATGATACACTCCGAATGAAGGCAAGTACCAGCACTCTTCGTTCTTCCTTACGGATGGAGCTCTTTCGGCGTGGTTGTTACGGAATATTTTATCCATAAAGGCGACAATGTGTTTTCTCATTTCAGGCTTGCTGTTCATGGTACGCTGAAGAGAGTTAAATCTAGACAGAACTTGTTCCAGATTGTTAGGGAGTCTTAGCCTGGTAGCTCGGAAGGGTAATGGAGAAACCCAGTGATTGGTTTCGTCTTTAAAGGACTCGCTGTCCATTATCTTGATAAATTCTCTGTCCTCTACTGACAAGGCTACTTTATCGTCGTTCTT
The DNA here is from genome assembly GCA_023333645.1 of Sceloporus occidentalis. Taxonomy (NCBI): domain Eukaryota; kingdom Metazoa; phylum Chordata; class Lepidosauria; order Squamata; family Phrynosomatidae; genus Sceloporus; species Sceloporus occidentalis. The sequence goes on from JALMGF010000152.1 coordinate 930,163, forward strand.
AGTTGTGTGAAAGACTGATCTCCCCAAGTCGTCGGCAAAGAAGGGAGAAATGATGTCAGGTGGCTGTATGAGGTCTGGAGACTTCTCTTTAACCTCATAGTGATGAGGACACGGCTTAATGCTAGTTGCGCGTCCATCTACATGCACGTAAGTCTTGAAGGAGTCAGTTCCTGGTTGATCTAAGCATACGTTCCCTATGACTACCCATCCCAAGTCCAGTCTCTGGGCGTATGGCGCATAGTCGGGACCATTACATTGTTGACGCACCTTGTGTACCCTTAGATTGTCTCTGCCGAGCAGGAGTAGAATCTCGGCGTTGATGTCCATAGGTGGGATAAGGCTGGCTAGGTGCCTTAGGTGTGGTTGGTGAAATGCAGCTTCTGGGGTAGGAATCTCATCCCTATGGTTGGGTATTTGGTCGCATTCGATCAGCGTCGGTAGGGGTATTTCGGTATCCCCATTGATAGGAGAAGCAATGAATACTTGTGCCCTTCTGCCGCTAGTCTCTATGCGGCCCGAGCAGGTGTTTAAGGTGTAGGGTTCTGATGGTCCTTTGATTCCAAAGGCTTCAAAGAATTTAGGTCCCGCCAGGGACCGGTTACTTTGGTCGTTGATGATGGCATACATTCTTACTGCCTTTTCTGGTTGTCCGTCTGGGTAAACCTTGATTAGGCATAGTCGGGCACAACATTTCTCACTTTGACTCTCCCCACATACTTCCAAGCATGAGCTGGAAACAGCTGTGGCGGTGTTGGCGTGATTCTGGGGCTGTCCGGCATGACTTGGAGCGGGACTAATGGCGACTGCAGCCGGTGAGTCTCTGGCGAGTGGGGTTGGGTGCATAGCTGAGGCATGTCTTTCGCTATCACACTCTTCACATTTGATGGAAGATTTACAGTCCTTGGCCATGTGCTCCAATGAATCGCAGCATCTGAAACATACCCCAAGCTCGGTGAGGACTTTCTTGCGCTCCTGTATGGTTTTGGATCTAAACCCTCTGCATTTGTTCAATGAGTGTGGTTTTTTATGAATGGGACATTCACGATTGAAGGACTTGTCTCCTAATGAGGTAGTGTACTGTTTTCCCGTGGGTACTGCAGGTGATGGTAGGTTAGTCTTTCTAACGCTCACGCTGCTCTTAAAGTCTCTGTGTTTATGCATGACACTTTCATACCTTGATGATGACGTCGCTGAGGCTATAGTGTTGGACTCCAGGAAGTCGAGGCTGGGGTCATTCCTCATTTGGGACGGTTCATCAATGAACTTACAGAAATGAATAAATGGGGGAAAGGTGACATCATGCGCTCTTTTGTACCTTGAGACTGACGCTGCCCACTTCTCTTGCAGACTGTATGGTAGCTTCACAACAATTGGGTTCACTCCATGCGCTGTATCCAGGTAGCACAGCCCAGTCAAACGAGGGTCTCTTTTGGCTAGCTCCAGTTCCATGAGCAGATCACTTAAGTCCTGAAGCTTATGGACTTCCTTGAGATTGATCTTTGGGATGTTTTGCAGTCTCTGGAATAGGGCCTTCTCGATCGCTTCTGCACTACCAAAGGTACGTTCAAGTCTCTGCCAGGCGGCAGCGAGACCTGCTTCTGCTTGTCCCACATAGACAGTTCTGAGGCTCTTGATACGATTTGTAGAGCCTGGGCCCAACCATTTGATCATGAGGTCATTGCTCTACGGTTAGGTTGAGGTTGGCAATGGCGGCTTTGAAGGTTGCTTTCCAGGCTCTATAGCTCTCTGCACGGTCATCGAACTTTGAAAGACTGGTGTTGATTAGCTCTCTGCTCACCATAAACCTGGCGAACTCAGACATATCTGATTTCTCACTGCTTGTTGCCATGACAACTTGTGATGCCCCTGGGGCATATGGGCTGCTTGGCGTGAAAGGGTGAGATGCTACCGGGTAGAATGATGTTGCTGCGGGGTTGAGCTGTGGTTTAGCCTCTGTAAATTCTGATGACTGCTGCTTGAGCTGTGGAGGTAGGCCAGAAAACACCTGATCCGAGCCATCTTGCTGTAATAACTGTCCTTGAGAGGGCACATCCGGGTGACGGTTATTAGCTTGCTCAGGTGCTGTGGGTGGCACTAGCACCGTAGGTAAAGCTGGTTCGGAGGTTTCAGTGTTGTCGGCTTGTACAGTACTGGAAATAGGGGGTGGCACGGGTAACTGTTTCAGCACATAGTCACTGGTGCGATCGACTGGATCGTCCATTTCCTGTGGTAGTGAGCAGACTGGATCAAGACCTTGGCTCAATGCTTGCTCAAGTATTCTTACTTCGGCTAACGCAATTTCCTCATCCATCTCTGATTCAAAAATCTTTATCCGAGCCTCTGCTTCTGCCCCTGCCCTCTTGGCCTCTGCTTCTGCCTTTGCAAGAGCTGTTTTCTCAATGAAGGTACGTCTCGCCTTGGATTGTTCTGCATTTATGCGGGCCTCTAGCAGGGCCGGACTGGCCCACCGGGATACCGGGAAATTTCCCGGTGGGCCGGAAGGTCCGTGGGCTGGGCGGCCGGCAGACTTACCATGAAGACAGCCGCTGAGCGGCTGCAAATGGCAATGAACGCCTCCCTCGGTGCCAGGGGCTTCCCGAAATCTAATCAAAGCGGCCGCTGGGTGCTGATGCGGCCGGCCGGCATCAGCACCCAGCAGCCGTGTGCGATGGCCGTCTAGTGATGGGAGCAGTGTGAGGGGTGAAAGCTCCGCCCCCTCGCACTGACCTTTCACCCCTCACGCTGCTCCCATCACTATGCAGCCATCAGACTGCTGGGAATGTAATCTAAACGGCCGGTGCGTGCTGATGCCGCCGGCCGCCTCTGCTTTAATACTTTTTTTTTACTTTATATGGCAAGCCGATCCAGCTTACCATATAAATTAAAAAAAAAGTGTTAAAGTAGCTCCGGCCGGCGGCATCAGCACGCACCGGCCGTTTAGATTACATTCCCAGCAGTCTGATGGCTGCATAGTGATGGGAGCGTGAGGTGGAAGCTCCGCCCCCCTCGCACTCAGACGGCTGCCCCATGATATGCCTTTTAACCCCCTTTATGCCACTCTGCCTCCAGAAATGCCTTATACCCCCCTATATGCCACTCTGTCCCATGATATGCCTTTTAACCCCCTATATGGCAGAGTGGCATATAGGGGGTTAGAAGGCATATCATGGGACAGAGTGGCATATAGGGGTATAAGGCATTTCTGGATGCAGAGTTAGGGTATAAAGAGAGGGTATAAAGCATATCAGGGAGGCAGAGTGGCATATAGTGGGGCATAAGGCTTTTCTGGAGGCAGAGTGCCCCATGATATGCCTTTTAACCCCCTATATGGCAGAGTGGCATATAGGGGGTTAGAAGGCATATCATGGGACAGAGTGGCATATAGGGGTTATAAGGCATTTCTGGAGGCAGAGTGGCATATAAGGGGTTAGAAGGCATATCAGGGGGGCAGAGTGGCAAGCCTGGGGGCAGAGGTGCATAACTCAGGGGTAGGTTGTCAAATGAAAGGAAATAAAAACCAAACATGTCTCAATCATAGCTTTTATTAAATATGGAAAAAAATAGTCTACATGAATTAATAAAGAAATAAAAGTTTCTTACCAGAATATCGTGAAGAATAATGTGATCAGTGTTTTGTTCCACTAAATAAAATGGAACTCTTTCATCTAACAATGTTCGCAGTAGTAAATGTTTTGATCCCATTATGTGTAATGTATTTAATTTATTAGGGCCTTTTAACACTTTTGCTTTCTGGCATTTTAATACAAATAATGAGATAAAAAGAATTGCACATAGTGTGACTCGGGTGTGTATAAGGGGTGCGTGTGGGTATAAGAGCTTCACCGTGAGATAAACTATATGGGGCTGGTCTCCAAATTTTTCCAGGGCTGCTTTTCAGTCCCAGTCCGGCCCTGGCCTCTAGTATTCTGTCACTCATGGCTGAGCTTCTAGAGCGCGATGATCTGTATGACCAAGAGGAATGTTTAGATGAATTTGATCTGTGTGATCTAGTTTCCTGCATATGAGAGATATGGATTTCCGCTTTATCTTTAACATCCTGCACCATGGCGTCTCTTTCTCTGTCTACTGATTCTGCCTTGCTCAGTTCTGATGAGACTTCATCGATATTAGAGTTTTTAAGAAAGGTTATATACCTTGTGGATAGTCCCTTGTATCTTTCATAAGCTGTGTTCAGCCGTCCAACGGCGACTTGTAACCTGGCAGCACCACCTGAGGAGGATTTAAGTCCTGACATGAGGGAGGAAACCCGTTCCCATTGCTCTTCCAGGTTATCACATAGCTCATCTTTCATGGTGTGATAGTTTTCAATGACCTTTATCGTCGGTTTAAGAGAGCGTCTTGGTCGTGCGTCTTGCATTTGCTTTGTTTTATCGCTGGGGAACTGAGCAAGGTCCTTTTCGGCCATTTTGATTTAAGGTGCGCTCTCTCTTTAAGAAAATAAACCTTTGAATTGGGGGCTGAAAATCGCTGCACGGTTCCTATAGGGCACCTGATAAGCTTCCTAAGGTGTTTTGAGTGAATTGCTGGGTTTTTGGAGTTGTGGAGGACTTCCAGGCGAGGGAGTAGATACTGCGGACGCACGTTGATTCCCCTAGGCTTGTCCAGACATGTTCAGTGGCTGGGCAGATTTGCTGCACGTGAGCCTGTTGCTAGGGAGATTCCTGAGTGTGGTACTGGTCACTAAGGCAGTTTTTTGACTGTTCTGTCTCCACATGAAGGCGAATGAAGGTGTAACTGGTAGTGGCTGTGTGACTTTCCTACCTTCGTGTCCAAGCAGTGGAGCAGACAGGACCGGCAAAAAGCTCAGGTTAGACGGATACACGTAGACACGGTGATTTGAATCAATGTGGGTTTATTTGACCCAAGTCAAATACAAACAATGATAAAATACTGAAATGACCTTGGTGCTGTCTGAGGCTAACTGCTGGTCAAAAAACTGATGCCTTACGAGCCCGAGTGATGACTGTCCAGTCACACAGAAAGCATATCCCTCACACAAGGGTTGCAGGAAGTGACATGGACCCAGGCTCCTGAAAACACGCCCAGAAAAGGAAAGCTTTATTAACAAGAACAGAGGCGTGCAGCATACGAATTCTGGCCAGCAGATGGCAGCAAAACAACAATACATATAAACAACATGGTGATGGAAGAAGTGATAATATGGTGGACAGTTAAATAAATATGAGAACAGTACAGAGGACAGCACATATTCTGTTGTTCGATTATGCCCACGCTAAGGTCCCTTAGCTAACTGGGACAGGAGATCACCCTTAACTACAGCTCACCTGCAGTTATGCCAATAAAGAAACAAGGCATTGGATAAGGCCCGACACTCATATTCATATTATTCCCCTGGACTGAGTACTGGCCACTATATGTACCAGCATAACATCTCACCTCAAGTAGATGTACATGCTAAAAATACCACAGGGCCCTGTTTTGTAATAATAATAAATCAGCAGGTGTCAGGATCAAGGTGAGGAACCCGATATGCAGGAAAACCCAGCAAAGTCCAGATCAAACCCAAGGTTTAGCAGCGTAGCCGGTAACAATAGCCAGAGGGTCAGGATAGGAGACAGCAGCATAGTCAGTAACAAGCCAAAGGTTCAGGGTAGGAGATAGCAGCGTAGTCAGTAACAAGCCAAGGTTCAGGGTAGGAGATAGCAGCGTAGTCAGTAACAAGCCAAAGGGTAAAATAACAGGGCTCAGGAGAGAACAACAATGTAGCTCTTAACAGCACAATAACTGAGCACTGAATGATTCTCAGTGCTCATTTTTAAAGCTACCACCAGAGGTCGCCCTTCCCCCTGAACGTGCTGACGGTGGTGTGTGCCCCGCCCTCTCCATTCAGGAGTGAATAAGGAGAGGTGGGAGCATGCGCGCTCGCTCTTTGAGACCGGCACTGTGGCAGGAGCAGTGAGAGCAGCGGCGTGGGAGCTGGTACCCGCAGTCAGCGGGTACTCAGGTGAGTCACTGCGTTGTGGGTGTCTTCGTGGACCCTGACAGCAGGGCATCCTAGGAAGAACCACAACTTTTTGGGTCGGTCTTCCGTCTTTTGGTGGCCAGGACTTAAAGATTTTGTTGCTGCCTTCTGGGCAATGTCTTCCATGTCTCACAGCTGAAACACTTGGTTTCTAAGCATTTTACTACAGTCACCCTATGACTCCATTCAGTGTCCGTTGACAACCATGAGGAGTTTAAGATCCGCTCCACAGTAGACTCTTGTAGGTTCTGTGGGAACCTTCAATATTTGGTCCATTGGAAGGGGTACAGTCCAGAGGAGAGATCTTGGGTACCAGCCCCAGATGTTCATTCTGCCACACTCCTCCATGCCTTTCACACACATTTTCCCCTCAAACCTGGCCCTGCCCCATTGGGTGAGGGGGTTGTCAGGTACTGTTATGGTCTGGCAGCTTTTCTGTTTACTGCCAGAGTTACTCAGCTGAAGGCTAGTTAGCCATGGCTACTCTCCTTTGGATGTTGTTAAACAAGTCTAGCCCTATGTCAGATAAGTGCATACCATCCTGCCTGTAAAAGCCAGTACAACTAGGGTGGATGTCAAGTGAGGCAGGGTGAGGCAAATGGGAAACCTCCACGGGAGCACAGGAACAAGCTCTTTGCATTATAAAGTCTCTTTCTCACCCTTTCTATTGACTTTATGGAGTAGGATGCTCACCACACCTTTCTGACCAGACCAGTGTAACCCCGAGGCCATAACAGCAGTAGCTTTTTATCTTCTCTCTTTGAGTGGATGATTAAGTCTGTCACGGTAACCCAGAGGCTGAGGACACATGGGGTAGATTTGAGTTTGGGAAGGGGGCAATGATAGCTTCCTGGTGAGACTCCTTGCCTGCCTACCAAGTCCTCTCATATGTCTAAGCCACCCTGTGCTTATTGGGGTACTTTAAGACCAGAAACGCTCCTAGCTGCAAATTTCTGGAACTGTTCAATGGCTAGGAACCACAGCATTGACCGCCGACAATTGGAACTGTGTTGCTACGGACATCCGTTGTCCCACCAGACTGCTCTTTTGGGATTACACTATGCTCGTGGTAGGCAACACTTGGTGTGGTGACATAAGTATTGTTGTCAATGTTTTTGCCAGTTGAACTCTTCCTGTATTACATGTCTTTTGGTATGTTAACGAGGGCACACCTACAGTGATTCAATATGCCTGTTGAATGCAAAATCTTAGTTCAGTCTCTCTCTGCCCACCATCCTGCATGGATGGGGTAATCGGTGGTGTGCTGGGTTATGTTGGACCTTTAGGTTGCAGGTTAGTCTTGGAAAGTGTTGCATTGTATGTTGGGCTGTCAGATATTAAATATCTGTTAAAGTAGATGAACCTTTGTGTTATATTTTTATATTTGGTTTAAACACCACACTTGGATGTGGTCACAGATAGGGAGCTCATTTGGGAACCATGGTTTTAAAGCCCATATTTAGGACCAGAGTTTATCAACCAGAAGTCACCCCAAAATAGTGACTTTTTGTCAGGTGGGGATTGCTGGCCATAGAACTGTATGGCGGCACCAGGCTATCTGGAAGTGATGGGATGATACTCCTGATCTAATTATGTTTGTATGTATAAATAGCTGTGCTTGTTCCAAATAAACTGAATTTGTGTTTTCCACCTCAGCATTAGTTCTGTCTGATTAGAGTGGACAATTTTTCTTTCCAGGACAATATTAGCACTGCGTAGCTAAGCTCCGGCTAGCCACAGTCCCAGCACTGCTCCATTAGATTGCCATTTCGCTTCGTCTCGCCAGCACTAGTCCTGTTAAGCGTCCTGAAACCGCTGGTGTTTCGGCAAAAGAAAGCACAATTTGGCGGCTGCACAGGGCGTTCCTTCACAAAGTCAACTGACATTTTGAATGTCAAGTTGTTAACCCCAGCATAACGAGGTGCTGCTTACCCCAGCTCCTATCAGCATGGTCTAACATGCAAGGAAGATCTTTCAATGTCATACCTGTCTTCCCAAACCAGTGAATTATCATGTGCTCTTGTGCCTTCCCTAGCTGGCACTTGTAAGGTTTGACTGCTGCCGTCACGTTGGATAAAGTCTGAGGATGTACCTTCCATGGGTGCTGATGTCACTGTGCCTATTCTAAATGAATGCATCCCGAATTGCCCGAATCGCCTGAGACTTTGCTCAGAACCATCCTGCTACACTACACAAAACAAAACCAAGAAACAAAATCCAGAATCAGGACAACAAAACTTAAATCCAGAAACCCGCTACCAGGTTAAGCTACCTGCTACCAGGTTAAGCTGGAAGAAAGAGAAGTAACATATCAGAAAATACAGAATGCAGACATCGATGTTATGCAGAACATAATGGCCCAATCTACATATAACTATGTCAAATAACAGCAGGAACAAAACCATTTGAAACCCAAAAGAGGGTGGGAGGGCGTTTTAAAATACTTGCCCCCTGTCTTTATGAAAATTTTAATTATTCAGTCACCCAGGCTAGAATTATTAATGGAAAGACAGGAGGCTCCTATTTCGCGATTTCAACGCTGAGAAACTAAAGAAAGGGTCGCAGAGGAGAACTTCTGGAAGTAGCAATGCATCATTCCTGTATATATGGATAGGAGACGGATGTGGAAAGCGATTTAGTCCATCTGTGACATGAGAAACAGACCACCTCTGAAGAGAAGGATATGGCGTTAGCGACAAAAGCTTGTATGGCAGAAACTCTGCGGAAAGACAAAAGGTAAATGATAATGCTTTATTATCCGGCCAAGAGCAAAATAAATAAAATACTTCTGCCACATCCCATAGTGACTGGAACACAGCCAAGACTAGGGGATATTGAATCGAGATTTCTAAGAGTGTTGGGAACCACAGTTGAGAGTGCCAAAGAAGAGTATCAGGACAAGAGAGGTCCTTGATCAACAAAGGTGATGAATGACCCTCGGAATGAGGGCAAACGGGGGGAAGGCATAAGCCCCCCCCACCCGACAGTGGCCATGTCTGGGTGAAAGCATCCATCACTAGAGCTTCCGAGCTGAAGAACCTCTTGGATCCTCACCATTTCTCCATACAAATGAGAATGCAGCAGTCTGCCCTGTGTTTGGCCAGGCTCCTGATCGCAAATGAACCTACAATCCGGTCCAGACAGTTTATGTGAAGAGAATGTTCTTCCTGGGACCAGAAACTTTAGGAATTCTATCCTTAGAGTTGGGACAATTTCTGACTTAAGGTATTGACAATGAAACCCAGCTGGTGTAGTGTCCGAGTAACAAAGTCTGTGTGAGTCTGCAAAGTCGCCTGACATTGTGGGGGGGCGAAGTGTTGTTCAGATATAGAAACATAGAAACATAGAGGTTGGGAAGACTGGATGGGCCTACTGGTTCTTATCTGCTGTCACTTTCTGAGTACTTTCCTTTAGTACTTGCCCTTATCCTATATCTAGCTTGGCCTTATGCCTATCCCATGCTTGCTTAAATGACTTTACTGTATTAACATCTACCACTTCTGCTGGAAGGCTATTCCATGCGTCCACTACCCTTTCCGTAAAGTAATATTTTCTGATGTTACCATTAAACCTTTTCCCCTCTAGTTTATGGTTGTGTCCTCTTGTTGTGGTAGTATTTCTCCTTTTAAATAAACTATCTTCCTTTACCTTGTTGATTCCCTTTAAGTATTTAAATATTTCTATCATATCCCCAGTGTCACGTCTTTTTTCCAGGCTATATAGGTTAAGATCCTTTAACCTGTCCTGGTAAGGTTTATCTTGTAATCCATAAACCATTTTAGTAGCCCTTCTCTGCTCTCCAACATTTCTATATCCTTCTGGAGATACGGTCTCCAGTACTGTACACAATACTCCAAGTGAGGTCTCACCAGTGATCTGTACAACGGCATGAGCACTTCCCTCTTTCTACTGCTAATACCTCTTGCTATACAACCGCATTACCTGCTGCTCTACTGCATTGTCTACCTACCTTTAAATCCTCAGAAATAATTACCCCTAAATCCCTTTCCTCACACGTTGAGGTTAGGACAGTATCAAATATTCTTTACTCCGCCCTTGGGTTTTTATGCCCCATGTGCATTACTTTGCATTTATCTACATTAAATGCCAATTGCCACAGCTCTGACCATTTTTCCAGTTTACCTTGACCATTTTTCCAGTTTACCTTGATCGTTTGCCATTTGGCTTCTTCCTCCAGGAACATCAACCTTTCCATCAAGACCATCTGCAATATCACTAATAAAAATATTAAAGAGAATGGGTCCAAGTACAGATCCCTGAGGTATCCCACTGGTAACAAGACCTTGTTCGGAATATACGCCATTGACTACAACCCTCTGTTGTCTGTCACTCCTTAATCCATTCAACAACATTGGGATCTAAACCCAGAAATTGCAGTTTATTCATAAGTCTTCTATGTGGGACAGTGTCAAAGGCCTTACTGAAATCCAGATACACAATGTCTACTGCACCACCTTGATCAATTACTTTAGTCACCCAATCAAAAAAAATCAATAAGATTTGTTTGGCATGATCTTCCTGAGGAAAACCCATGTTGTTTTTGATCTTGAAACCCATGTGACTTCAGATGTTCAACAATCCTTTCCTTTAACCCCTTAACGACCTTTGCCGGTTCAGGATCGTCACGGAAAAACGGTCACTTAACGACCTTTGACGGTCCTGAACCGTCAAAAAATTAAATAAGCTTAGAAAGAGATCAACGATCACTTTCTTCGCTTAGACGGCGTTGCTGTAACGCCGAGATCGGCATCAGGAGCCATGTCTGGCCCCTCCCCGGGGCGTCAACATCCGCCATACATTGTATGGCGGTGAACGCCCGTTTTAAAAGAGTTTAGGAGGCGATCAACGATCACCTCCTAAACTTCAATGGTGTCGCTGGAATGCCTCGATCAGGAGGCATTCAGCGACACCAAACACTTACCCCAGGACGGGCTGTCACCACTCCAGAGAGCGGTCACAGCCGCCACTGCCGGTGATCTTCACCATCCTCAAGATGGCGGCCGCCCTGTAAAAAAATAATAAAGTTGAAAAAGTTTGCTAGATGGTCTCCAGACCCTCTAGAGAACTCTGGCTTCACTTGCAGGTTGAATACAGGTACTGCATTCAACCATGCAAGTCAATGGAGCCCAGCTTTCTAATCACAATTAAAAAATATGGAAAAAAAATGCTTAAAAAATAATGTGCTAACATTTAAAAATAATAATGCAGTGATGTCACCAGTGGAACCATCCAGTACCAGCAAAATGTGTAAAAATAAATAAATAAATATTTTTTAAAAGAAATAAAATAAAGTTTATTATTTTGAGCAAGTGCTAAAATTTCTAAAAAAAATCTCAACATACAAAGAGTTAAAATAAAAGCACTTCAAATAACCAAGGGGTGTCTAATTTAATAAAAAATTGCTTGATGGGGCATAGGTACAGACTGACCAAAATAGAGAAAAAAAGCGCACTTCCCAAATGTGGGATTTTAAATCTCAAACAACCCAACAAACCCATGCAGGGTATCACTGCACTCGGGAGATGTTGCTGAACACACATTGGGGGTTGTTTGATAGTGACGCATACCAGGAGCTATGAATTCATTCCCGAAGTACAATTTTAATCTCATGCATAAAAGGGTTAAAATACCAGCATTTGAAATACTTTGTGGTGTCTAGTTTTCAAAAATATATGGTTTGATGGAGTAAATTGAAGTAGTCGGGTTCAAAGATGTTCCAAAGAGGAGATAGAGGCAGAATGACCAAATGACCACCTGAATTACGCATGTCCCAAAAGTAGCCTTTTACCAGCCAAACAATCTGACAAACCTATGCATGTGGGGTATCACCATACTCAGGAGATGTTGGTGAGCACATATTGGAGTGTTGTTTGACAGTGACATATACCAGGACCTTTATATTTATAACTAAATTACAATTCGTGTGAAAAAAATAAATTAAAAAAATTACTATTAAAAAGTTTGACAAAGTGTGGTTGTATAATTAATGCATGGAAAGGGTTAAAATACCAGCATTTGAAATACCCTGGGGTGTCTGTTTATCAAAAATATATGGTTTGATGGGGATTAATTGAGTTAACCGGCTTCAAAGATGTTCCAAAGAGGAGAATTACCAGATTTGGAAAAAAAGGTTTGGAAATCATAACGCTACTTGTACTTATTGCCCAATAACTTACAAAAAAACAGCAAAAAAACATAAAAACATTGGGTATTTCTAAACTCAGGACAAATAGTAGAATCTATTTAGCTAATTTTTTTACTTCCTTTTGTAGGTGAGTAAAAGATTTTTCAAAGAAAATTCATAAAAGGTGTTTTTTTTCAAATTTTCACCATGTTTTATAATTTTTTTTTTATAGTAAATAAGGTGATATGATCAAAACATAGGTATCTGAAGAAAGCCCATCTTGCCCTGAAAAAAAACAATATATAACATGTGTGGGTACACTAAATGGGTGAGGAGAAAATTACAGCTGAACACAAGCACCGCAAAAGTGTTAAAACAGCCTCGGTCCCACAGGGTACAAAAAGAAAAAATGAGCCCGGTCCTTAACCCCTTCAATCCCAGGGGTTTTTGGTACCTCAAAGCCCAGAGCAATTTTGCCATTTTTGGGGTATGTTGGTTTAGCGATGATTCTCTGTTCCTGTGAATAGTGTACCCATGTAAACTATATATTGTTTTTTCAAGGAGAGATAGAGCTTTCGTTTGATTCCATAGTTGGATGATTAGCTGAAAATTTAGAATGAGAAATTTAGTAAAAACTAGCGAAGATTAGAAAAATAAACTAATTTTTTTTTACATTTTCCCTCTGAATCCTCACAAAATTAGGTAAAGTGATGGAAAATCCCCTCCAAGTTTATCAATTCAGCTGTCCTGATTTCAGAAATACCTAATTTATATATATTTTCCAGACTTTCCCAGCACCAGGGAGCTAACTATTAGGTGTACAATTTTGTATAATTTTTATGCCTATGGTTTAACGGGTTTGGGGGTTGTGAACGGGGGCAGGAGGGTTATACTGGCTAGATGTTATGCTAGGGCAATGGGAAGTAAGGTTTTTTTAAGAATTTTTTTTATTATCTTTTTTTATATATTTTTTTTTTATTTTAATTTTTTTTACATTTTTTTTATTTTTTATATATTTTTTTTTAAACAGTAATGGTTAGAGGTCCTCCTAGGGACCTCCTGAACATACCAGTGATGTCACAGTGACATCACAGCTCATATTATAATTTTTTTTAGTATTATTTATATTATTATTTTAATGATTTTTTTAATATTATTTTTAAATGGACTAACGTTTTTTTTTTTTTCTGCTTTTCTGTTACAGGACGGGAGGGGGAGTGAGAGAGATGGTTTCTCACTCCCCTCCCCGCGATCCCCCTGCACCGATCACACTGTGATCTCTATGCAGGTCCTCACAGACCTGCATAGAGATCGCAGCGTCTCTGTGCCTCATCGGAGGGCAGGATATCCCCGCAGGGGATATCCTGTCCTCCGATGACCTTCCGGGTTACGTCAGCAGTGACGTAACCCGGAAGGGAATGCCCGATCGCGCGTTTGCAACTGCGCGATCGCGCGATCGGGCAGTTTACCGGTAACAGCTTACCGGCTTTCATGCCGGAAGCTGTTGCGGGAGATCGGACAGCAGAAAGCCGGCAAAGCCGGCTTCTGCTGTCAGTGGGGAGTCCAGGCTGTCAAACGACAGCCTGGTCTCCCGTGCAGCGGCAGGGATGTGTCCCTGACGCTGCACGAAGGGCTGGACGTACCGGGACGTCCATAGGGGTTTCTTTGTGGGCGTTTTTTGGACGTCCCGGTACGTCTATAGGGGATTGAAGGGGTTAAGGGGTTAACATTGTTTCCATTAATTTCCCCACTACAGATGTAAGACTAACTGGCCTGTAGTTGCTCGACTCCTCCCTACTGCCTTTTTTGTGAATGGGCACAACATTCGCTAATTTCCAATCCCCAGGGACAACTCCCGTTACCAATGATTCGTTAAATATATCAGTTAACGGTTTTGCTAGTACACCCCCAAGCTTTTTTAATAACTTGGGGTGTATCCCATCATACGCCATCGACTTATTTGTCTTTACCTTAGACAACTGAAGTAGAACCTCCGCCTCGATAAACTCACATATTTCAAATGATTGAGTCTTTTTTCCCAACTGAGGTCCCATTCCCTCATTTTCATCTGTAAAAACAGAACAGAAATATTAATTGAGGCAATCAGCTAAACATTTATCCTCTTCTACATATATTCCTTTTGTTTTTAGTCTAACTAATCCTTGTTTAACTTTCCTTTTATCTCCATTTTTTACTGAGAGGGCAATTCGCTCTTCTGCATGTGATTTGGCAGCTCTTATAACTTTCTTTGCCTCTTTCTGCCTAATTTTATAGATCTGTCTATCTTCCTCACTTTGGGTATTTTTGAATCTACTAAAGGCTAACTTCTTGTCTTTTACGATTTTGGCCACTTCTGCAGAGTACCACAGCGGTTTCTTTAATTTTTTACTCTTACTGACCAGCCTAATACAATTTTCTGTTATCTTCAATAATACAGCTTTTACAAAATCCCATTTCTCCTGAATGCCATTTAAAATGTCCCAGTCTGATAATGACTCCTCTATACATATTCTCATTTTAGAAATCTAAAATCTAAAACTTTTGTTTTTGTGTGGTGTGACTCAGTCACTGTTTGTATATTAAACCACACAGACTGATGGTCACTAGATCCCAAACTTTCACCTACAGAAATATCTGTTAACAAATCCCCATTTGTGAACACTAAATCCCATATGGCCTCCTTACGAGTTGGTTCCTCAACTACCTGTTAAAGATAATCCCAGTAAGGAGTTTAGAATATTGGCACTCCGGGTACAACCAGCTATTTGCGTTTTCCAGTTCACATCAGGGAGATTAAAGTCACCCATGATTATAACATCCCCCTTCACTGTCATTTTAGCTATTTCCTCCACTAGTAGATTATCTAGTTCTTCTACTTGTCCTGGGGGTCTATAAATCACACCTATGCGAGTTACTTTACTTTTGCCAAATTGTACTGTAACCCAAACCGACTCTAAATTATCTTCACCAACTTGTATTAAGTTAGATTTTATGTTATTTTTCAAATATAGGGCCACCCCTCCCCTTTCTTGCCCTGTCTCTTCTATATAAAGAGTACCCCGGTATTGATATGTCCCAGTCATTTTTCTCATTATACTATGTCTCAGTAACAGCCACTATATCAACATTCTCAGTTGCCACAATTGTTACAAATTCATGGATCTTATTCCCTAAACTGCGAGCATTTGTAGACATGACCTTTAGCTTGCAATTGCTTTCTGTCCTTGCTTTGGGGGGCAAAATATATGCTTCTCCCTATTATCTGTATAGACCAAGCCCTCAGATCCACCCACCTGGTTACTAAGTAAATCGCCTTCCCTTTCTATACTCTCTAGCCTGGTATTTATTCCCCCCCCCCCATTCCTAGTTTAAAATCTCCTCCAACCGTCTAGCCATTCTTTCCCCAAGCACATTGGACCCTCTTGCAATCCATTAGGTGCAATCCATCACGACTATAGAGATTGTACCCCAAAGCAAAATCAGCCCAGTGCTCTAAAAACCCAAAGCCCTCCTTCTTACACCAAGACTTCAGCCATGCATTTAGCTGCCTAATCTCCCACTGCCTTTCTGGTGTAGCGCATGGCACAGGTAGTATCTCTGAGAATACTACTTTGGAGGTCCATTTCTTAATCTTACTACCTAAGTCCCTAAAATTACCTTTTAGGACACTCCATCTTCCTCTTACTATGTCATTGGTGCCAATGTGCACCAAGACAGCTGGATCCTCGCCAGCCCCTCCCAATAATCTATCCACTCTGTCCGCAACATGCCAAACCCGGGTACCCGGGAGACAGCAAACCATTCGGTTGCTGCGATCAGAGCTACAGATTACCCTGTATGTTTTCCTAATTATTGAATCCCCTACCACCACAACCTGCCTGGGCTTTCCTTCCTTTCGGATCCCCTGCACATCGGATGAGCTGCTCTCCCGGCTGTTAGAGAGAACAGCTTTTTCCGGAAAGCCTACCTCTGAGTCTGCCTGTCACGGACTGGGTCCAAACAGATGACTGAAAGGACCCAGCGCGCCCGAAGATTGTATGCAGGAGTCACAGTGCAGTAGTGGAGATGGACAGGGCCTGGTTGCAGTGTTGTGCACCTAGGGTTGTGCAGCCAAACACCAGTGCCCTGATATGGCAGCGGATGAAGTCCAGAATGAAGTGAAGTGATATCCTGCAGGCACCCTGGAGCAGGCATGAAGCATATCACTAGAATCACGTGCAGGATGCTGCAGGCTGGGAGTATGGAAGCTAAGCAAAGGGTATAGCAGAAACATAACAAGCAAGGGACAGGGAGACCAGGCACGAAACATAACCAGACAAGATATACATGTTACAGGGCACTACAGTGAACCAGACAAGGAATAAACATTACTAGACAAGATATACATGATACAGGGCACAACAAAGGACAGGGAACAAGGCAAGGAACACAGGGGAAGGAGTGAGGAGCTGGAATCCTCGGATGCTTCTCCTTTAAGCAAGGATAGGCCATATTGACTAGGACAAAGGGAGAGGAGAGAGGAACCAGAATCCTCAGATGATACAAGGAAGAAGGGCAAAGGTACATAAGAGACAAACAAACATGAATACAGAAACTAGCCTAAGACTGTTTGATAACAATTGGAGATTCCATCACATGATATGGCCATAGTATGCTTAGCCCACCACTACGCCAAAGTACTCTAATGACGGTGGGTCCTAACGCTAATCCCTGCTGACAGTGGTACAAAACAAACCAAACATGTAATCAAAACACATAGCACTGAGACATACCTTAGACTGTAGACTGAGACAAACAGAACACACAGATGGGGAACACCTTATAAAGGAAACAGAGCTGAAAAGCAAAGAGCTGAAGCAGAAGCAAGGAATGGAAGATCAGAACAAAGCAAAAGGAAATCCAGGAATGGATCCAAGCAAAACAGGGAAACTGAAACAAGACAGATATGCAGCTCCGCAGCCTGGGCAGAACGTGACACTGCCTCCCCGACGTGCTCACTTGAAAGGGCAAATTTGTTGGGAGGGAGAAACTCTGGGCTGGCTTCCCTCTTCGTCTTCCCTTCCCCACTGCAACCACGTCTTACTGTTACCCAGCTATGTGCCTGACTCCCTACTGACTGATCTCCTCCCTCATTGCTAGGGGCCCCATCTAAACTTTGCTCAGTGAGCAAGAGACTCCTCTCAAGATGAGGTATACAGTAGACTTGCGCATTCGTCTTCGGGCGAACATGAAAACGAGCACGAAGAGGCCGTTTTTTTGTTCGTTCCGAAGACACGCCGAAGAGAATACAGTGCCGGCAAAACGTAGGAGAAGACGAAGACTCACAACCACGAAGAATTGAAGATTCTTCGTGATCGTCTTCGTTTTTGCCGCGCAGCCGCCAAAATTTCAAACAGGAGTGAGCTGATCTCGTCTGTCCAATCAGCTCACTCTTGTGACGTCACGCTAAGGGTCTCGTCCAATGCCTGTGCTGCTGTTTTTTGAATTCTGAAGGCGCCTTTATAAGACCAGAGCTTGCCTGAGAGATCCATTCATTTTTCGCTGTGACTGCTTTGGCAACACTGCTGTGCTGCATCCGAGCGTTACAGAGAGAGATTGTTCTGTTCTGTGTGAGACTGGTAAGCCTTAGCCTGCCATTTCTCACAGTGTACTTCATCCTCACTTCAGTGCTACTTAATATAATTAATAATAATAATTTGATTAATTTAATTTTTTTTATTTAATTTGTCATCAACTGTAGTGTAAGTGCTGTTGAGTTGACAGTGCACCCAGTGCCTGAGTGGCACTGGGGTGCCCTTGCCCTAGGCTGGCACTAGTGCCTATTGCCTGTCCTGCTTAAATAAATTAAATTGAATTTATAAATAATAATTTAATAGAATCTATAATTTAATAGTTCATTATTATATATATATATATTTGTCAGTCATATATATATATATATATATTCTATAGTATACTAGTGTAGAGTGTACTGTAGACATTCATCTACTAGTGTCTAATTTAAAATCAGTAATATTAATTAATATAATTAATAATTGAATTCATTATAAAATTATATATATATTTGTCAGTTATAGTTAGTAATAGTATACTAGTGTAGAGTGTACTGTAGACATTCAAGACATCTACTAGTGTCTAATCTAAAATCAGTAATATCAATAATTCTATAATTCTTTCTTGTCTTAATAGTTAATTAAATTAGCTATAAATAAAAGTAATAATATTAAATAATTACTACTAGCGTATAGTTCAGCTAATCTTATTAGTACTGGTGCTGCAGCTCTATAGTTTGTGCTTTGTTTTAGCAACAGTAAGAGACCAAGTCAATTTTTCTTAATTAATCTTTCATTTTATTTCATTTGTTTTGCTCACCTCAGTCCATCAGTGAAGTGAACTTGTTGGGCTAGTGAGTGCAGCCGCATAAGTGCTGTGTTTTTTTTTGATCAGCAAGCAGTGACGTTAACTGTTTTGCAAAGGTTTTCTCATTTATTTTACATTTTATTTCAATTTTATTAAAAGTACCCTTAGTGTTTTGCTCACCTCAGTCCATCAGTGAATTGAACTTGTTGGGCTAGTGAGTGCAGCAAGCAGTGAAGCTAACTGTTTTGCTGTGACATTTTATTTTATTTCTAATTCTTTTCAAGAAAAATTGACTGTGACGAGCTGTACTAAGCAAAGCTTCAAGCTACTAGCTGTAGTACTAAAATAATTCTAATCTTCTTTAATCTTAATCTATAATATATTATAAATAATATATAACAATATAAATTCTAATTCATAATCTATAATATAAGTAATTCTAATTCTAAATTCTAATTCATAATCTATATTCTTCTATCTATAATACATAATATATAAGTAAATTATTTCTAATCTATTAATATTATATAACTTAATATTAATTAATAAATCATATACTGAATCTGATTTAACCTCACTTTAGCTTAGTGGGTTTGAGAGCGTCTGCCTAGAGGTAGACTTATAGTAAGGAAATATAGCTTTAGGCTAGCATAGTAGTAGGCTAAGCTCTTAGGCCCGTGTAAATTCAAATTAAAAATAAAATACTGCTAGTTATTAAATAGTTAATCTTGAGTTAATAATTTAAATAACTTTAGCACTTTGGCAGATTGCACACAGCACAGTGCAGTAGTGCATAGTTTTACTTTTTAAGCAGTAGCACTGAAGAGAACTTCCTCTAATTTTTTGTCTTTAATTCGTTTTTCCTTTTTTTTTATTTTATTTTATTTATACACTACACTACACTACACACACACAACACAAAATTTGAAATGGATCCTCCTTTTGGGACTAAGGAGGGACAAGCTCCATCTACCACCGCCACCACCAGCACCACCACCAGCACCACCACCAGTTCTAAGATGCAGCCTTTGCGTCAGTCTAGTTGGCCAAGTAGGCCAAGCTCTTGCTTATCATTTGGGGAAGCATTGCTTGAAGGATCATCAAGTAAAGGAAAGGCACCAAAAGCAGGCAGTAGTAGTGCGGCTAGGCCCACAAGCTCTATGGTTTTTTACGGAAAGCCTAAAGCACCAGAAGCACGTTCAAAGTTAAAGGGTAGCACAAGTAGTACCAGCCCAGTGACTAAAAAGAAGTGCCTTTTGCCCCAAGCAGCATCTTCCCCATCCACCAGCAGCATGCAAGGTACCAAGCAGAGCCAAATTAGCAGCAAGACTCAGAGGGGTCCCAAACCAAAGCGATCTCATTCCTTTGTAGGGAAAACCACCACCACCCCCACCTCTACCGCCTCTACCACCACTAGTGCTGCGCCTACTGTTCCCACTGGTACCGCCACGCCATGTCCTCCTAGTACCTCTAGCAAGCCACCAAGTCCTTAAAAAGTTTTTGTAAAGACAGTTAGAGAGAGGGCTACACATAGTGGAACTCCACCTAGCGAGGTAGCAGAGGAGCCTGAGACTGAGAGGCCAAGTGCAGAGTCTATTCTTCCTGCTCGCACTACTACTAGTCACGAGTCTCACGACGATATCAGTCTTAGCTCCAGCCTAGCAGGAATTCCATTCGATCTGGCTAATGAAGAGCTAGACTATGAGCCAGAGGAAGTAGAGGAGATGAGTGGTCAGGAATCAGATTCCTCAGGGAGCAGTGTCCAAATGACTAGTGCACAATTTTCCCCTGAGCCTCCACCTTCTCCGCTACGATCATCACCACCACCACCACCAGCAGCAGCAGCAAAACCTAGCAAATCTAAAGCAATTAGCAGTCCCACTATGGCCAGTACTGTTACCACCAGTCCCACCACCACTAGTTCTGCCTCTGTTCATCCACCCCGAGCAGTAGGAGCAGCACCCAAGGCACACTCCAAGGCTATGCGCGCCCCAATTTGGGAGCACTTTGAAAATGTTGAAGAAGGGCGCTATGGAAAGTGCAAACATTGTGGGAAGCTAATAAGCAGAGGGAAAGTGTCTGGCCATTTTACCAGTGCTAGCATGAAGCATCACCTCAGCACTCAACACAACGCTGTGCTATTGGGGAAAGATGCAGAGGTAAAACTTAGTGCAGGCAGCATAGCTGGTGGCCGTGGAAAAACCCCAACAGCTTCTTCTTCTGAGCCAATAGCAGCAGCAGCAGCAGCAGCAACTAGTGCTGGCAGCCAGAGACCAAGGCAGGTTGGAGCACTGCATGTCCAGCCCACCCTGGAACAATTTGTGGCATTCCAATCCAAAAGGTCAATGCCCAAACAGCAGGCCAATAAAGTAACGCGACTGATTGGTCAGTTCATTGCTGTTGGAGGGGCATCCTTCTCTATGATCGAAGGGGAGCCTTTCAAACAATTGATGGCGGCTGTGGCTCCACAATATACAGTTCCGTCACGTTCCACTTTCAGCAGGAACATTGTCCCCTCATTGTATCGGTCCTGTGTTGCAGCAGTGAAAGAGGAGCTTTCCAAGGCTGCTGGTCAGTCTGTTCATTTCACTACAGATTTGTGGAGTGCACCTAGCGGCCAGCATGCCTTTCTTTCTTTGACAGCACACTGGTGGCAGCCCGGTGTGTCTAAGGAAGCTGCTGCAGCAAGCTACCGATCTTTCCTTCTCCATGCAGAAGTGATGGATGACACACTTCCCAAAACATTCTGCATGCGATGAGGAAAATGTTTAGCCTTTGGGTGGGAGCAGAGGCGGGCACCAATGTTGAAGTTGGTTTTGTGGTAACTGACGGAGGTGCCAATATGGTGAAAGCGCTGCGAGATGGTCATATTGTTGGTGTGCGCTGTGCAGCCCACATCATCCATCTTGTAGTGAAGGCAGCAATGTCAGAAGGAACTAATGTGGCAGCAGTAGTTCTGTCCCGCTGCAGAAAGATCGCTGGGCACTTTCACCATAGTGTTAAGGCTAGCCAACTTTTGAGGGAAGAGCAAGAGAGGTCAGGTCTTCCCGTACACTGCCTACGTCAGGATGTCAGTACACGGTGGAACTCCACGTTAGACATGCTCGAGAGGATTTTGGAGCAGCAGAGGGCAATCCATAATCTTGCCTCAGAGCACAATATTGGGATTACCTCTCCATTGAATAGGGAGGATTGGACAGTGATCGCCCAGCTAGTGGCAGTCCTTAAACCATTCAGGGATGCCACAGAAAATTTAAGCTCAAACACTGCCAGTCTGGCCCAGGTAATCCCAGTGTTCTCCCATCTAGGCAGCAAGATGGATGTGTTCCTTGGAAACCGTGAGGCTGTTCAAGGTGGCACTCTACATCCTGACATAGCAGCCATAGTCAGGAAGCTGAAGGATCTGCTAAAAGTACACCTTCGCAAACGAATGGAAGAGAGTCCCGAAATGATGCTAGCGTGCCTTTGCGATCCAAGAATTAAGGGAAAGCTAGCTTTGAAATTTAATGTTCTCAGTAGCTACCGGGAGCAATTGGTCAACAAGGTGCGTGACTGGCAGCGTAAAATGGGAATGCTGTCCGAGGAGGGAGAGGTGCAGGAGGAGGAAGAGATGATGTGGTCTGCTACTCCTAGCAGCAGCATCAGCAGCAGTGCTACAAGCAGCACAACACAGCTGAGTGGAGCAGCTGCGTTTTGGGAAGAGGCACTTGGGAGTATAGTTGGACCATCTGACAGAGCTAGCAGCAGAAAGGAGAGTAGTGCTGCTGAAATGGTCAAACTTTACCTCTGTGAAGTTCCTTCTGCGCCTAATGTTGATCCTCTTAGCTACTGGGATGAAAAGAAGAGTGTGTGGCCTGCACTCTCATGGGTTGCGCAGCAGCTACTATCATGTCCGCCAACCACTGTTCAAAGTGAGCGCGTGTTTTCTATGACTGGAAACATACTGAGTCCACAGCGCTCACGCATGGCACCTCATCTGATGGAGCAGATTGCCTTCCTTAAATTCAATCTGCCCAAGTTGGGTTACCCAGCTCTTAGCTTGGAAAGTTAATTTTTTTTATCTGTAATGTTTAAGGTAGTTTCTCCCCCTGGTTGCACGTGTTTGCGGTGTGGCAACGTCTGCTACCTCCGCCGGTGTAGCCAATTTACGCTAGGGCCTAGTGTCTGAGTTCTGGAAGTCCGCTCCCAAACGCCATGGACTGACAGACTTTCATGCTTTGCCCTGGGGTGAAACAGGTGAGCGGGTCGTCAATTGCCCACTCATTCACCTTTTTCCTTTTCCAACGGTGCTGCTGGTGGTGGTGCCAGCATCTTTTGCCAGTTCGCTTCCTGGCTGAAATCATGCCTCAAATGTCCCTAATGGAGAGGGTAGTTTCTCCCCCTGGTTGCACTTGCTGCGGTGTGGCAATGCCTGCTACCTCCGCCGGTGTAGCCAATTTACGCTAGGGCCTAGTGTCTGAGTTCTGGAAGTCTTCTCCCAAACGCCAAGGACTGACAGTCTTTGGATGCTTTGCCCTGGGGTGAAACAGGTGAGCGGGTCGTCAATTGCCCACTCATTCGCCTTTTCCAATGCTGCTGCTGCTTCTGCTGGTGGTGGTGCCAGCGTCTCTTCTCTGCCAGTTCGCTTCCTGGCTACCTCCGCCGGAGTGGCCAGCTTACGCTAGGGCCTTGTGTCTGAGCTCTGGAAGTCCGCTGCCAAACGTCTAGGACTGACAGTGTTTGGGTGCTTTGCCCTGGGGTGAAACAGGTGAGTGGGTCGCCAATTGCCCACTCATTCGCCTTTCCCAATTCTGCTGCTGCTGCTGGTGGTGGTGCCAGCGTCTCTTCGATGCCAGTTCGCTTCCTGGCTAGTGTCATGCCTCAAATGTCCCTAATGGTAAGGGCAGTTTCTCCCCCCCGGCTGCCTCTGTCTGCGGTGTGGCAACGCCTGCTACCTCCGCCGGAGTGGCCAGCTTACGCTAGGGCCTTGTGTCTGAGCTCTGGAAGTCCGCTGCCAAACGTCTAGGACTGACAGTGTTTGGGTGCTTTGCCCTGGGGTGAAACAGGTGAGTGGGTCGCCAATTGCCCACTCATTCGCCTTTCCCAATTCTGCTGCTGCTGCTGGTGGTGGTGCCGGTGTCTCTTCAATGCCAGTTCGCTTCCTGGCTAGTGTCATGCCTCAAATGTCCCTAATGGTAAGGGCAGTTTCTCCCCCCTGGCTGCCTCTGTCTGCGGTGTGGCAACGCCTGCTACCTCCGCCGGAGTGGCCAGCTTACGCTAGGGCCTAGTGTCTGAGCTATGGAAGTCTGCTGCCAAATGTCTAAGACTGACAGTGTTTGGGTGCTTTGCCCTGGAGTGAAACAGGTGAGTGGGTCGCCAATTGCCCACTCATTCGCCTTTCCCATTTTTCAATGCTGCTGCTGGTGGTGGTGGTGCCAGCATCTCTTCTCTGCCAGTTCGCTTCCTGGCTAGAGTCATGCCCAAAATGTCCCTAGTGGTAAGGGCAGTTTCTCCCCTCTGGCTGCGTCTGTTTGCGGTGTGGCAACGCCTGCTACCTCCGCCGGAGTGGCCAGCTTACGCTAGGGCCTTGTGTCTGAGCTCTGGAAGTCCGCTGCCAAACGTCTAGGACTGACAGTGTTTGGATGCTTTGCTCTGGGGTGAAACAGGTGAGTGGGTCGCCAATTGCCCACTCATTCGCCTTTCCCATTTTTCAATGCTGCTGCTGGTGGTGGTGGTGGTGCCAGCATCTCTTCTCTGCCAGTTCGCTTCCTGGCTAGAGTCATGCCCAAAATGTCCCTAGTGGTAAGGGCAGTTTCTCCCCCCTGGCTGCGTCTGTTTGCGGTGTGGCAACGCCTGCTACCTCCGCCGGAGTGGCCAGCTTACGCTAGGGCCTTGTGTCTGAGCTCTGGAAGTCCGCTGCCAAACGTCTAGGACTGACAGTGTTTGGATGCTTTGCTCTGGGGTGAAACAGGTGAGTGGGTCGCCAATTGCCCACTCATTCGCCTTTTCCATTTCCTTTTCCATTTCCATTTCATTATTTTCCTTCTGATACACAACCAACCAAACATAACACACACAATAACACAAATAACACAGTGACATAACACATAACACACATAACACATATAACACAGTGACAAGTGACAACACACATAACACACATAACACATACACGTACAATGCACAAATCACAAGGACCTTTCCTCTTGTTATTTGTCCTGGCCTTCATTTCTACACTCCCTAGCATTAACGCTATAACTCACACTTCATACTATAACATTTTTCCATCCACATACCTGCCAACAGACCCAACTTTTTCAGGGACAGTCCTGCTTTTTTCCAGTCCTGTCCCATCTAATTTAGCTAAACTAGGTATGCAAATACACGTTGGTAGTTATAGCTCGGTAGGTAGCACTAGTATAAACATTAAATAAATATAATAAAGTACTAAATAATAAATCTAACTTTAAAATACATTTAAATAAACCCCTAATTTTTTTTTTAAAACCCATTAAAATTAAATTATTATTTAGACATAATACATCTTTAACCAAAGCAGTGCACTGCTACTAATCTTAAACATAACCGTACATTAACCCTAAGCTATTTTTTAGTTCTTGTCCAACATTTTTCCATCCGCATACCTGCCAACACACCCAAGATTTTGGTGGACAGTCCTGCTTTTTTCCAGTCCTGTCCAGTAAAAGTTGGGTTGTTGCAAAGTATGCCATTGTAAATAGGTAGCAAATGTTAGGCATGTATTACAAGTGGTCCAAAATCAATTTAAAAATGTAAAATAATCCCTATTCTTTTATTAAACATCTATGGATGTGTGATTGTGTATGATAAACGGAGGCCAAGTTCCTTGGAGCATTTGTCTCTAGGTCATTTTGTGTACAGTACACCTCAGTACGTGTGTGCAACTCTATTGGTCGTTTCGGCAGGGGGCTGGCCTGCCATCAACGAATGAAGTGCGTTCTGCAATTCACTAGTTGATGCCAGACCAGCCCCCTGCCGAAACGACCAATAGAGTTGCACACACGTTCCTTCACGGCAGCTGCTGCTGCTCCAATGTGTTGTTAACGCCGTATTAACCCCTGCAAGGCAACCGGGAAGGAAACGAAGATTAAACGAGCACGAAGAATGTCCGCGAATATTCGCCCGAAGAGAAGACAGGAACGGGCGAATATTCGCGGAATACGAAGGTTTTTTCCCCCCCGAAGACGAGCACGAAGACGAACACGAAGAGCCCCCTGGTGCCCAAGTCTAGTATACAGTGGACCTGAAGAAAGCCATGACTGACTGACTTGGAGGTTTGTACCAAGGGATGAACTGAGGTCAAACGGCAGAGAGTTGAATTGCCATATGTGACTGCCCCAACGAAATTGGAGGTACTTTCGATGTAGCAGTGTTAATTCTAAAGTTTAATTCTAAAGCGAATGCAGAGAAAAGAGTCGAGACAGTGGAATGCCAACCAGAAAAGTGTTGTGGTAGTCAAGACTGGAAACGATAAGTGAATGTACCAGAGTTTTTGTGGATTCTTGGGTGAGGAACAGGCAGATGCGAAAGATGTTTTTTTAGGTGCAAGCGGCAGGACCTGGTGAGGGACTGAATGTGAGTGATGAAGGAGAGGTTAGAGTCAAGGATAACCCCAAGGCATGGGGCCTGGTAAGTAGGAGAGCTAGTAGTGTTGTTAATGGTGATAGAGAATTCAAGTAGTAGAGTGGAGATGGAAGGATGGAAGATAATGAGTTCAGTTTTAGAAAGATTAAGTTTCAGGTAGCGTTGTGACATCCATGAAGAAATAGCAGACACGCAATTTGTAATATGGGACATGAGAGATGGAGAGAGATCAGGAGAAGACAGGTAGATTTGGGTATCATCTGCATTTAGATGATACTGGAGGCCAAATTTGCCAAGAGATGAAGTATAAAGAGAGAACAGCAGAGGGCCAAGAACTGAACCTTAGGAGACGCCAACCAAAAGTGGAAGGGGTGATGATGTCTTGCCAGAGAAGCAACGGTTAGACAGATATGAGGAGATCCAGGAGAGCGCTGTATCTCGAATGCCTGTAGAAGCAAGTGAGTCAAGAAGAAGGTGGTGATCAACAGTATCAAAAGTAGCAGAGAGATCCAATAGTATTAGAATAGAGAAGTGACCTTTTGCTTTGGCAGAGAGCAAGTCATTGGAGACTTTTGTTAGAGGTGTTTCAGTAGAGTGAAGGGGTTTGAAACCAGACTGTAGAGGCTCAAGGAGGGAATTAGAGGAGAGGAAATTCAAGCAACTTATAGGTAAAAGGAAGAAGAGAGACAGGGAGGTAGTTAGTCAGACAGATGGGATCTGAGGAAAATATTTTGGAATGGGTGTGATTAGTGCATGCTTAAAGGCTGTTGGTACAGTTCCAGATGATAGAGAAAGATTAGATAGGTGGGAAAGTGATGGACATAGAGACTTTGTGATGGGATGGGGTCAAGGGAACAGGTTGTTGGGTGAGAGGAAGAAAGAAGAGTGGCTATCTCTTCTTCAGTTGTAGGGGAAAATGCAGTTAGTATGGGATGAGTGGAGAATGGTGGGTGGTGTAGGAGGGGGTTGTAAAGAAGAGAGGTCTTGTCTAATAGTCTCAATCTTGTCCGTAGTAGGTAGCAAGATCTTGGGCAGTGAAAGATGTTTGTGGTGTGGGTATGGAGAGACAGTGAAGGGAGTTGAAGGCAGAAAAAAGGCATCACGGGTTTGTAGAAAGGGAGGATATGAGAGTTGAAAATAGAGCTGTTTGGCGTAAGAGAGGGCAGAGTTGTAGTTGTAAAGCATTAATTTATAGTGAGTAAACCACAAACGCGTTCAGAACCCAAGTGATGGAGGGAAGAGAGACAAGTATTGTTACTTACCAGCACTGGAGCGACCTTTAGAAAAACTTGGAGCATCCCTATCCCGAAATCCGCTAAAATTTACGATGAATGTCCTATACTGCTATTCTA
Organism: Sceloporus occidentalis; assembly: GCA_023333645.1. Taxonomy (NCBI): domain Eukaryota; kingdom Metazoa; phylum Chordata; class Lepidosauria; order Squamata; family Phrynosomatidae; genus Sceloporus; species Sceloporus occidentalis. The sequence continues at coordinate 957,626 of JALMGF010000152.1, forward strand.
TTTGTGAGAGTAAAGAAAAATATGCAAAATAGAGTCCCACTCTTTAGGTTCCAAATTCCTACCCGATCCCTATCACACAGACTCATGTCATAAGGTTTGGTGGTTAAGAGTAGTTGTGACAGGACGCCCTGTACCCTGAATGGGTACTCCTGCCAAATTTTGCTTCCTCCTGCTGATTAACCCCTTCAGCGCCAGACAGTACTAGCGTTGTAGAGAGAAGGGGGGCGCCGCTGCTCCGGAGCTGCGTTGGCACTGTGGCTAGCTGAAGTATTGTTCTTTTTTGTCCTAAAAAGGACAATAAAGTATCATAGCAGCCCACCCCAAGCATCAGACAGCACTCATCTTGAGGGCTCAGTTTATTTGGAAACACAGGGGTATTTAACCCCTTCATTCCCCTATAGACGTACCGGGACGTCCAAAAAACGCCTATTAAGAATCCCCTATGGACGTCCCGGTACGTCCAGCCCTTCGTGCAGCGTCAGGGACACATCCCTGCCGCTGCACGGGAGACCAGGCTGTCGTTTGACAGCCTGGACTTCCCACTGACAGCAGAAGCCGGCATTGCCGGCTTTCTGCTGTCCGATCTCCTGTAACAGCTTCCGGCATGAAAGCCGGTAAGCTGTTACACTGTAAACTGCCCGATCGCGCAGTTTCAAACGCGCGATCGGGCATTCCCTTCTGGGTTGCGTCACTGCGGGGATATCCTGCCCTCCGATGAGGCACAGAGACGCTGCGATCTCTGTGCAGGTCTGTGAGGACCTGCATAGAGATCACAGTGTGATCGGTGCAGGGGGATCGCAGGGAGGGGAGTGAGAAACCATGTCTCTCACTCCCCCTCCCGTCCTGAAAGAGAAAAGCTGAACAAAAAAAAAAAAAATATTCATTTAAAAAATAATATTAAATAAATCATTAAAATAATAATATAAATAATACTAAAAAAAATTATAATGTGAGCTGTGATGTCATTGTGACATCACTGGTATGTTCAGGAGGTCCCTAGGAGGACCTCTAACCATTTCTGTGTAAAAAAAAATATATAAAAAAAAGATAATAAAAAAACCTTACTTCCCATTGCCCTAGCATAACATCTAGCCAGTATAACCCTCCTGCCCCCGTTCACAACCCCCAAACCCGTTAAGCCATAGGCATAAAAAGTATACAAAATTGTACACCTTATAGTATGCTCCTTGGTGCTGGGAAAGTCTGGAAAATCTATATAAATTAGGTATTTCTGAAATCAGGACACCTGAATTGATAAACTTGGAAGGGATTTTCCATCACTTTACCTAATTTTGTGAGGATTCAGAGGGAAAATGTAAAAAAAAAATTAGTTTTTTTTTCTAATCTTCGCTAGTTTTTACTAAATTTCTCATTCTAAATTTTCAGCTAATCATCCAACTATGGTATCAAACGAAAGCTCAATCTCTCCTTGAAAAAAAAATATATAGTTTACATGGGTACACTATTCACAGGAAAGGAGAATAATCGCTAAACCGACATACCCCAAAAATGGCAAAATTGCTCTGGGCTTTGAGGTACCAAAAACCCCTGGAATTGAAGGGGTTAAACAGTACAAGGGGTTAATTTACATACAACAGACACAACAAACCACACAAAGCTCTCCATCAGATCCTCCTTTGCACACGGCTCGGTATTTGCACTCAGGAGGTCGCTATTGTAGTGTGTGGGGAAGATGGTTGTGACGGCCCAAGGTTAATAAGTGCCGTCTATAACAGCTAATAATGTATCCCCTTCTGTCACAACCCTGGGTTAAAAAGTGCTGTTTAATAATCAGGGGTTGTGATATATATATATATAGATATATATATATATATCTATCTATCTGTATGAATGTCTTACGTGCCTTTGTTCTCCCTCGTGTGCCGCCCCTGTCCATGTTCAACATGTCTGGCCCACAGACTTTAACTCTTCATATCCCGGACACCATCAGCCCCCTAACCGCACCATTTCCCTGCTATTAACACACAGGGGGTGGGGTACGGAGCAGGAATGATTTAGGGAAGAAGCCTCCCATGGATGTCTGGTCGCTGGGATTTCCGCCTGCCGAACGTGCGCTGTCTATCTCGCGGTTCGTCCTGGGCAAACTTTGAACTGTTGTTGCTTGGGGCCGGACTGTCCGGGCAGGGCGGGAAGATGTGTCCTGATTTATGACCCAACCTGTATATAAGCCTGTGTGTTTTCCAATAAAGTGTGTTAATTCCCTGGAACATTAGTTTCGTCTAATGCTTCAGGGGCCAGCTGGATCACTAGTTGTCCTTGTCAGGACAACTACAGCACTGTACTTAGCTACGCCTCGGCGGGCTGCAGTGCCGTGAAGCTAGAGTCACAGTACCAGCTTGTGAGTACCGTTCCGCTAGTATCGGCTAGCGCTAGAAGTGGTTAACCCTTTCGATCCTGGCAGGAAGCAGGTGTGCCTGTGACAATGGTAAACACCTGTAAACACCGGTAAACACCGGCGGTTCCCTGACTTCTGGCTGTAACCTGCTGGATATCAGATCCAGGTGCAAATACTGGCCATGGAGGTCTCTGTCCTGTAAGTCCTGACCCGATGGAGAGTAACATCACACATAAACCCCCTCCCAAAATGCAGGTGCCCCAAATCTGTTTCCGTGCTCCACAGTCTTTACAGTCTCTTGTACTTTAGGAAACGTTGCACTCCATACCAGTGCCCATAGTGTGTAGGAAGGAGGCTGGCACCCAGTTCCCTCCAGGAGCCCATGGCACAGAGGCTTCCATGACAGTAGTCTACTCAACTGTGAATCAAAAATTATAGGAAATTCATTGTTTAAGCTGATGATCTGAAACAAATCTAAAGGGTAACCCTGGATAACATGATGAACTCACAGGATATGTGAAGACAATGGGTACAGGGAACTAGGTACAGGGTACTGGGAAAAAATTACTCATGTTGAATCCATTGCTTAGGTCAACTTCACAACCACCCCACAACATGCCTCGGGTGTGAGGCAGTCCAATATAATTCAATATCGGGGAGCCCCATGCCACCCCTCAATCTAAATTTGACAAAGTGGGAAAACGCTTATCCAGAGTACCAGTCAACCCAAATATATCTGACAAATGTTGTATGAAAAACCTTAAAGAAGGACCTGGGGATAAATATAGGGAGTGACTGTATGAGATAGAGGAAACCTGAAATATGTGGGAAAGCCCACTTATGAAGGTCTGCACAATCATACACAGCATGCCATTCGCATAGATATATAAGGGAATATATATATATATATGGGAATATATATATATATATATATAGATAGCTAGCTAGATAGATAGATAGATAGATAGATAAGGGAATTTACCAAGGGTAGAGGGGGCATCCTTTTAATTGCTGTATTAAATTAGGACCCAGACAGATCTTGTGAAGGACACCAAACAGAAAGGACCAGGCCACCCTGTCAAATGCAGATCTTGTGATTGACACCAACAAAAAGGGGAGTTTGTTTTGATGTGCAACTGTTAACAGGTTAACCCCTTCAATCCCCTATAGACGTACCGGGACGTCTAGCCTTTCGTGCAGCGTCAGGAACACATCCCTGCCGCTGCACGGGAGAACAGGCTGTCGTTTGACAGCCTGGACCCCCCCCTGGCAGCAGAAGCCAGCGTCGCTGGCTTTCTGCTGCCCGATCTCCTGTAACAACTTGGTGTGTCATTAGCCTTGGGGGACTGAACCACATCCGGGTCAGTGACATTACTGCCGGATGTGCGACACTGGGGGAGAGAGAGAGAGAGAGAGAGAGAGAGAGAGAGAGAGAGAGAGAGAGAGTTCGTTTTGCAGAGCTGCAGTGCTTAGTGCAAAACCACATTATATATTGGGGATAGTGTAGTGTTTTAGAAATTGGCCAGGTAGGTACAATGGCGCAACATGTCTTCAGCGCTGAGGAGGCTCATGACTGCCTCACTCATTCTGATGACGATGCCACTCTGACCGCGTCAGACGCCGAGGCCACTCTGACCGCGTCAGACGCCGAGGCCACTCTGAGCGCGTCAGACGCCGAGGCCACTCTGACTGCATCAGATATTGATCCAATATCTGAGGAATCCTGCTGTGCGTCAGATAATGACGAGTCAGAGGAAGACGATGATGGCCAGGGTCCATCTGCCAAAGCCAGGCGTGGAGAGCCTGACTCTAAATATAATTGGGTGCCCCCAAATATGATAATGCTTATCATATTTGCAGATATGCTTTTACTGGGACTCCTGGCATCAGATGTGACATCGATGCTAGCGAGCCAAAGTCATTTTTCCATTTAATGTTTGCCCCCGAGTTTTTTGAGCTGCTAGCAGCTCAAACAAACCTCTATGCAGCCCAGTGTCAGGCAGCTGACCAAGGAGACAGAAGCCAGACCTGGTACCCCACTGACTCCCATGAAATTAGAAGATTTTGGGCCCTGACCCTTATGATGGGCATTGTGAAAAAGCCCACGATACGCTCCTATTGGAGCACAGATCCCGTAATATCCACCCCTGCTTTTTCCCAAATAATGCCCCGGAACAGGTACTTTGGGCTCCTAAGATTTTTACATTTTACTGACAATTCCCAATGCCCCCCTAGAGAGCACCCCCAATTTGACCGTTTATATAAATTGAGGCCCATTATTAATTATTTTTCACGTAAATTCCCTGAAATTTATACCCCCGATAAAAATGTAGCTGTAGACGAGTCCCTGGTCCTATTCAAGGGTAGACTGAACTTCAAACAGTATATCCCGTCCAAGCGAGCGAGGTACGGTGTAAAGTTATATAAACTTTGCGAGAGTGGGACGGGATATACTGTTTCCTTCAGAATCTACGAAGGGAAGGACAGTCACCTTGATCCCCCTGGCTGCCCACAATCTG
>JALMGF010000152.1:972500-980000 GCA_023333645.1 Sceloporus occidentalis
ACCAACTCGCTATCCTCCACCTCTGCCAGGTGTCCTCGAGCTTCCGCGGCCCTTCCACCCTCCCCCGCCACTGTCGCCACTACCGGCGTCGCCTCTGCCGCCTCCTCGACCTCCATGCGGGTACCCCAGTCCATCAGGGCACTAAACCTGTTCTGGACTGGTATGTCCCCGCACGTCTTGCCGATAGCGGTTTCAGCGACGGCCGCCGCCGCTGATGATTTTGCGGCAGCGACAACGATGGATTTGGGTTTCGGGGCCCCGGAGCTCCCCCGTCCCGAAGGGACTTTCTCCCCCTCTAGTGTGGAGGGTGGATCCCCCCGGGAAGGGGTCTTAGCAGAGGCGGAGGATCTTACCGGACCTCTCCGAGCTGCCTCCTGAGTTGGGGTCTCCTTCCTCGGACCGACAGTCGTCCACCCCGACTCATCCCGCGTGGTTGCGGCTCGGGGTCCTGACGCCGATCGTGTGGTGATGCCTGTGGAAGGAGTACAGACAGAAATGGGGTGAGACATTCGTTGTTTTGGACGGACAGGCAACGGGTCAATGATGTTACTTACGGGGTCGGTGCCGGAGGAGGTACCTGGGGCGTCGGGTAGAGCCTTGTCCCGAGCGCCCCCCACAACTGGCCGCGGGTCTTCCTCTGCGAATTCGCCCTCTCCTTCCCAGATACTGTCCAAGTTGTGCTGGGCTTCAGGACACGCTCTGTAGGAATGACCCAACACCCCGCACAGGTTGCAACGGATGGTAGTGCACTCCTGCTTGGAGTGTCCTACAACACCGCATAGGGTGCACTTGGTGACATCACACCCTATGCTGAAATGCCGGGGCGAGACACACTTGTGGCACACCCGGGGCTGACCGGGATAGAAGCACGATACCCGGTCAGTCCCGATGAAGAAGGAGTTGGGCATGTGCTGTAGGAGACCCCGTACCTCCTTCAGACGGATGTTGACCGTCCAGCCGCCGTTCCAGATCCCGTCCTCACAGAGAGTCTTGACCGGGGTGGTCAAGACCTCCCCGTATCTGCGGGCCCACACCAGTATGTCCGCGACGGGTATGGACTCATTCCGCACCAGGAAGTTCACCTTGCGGACCTCCTGGCGCGATATGGCCTGGACATTGAACCGGGCCCATAGGCTGTCGCCGGACTTTGGCACCCCCTCCCAAAGGGTCCAGAACCTCTCCAGACCCCTCGGGGACATGAAACTGATGTCATACTCAGGGGTGCCGCTAACGTGGATGATGGCGAAAAAGTCCGCGACCGCAAAGCCCAGGTCCTTCAGGGCCCCTACCAACCGCTTCCTATCGGGCACGGATCCCTCCGCTGCGTGCAGCAGGCGGACCACGTTCCTTCTCCGCATGGGTTGCCCCGCTGGGAGTCCCGTAGCCCGCCTGCCTGGTGGTGGCACCTGAACCTTCGGGGGACCCGCCGCCCAGGCGTTAGCGGTTGCGGGTGTCGCACCTGGGGCCACCGTTGGAGTGGGCACTATGGGCAGTGTGGACCCCCCCGTGGCCCCGCTACCATGCCCGCCCGTGGACCCACCGGCGGGTACCGCGGCCACCGCAGCGACCCCCTGTGTCACGGCGGGGGAAGGTGTCACCCCGGTGGGAGTCCCCCCTTCGGCCGGAGCAGGAGCCCTGACCGCAGCGGCCGCCACCCCCACCTCTTTCGAAGCAGGGGCAACCACCCCCGCAGCCCGGGCCACCGCCGACCTCCCGGGGTTCTGCCCCCCAGGGTCCTTCCCCACCCTGACCGTAGGGGCCATCGCGGGTGGTCCCGCGGTCCCCTGGCATACAGTGTGTGTTTTGTGCACCGTGACTTTAAAATTACCGGGGGGCGTGGCCTGTGCCGCGGCGGGGGCGGAGCCAGCAACCGGCATCACGGCTGCGGGAGCCCCGGGGGTCACCGGCACCGCTGCTGGAGTGACCCCGGCGGGGACCGCAGCCGCACCCGGCACTGTCTCCATCACAAACGCCGCGGTTTCGGCCGCGGCGCCCGGCAATTATCATCTGTCCGGGGTAGTAAATACAGGGAGCGGGCCACCCGGGTAGCGGCGGCCCCGCTCACAACAGCAGCTTCGTCCAGCTGCACTCCGGGCGATTCCTCCGCCCGGAGTAGTCTGGACAGGGGGAGGGCAGCCCGGTTAGCGGCGGCCCCGTACACGGAGGACGGCACCTCCGGGGACACCGAAGCCGCAGGAGCAGCCGGGACAACTAGGTCCACCACCACAGGGTGGATGGGACCAACTACAACGGGGGGAGCGGCCACAGAACCGCCGATCCCACTGGAGGGACAAGGAGGCGGGCACGCCGCCGGGAGCGCCGGCACGGATCCCGCGGCAGCAGCAGCCGCCCCGGCGGCCGCCGAAGCGGTCGCCGGTGCCGCAGCCGGCCGCGGGGGTGACAAAACCCGCGCCCCGACGGGGGCCACGGGAGACGGACTGACACAGACAGGGGAACGTGAACGTACAACGGAGGGAAAACGCACTGGGGGTGGGGGAACAACAGGGGACATCACAACAACAGGGGACATACCGACAGGTACATCGGGGAAGGTACTCACACAAGGTCCCCGGGGCTCACCGGCCAAACGCAGACCGGCGGGGATAGTGTCCCTGGCCCTCCGACGGGAAGGGCCCGCTCTCGGATCCTCGGCAGCAGCGTCGGGGACCCGGGCCGGGAGGGATGGGAACTCCTCCTCGGACATGATGGGGGGGGTATCCCCGACGCTCTCCTCCCCGGACGATTGGATAGCGGGCCTGCTCCTGGTGGTCTTCTTTTTCCGCCTCCGTGGCGCAGCTTGGATCTTAATGTCCTCCTCCTCGTCCAATTCCTCCATTGAAAAAATCAGCGGCCTTCGTATAGCGGACTTCTCCTGGGTCCCGTCGTACTGTGGTGGTGGCGGTGGCGGTGGTGATGTAGGCGCCACCGGTTCCGGGTCCTCCGGGGTCGGTGGTACCCCCGACTCCTCCACCTCCTGCTCCCGCAGCTTCTCCTGCAGGAAACGCACGCGGTCACGGTTCTGGGCTGTGCGTCTCGCCAACTCCGCTTCTTTCTCCTTCAGGGAGACGATCCGCTCCCGTATGGGGCCGCGATGACGACTCCCCACCCTGTTGCTCTGTTGCCGGAGCTCTTTCAGCTGTCCGGCAACCTCCTCCTTCTCCTCCCCCAGGGAACGCAACTCTTGTTGGAGGTTAGCCAGGGCCTGCCTGAGGGGTTCCCCGTCTGACTCCGCAGGTACTGGGAGCCCCACCTTAGCCTTTTGGGCATAGGAAGGGCCCTGTTCCACCGCCTCCTCATCTTCAGGGTTCGTATTCACACTCGCCTCGGCGGTCTCCAAGGCCCTGGCCCCGGCGTCCCTGAGGGCGAGGGCCCGTAGATGGAGGGCCCCCAGCAACAGGAGGGAAGTCGGGTCGACCCTCAGATGGTGGGGCAGACCGACTCCCTTCTTGAGCATGGCTATTTTGGCGCTCAAGGCCGTGGTGTATGCCTCGAGCGCCTCCATGTTCCGACGCACAGCCCTGCATACGGTTCCTGCAGTCTCCCGGGATGGGAGTAGGATGCCGTCCTCCGTGTAGACCAGTTTCTCTGTGATTATGGAAATGCAGCCCCTCCACTCCTCAATGAGGGTGGAGGCCATGATGGGACCCCGGGGAGGCAGTTACCTTCCCCGGGGTAGCAAACGTCCAGCACCGAAAGTAATAAAAAGAAACCAAGTTCCACCAGCAACACAAAACCACCTCCTCTCCCCTCGCCTCCCAACTCCACAGTGAGCAGCCGACGCCCAGCCCTGATTGGAGCTGGAATTACCGCGGCTGCTGGCACCAGACTTGCCCTCCAATAGATCCTCGTTAAAGGATTTAAAGTGTACTCATTCCAATTACAGGGCCTCGAAAGAGTCCTGTATTGTTATTTTTCGTCACTACCTCCCCGAGTCGGGAGTGGGTAATTTGCGCGCCTGCTGCCTTCCTTGGATGTGGTAGCCGTTTCTCAGGCTCCCTCTCCGGAATCGAACCCTGATTCCCCGTTACCCGTGGTCACCATGGTAGGCACAAAAAGTACCATCGAAAGTTGATAGGGCAGACATCCGAATGTATCGTCGCCGTCACGGGGACGTGCGATCGGCCCGAGGTTATCTAGAGTCACCAAAGCGGCCGGCGGGGGCGAGCCCGCCGGATTGGTTTTGGTCTGATAAATGCACGCATCCCTGGGGGTCAGCGCTCGTCGGCATGTATTAGCTCTAGAATTACCACAGTTATCCAAGTAACAGATGGAGCGATCAAAGGAACCATAACTGATTTAATGAGCCATTCGCAGTTTCACTGTACCGGCCGTGTGTACTTACACGTGCATGGCTTAATCTTTGAGACAAGCATATGCTACTGGCAGGATCAACCAGGTAGCTCCCGTCGTCACGCGGGGGCCCGGCAGTGGCCGGGCCCGGACGCGGCCCCCGGCGGACCGCTCCCGCCCCGGGGGCCGGGGCGGGAGGCGGCGGGCGCCGGGGGCGCAGCCCTCGGATTGGGTCTGCGTAAGGGGGGACGCGGCGAGGGGGCCGCGGGGACGGAGGGAGAGCGCGCGCTCCCCCTCCCTTCATTCGGGGCCGGGAGAAAGGAAGGTGCGTGCTCCGCGGCGGGGGGAACCCGGGGTGGGACGTGGAGCGCCCGCGGGTAGCCCCAACCGGCCGCGGCTTCGGGCCGCTGGGAGTCCGGGGCCGAGCAAACTCAGTCGCCTGCGAGGGGGGTCCGGCACCCGGGGCGGCTCTCCCCCGGCCCGGGGGAGAGGCCTCGGGGCCGCGGGCCGGGCTGCGGTGGGCCCGGGGGTCCGCGCCGGGAGGTGCGCGGGGAGGCGGGCCGCTCGCCTGCACCAGGGGGCCCGCCGGGGACCGCCTGAGCGAGGGTTGCCTTCCCCGGCCCGGCGCGGGGCACCAGATCGGTCGTTGTCCTGGTCGTGGCAGTCGACGCCGACCGCTCACCTATATATCCGGCGGAGGGTGCCTGAGGACCCTGGCGAACCGGGAAGAAGTTCCGCGACACCACCGGGAAAACCCGGCCAGGCAGGCCGACTTCGATGGAGCGAGGGTCGGATGCGGCCGGCAAATCCGACCTCATAGACTTCCAGGGCTTTTCAAGCAACTTGGCCTGCCAGAAATGGGGACTTAGAGCGAAAACGCCGGCCGGCCGCGAGCAACTTGTGCGGCCGGGAACGGGTAGGACCGACAGTGCGGCACACGGGCTGGGTGGCCCGAGGTCCGGGGTGCCCCGGGCGGAACCCTCGGCCGTCTACCCGGCGGCAGGTTCACGGGAGACGGGGACGGGCCGGGAGCCGCGGCCGGGAACGGGGCCGGGTAGGACCGCCGGTGCGGCACCCAGGCTGGGGGCGGCTCGAGGTCCGTGGAGCTCCTGGCGGGACCCTCGGAGGTCTACCTGTGACGGGACCGACCTGTACCCCGACTGGGTACTCCCGCCAAACGTTGCTTCCTCCTGACGGGACACCAACAAGTAACCCCTTCAGCACCGGGCAGAACCAGCGTTGTAGATAGAAGGAGGGACGTCGCTGCACCGAAGCCGCATTGGCACTGTGGCTATCCGAAGCTTAGCTACACAGTGTGGCTACAGCCCACCCCAAACATCAGGCAACACTCATGTTGAGGTGAAAACAGGACTCATTTATTAAAGCCAAATACAGAACTATATATACACAAGTAGAAAAGGGGCAAGACAAATATCACATGATCCAATTACCATGTCAGGAAGGAAGTAATTAGATCAAATCCTGCAACACAATATCTGGGGGAAGGACAGGATGACACGAGACATAAATAATGACATTAACTGGGGACGTAGACGTGGAATGACGATAGACATATAATCGGCTTGAGACAGACAATGGCCAGGACACAGGGATAACAGGAGCTCACAGGATTAACAGCTACCTGTTATGTAATGGATAATTAGGTATGCAGCAGTGACACCAAGTCATACCTACAGGGGGTCTTAAGACAAGGGCTAACTCACACAATAACAAATAAATAAAAAATAAAAAAAACAAAATAACAAATAAATAAAAACACTTCACACCTATACAATTAACAATGTACAGATAATCAGCCTTCTTCCTACCACAGGATGTCCAGCTGACGTTACAGTTCTGAGACTCTGAGTGCTAAAACATGGGGTACATCAGCAGACTGAACCCCTGTATCCACACACAGAAGTCTCTACAAGGCCTGGGCCCATAGTCGATAGGGAGGAGGCTGGCTCTCAGGCCTCTCCAGGGACCCCAGTGATGGAGGGTTCTGTCACACTACCCTCGGAGGTCTGCCCCAAGGTGGGCTTCCCGGGACCCGGCCCGGGACTTGGGCGGGTAGGACCGCCGGTGCGGCACCCGGGCTGTGCCTCCCGAGGTCCGGGGAGCCCCTGGCGGGACCCTCGGAGGTCTGCCCCAAGGTGGGCTTCCCGGGACCCGGCCCGGGACTTGGGCGGGTAGGACCGCCGGTGCGGCACCCGGGCTGTGCCTCCCGAGGTCCGGGGAGCCCCTGGCGGGACCCTCAGAGGTCTGCCCCAAGGTGGGCTTCCCGGGACCCGGCCCGGGACTTGGGCGGGTAGGACCGCCGGTGCGGCACCCGGGCTGGGCCTCCCGAGGTCCGGGGAGCCCCTGGCGGGACCCTCGGAGGTCTGCCCCAAGGTGGTGTTCCCGGGAGACGGCCCGGGACTTGGGCGGGTTGGACCGCCGGTGCGGCACCCGGGCTGTGCTGCACGAGGTCCGGGGAGCCCCTGGATGGACCCTCGGAGGTCTACCCCAAGGTGGTCTTCCCGGGACCCGGCCCGGGACTTGGCCGGGTTGGACCGCCGGTGCGGCACCCGGGCCGGGCGTCCCGAGGTCCGTGGAGCCCCGGGCGGGACCCTCGGAGGTCTACCGGACGGTGGGGTTCCCGGGGCCGGGACCTGGCCGGCACCCGAGCTGGGCTTCCCGAGGTCGTTGGGAGCCGGCTCTCTGGAACTCGCAGCAGCTTCCCTATATATCCGGCGGAGGGTGCCTGACGTCCCTGGCGAACCGGGACGGGGTTCCACGTCACCACCGGGAAAACCCGGCAAGGCATGCCGACTTCGATGGAGCGAGGGTCGGATGCGGCAGGCAAATCCGACCTCATAGACTTCCAGGGCTTTTCAAGCAACTCGGCCTGCCAGAATGGGGGACTTAGAGCGAAAACGCCGGCCGGCCGCGAGCAACTACCGGGGCGGGTAGGACCGCGGGTGCGGCACCCGGGCTGGGCTGCACGAGGTCCGGGGAGCCCCTGGCGGGACCCTCGGTGGTCTGCCCCATGGTGGTCTTCCCGGGACCCGGCCCGGGACTTGGGCGGGTTGGACCGCCGGTGCGGCACCCGGGCCGGGCCTCCCGAGGTCCAGGGAGCCCCTGGCGGGACCCTCGGGGGTCTGCCCCATGGTGGTCTTCCCGGGATCCAGCCCGGGACTTGGCCGGGCTGGACCGCCGGTGCGGCAC
>JALMGF010000152.1:982500-1050000 GCA_023333645.1 Sceloporus occidentalis
CCTCCCGAGGTCCGGGGAGCCCCTGGCGGGACCCTCGGGTGTCTGCCCCATGAAGGTGTTCCCGGGACCCGGCCCGGGACTTGGGCGGGTTGGACCGCCGGTGCTGCACCCGGGCTGGGCACCCCGAGGTCCGGGGAGCCCCTGGCGGGACCCTCGGAGGTCTGCCCCATGGTTGTCTTCCCGGGACCCGTCCCGGGACTTGGGCGGGTTGGACCGCCGGTGCGGCACCCGGGCCGGGCGTCCCGAGGTCCGTGGAGCCCCGGGCGGGACCTTCGGAGGTCTACCGGCCGGGGCTGGGACCTGGCCGGCACCCGGGCTGGGCTTCGCAAGGTCGTTGGGAGCCGGCTCTCTGGAACACGCAGCAGCTTCCCTATATATCCGGCGGAGGGTGCCTGACGTCCCTGGCGAACCGGGACGGAGTTCCACGTCACCACCGGGAAAATCCGGCAAGGCATGCCGACTTCGATGGAGCGAGGGTCGGATGCGGCCGGCAAATCCGACCTCATTGACTTCCAGGGTTTCTCAAGCAACTTGACCTGCCAAAAACGGGGACTTAGAGCAAAACTGCCGGCCGGCCGCGATCAACTTATGCGGCCGGGAACGGGCACTTTGGGCACATCGACATCTACAGGACACCTAAATGGATAAATCTGGAGGGAATTTTCTGTCTTTTTACCTAATTTTGTGAGGATTCAGAGGGAAAATGAAAAAAACACAGATTTTTTTTTCTAATTCTTGCTACTTTTTACTAAATTTCTAATTCTAAATTTTCAGCTAATCATCCAACTATGGTATCAAAAGCAAGCTCTATCTCTCCTTGAAAAAACAATATATAGTTTATATGGGTACACTATTCACAGTAAAAGAGAATCATCGCTGAACCGACATAGCGCAAAAATGGCAAAATTTCTCCGGGATTGAAGGGGTTAATGACCCTTAGATTATTGTCTGTGGCCTCCCTGTCGGGAACAAAGCCAACTTGATCTGGGTGAACTCTTACTGACCCACACACCATACTTTGGTTACCGAAGTAGTTTCCTAGAAAAATATTTGTATAAATATGTGATTGTCAGGAACAGCATTTACCCTGGGATGTTCCTGGGTCCTTCTCCTTCCTACAGGCTTTGCTTCTCGCCGGGCAAGAAGAATCCTGCATTCTGGTGCTGTCCTACACCATACATTTGTTATTGCTGGCATCTGGTGAGTCTCTGGGGGCGCATGCCCTCCTACTCTGACTCTTAAAGGGAATTTTGGCAGGAGAATCCCTAACTACCCCTTGACACTATTTAAGTCTCAAACATCCTTAGCTGGGTGCTCAGTTGTCTTAGAGCTTGCCTCTGCAGCCAAGCATGTTGTCCCTAGTCCTGCACCAGTCCCTCTGTCTGCTACAAGGACTTGTTAACCTGTCGCTGACTTAGGCTTGTTATACAACTACATCTCCGTTACCTGGACCTGTTAACCTGTTGCTGAAAAGGTGACCACATGTCCTGGATTGCCCGGGACAGTATTGGCAGCAGGGTCTAATATTAATATATATTGGCAGCAGGGTCTGATATTAATATACAGTATCTCACAAAACTGAGTACACCCCTCACATTTTTGTAAATATTTTATTATATATTTTCATGTGACAACACAAGTAGGGAGTGTACAGCCTGTATAACAGTGTAAATGTGCTGCCCCCTCAAAATAACAACACACACCCATTTATGTCTAAACCTTGGCAACAAAGTGTCAATGTTTTGTGTGGCCACCATTATTTTCCAGCAGTGCCTTAACCCTCAGAGCTTCACAGGTTGCCACTAAAGACCTCTTCCACTCCTCCATGATGACATCACAGAGCTGGTGGAGACCTGGCACTCCCCCGCTTCCGTTTGATGTGGGGGTTTAGGTCTGGAGACATGCTTGGCCAGTCCATCACCCTCAGTTTCTTTAGCAAGGTAGTGGTCGTCATGTGTGCTTGGGGTTGTTATGTTGGAATACTGCCCTGCGGCCCAGTCTCCGAAGGGAGGGGATCATGCTCTGCTTCAGTATGTCACAGTACCTAGTGCTGGCAGCATTCATGCAGGCCCAGACCATGACACCCACCACCATGCTTGACTGTAGGCAAGGCACACTTGTCTTTGTACTCCTCACCTGGTTGCCGCCACACATGCTTGACACCATCTGAACCAAATAAGTTTATCTTGGTCTCATCGGACCACAGGACATGGTTCCAGCAATCCATGTCCGTCAGGGACTGGGTCCATACAGACGACTGTAATGACCAAAGATGGTGTTCAGGAGTTATTGAGCAGTAGCAGAGTTGGACAGGGCCTGTTGCAGGGCGACAACACTCCCCTGAGTGTTGCGCAGCTAGGGTTGTGTGGCCACACACCAGGGCCCTGACATAGCAGCAGATGTTGTCCAGTTCAAAACAAAACGGTGATATCCTGCAGGCACCCTGGAGCAGGCATGAGACATAGCTCTCCAGACAAATGTACAGGATGCTGCAGGCTGGGAGTAGGGAAGCTAAGCAGAGTAACGGAGGAAGAAACATAGCCAGACAAGACATACATTTACAAGACACAACAAAGGACAGGTTACAAGCAACACAAGTGATGGAGCGAGGCGCCGAGATCCTCAGACGCTTCTCCTTTAAGCAAGGATAGGATATATTAACTGGGACATGGCGAGAGGAGAGAGGAACCGAGATCCTCAGATGATTCAGCGAAAGGTTCATAAGAGACAGACAAACATGAATACAGGAACCAGCCTAGGACTATATGATAACAATTATTAACAATTACTGAATTAATAATAAACAAACTAAACATTGAACCTAAACACAGAACCAAGAAGGACATACCTTTAGACTGCAGACTGAGACAAACATAACAAACAAGTGGGGGCACACCATATAAAGGAAACAGAGCTAAAGCTAAGAGCAAATCCGGAATCAAGGAATCAGAAGCACAGAACAGAGCATATGGAAATCCAGGATTGGATTGCAGCAAAGGGGGAACTATAGCGAGACAGGGAAATCAGAGATATGCAGCTCCGCAGCCTTAAAGGATCCTGACAATGCCCTTAGTCTGCTTGTCTTCAGCAAACTGTTTGCAGGCTTTCTTGTGCATCGTGTTTAGAAGAGGCTTCCTTCTGGGACGATAGCCATGCAGACCAATTTGATGCAGTGTTCAGCGTATGGTCTTAGCACTGACAAGATGACCCCATACCCCTTCAACCTCTGCAGCAATTCTGGCAGTACTCATACATCTATTTCCCAAAGACAACCTCTGGATATGACCCTGAGCACGTGCACTGAACTTCTTTGGTCGACCATGGTGAGGCCTGTTCGGAGTGGAACTTGTCCTGTGAAACCGCTGTATGGTCTTGCCCACCGTGCTGCAGCTCAGTTTCAGGGTCTTGCCAATCTTCTTATAGCCTAGGCCATCTTTATGTAGAGCAACAAGGTGCCATGTTGAACATCTAGTGACCAGAATGAGAGAGTGTGAGAGTGATAACACCAAATATAACACACCTGCTCCGCATTCACACCTGAGACCTTGTAACACTAACGAGTCACATGACACCGGGGAGGGGAAATGGCTAATTGGGCCCAATTTGGACATTTCCACTTAGGGATGTACTCACTTTTGTTGCCAAGGTTTAGACCTTAATGGCTGTGTGCAGTGTTCCCTCTGCATCCATAAATTGTGCGCACAACAGTTTTTCCCCAAAAAAGAAAAAAATAATACTTTTTTTGAAACTTTATGCGGCGCGGATATTGTGCGCACAAAATTTTTGCTCTGTGAAAATTTTTGCACAAGAGAAATTTTCTGCGCACGCCAACTAAGAAAAATTAGATGGAACATTGGCTGTGTGTTGAGTTATTTTGAGGTGACAGCAAATGTACACTGTTATACAGGCTGTACACTCACTACTTTACATTGTAACAGAGTGTAATTTCTTCAGTGTTGTCAGGGGTGAGGGGTGTACTGTGAGATACTGTATATAGTAATATATATTGTGACAGAACCCTCCATCACTGGGGCCCCTGGAGAGGCCTGAGGGCCAGCCTCCTCCCTATCGACTATGGGCCCAGGCCTTGTAGAGACTTCTGTGTGTGAATACAGGGGTTCAGTCTGCTGATGTACCCCATGTTTTAGCACTCAGAGTATCAGAACTGTAACGTCAGCTGGACATCCTGTGGTAGGAAGAAGGCTGATTGTCTGTGCATTGTTAATTGTATAGGTGTGAAGTGTTTCCCCTGTTATTGTGAGTTAGCCCTTGTCTTAAGACCCCCTGTAGGTATGACTAGGTGTCACTGCTGCATACCTAATTATCAATTACACAACAGGTAGCTGTTAATCCTGTGAGCTCCTGTTATCCCTGTGTCCTGGCCATTGTCTGTCTTAAGCCAATTATATGTCTATCGTCATTCCACGTCTACGTCCCCAATTAATGTAATTATTTACGTCTCATGTCATTCTGTCCTTCCCCCGGATATTGTGTTGCAGGATTTGATCTAATTACTTCCTTCCTGCCATGGTAATTAGATCATGTGATATTTGTCTTGCCCCTTTTCTTACTTGTGTATATATAGCTCTGTCTTTGGTTTTAATAAATGAGTCCTGCTTTCACCTCAACATGAGTGTTGCCTGATGTTTGGGGTGGGCTGTAGCCACACTGTGTAGCTAAGCTTCGGATAGCCACAGTGCCAATGCGGCTTCGGTGCAGCGACGTCCCTCCTTCTATCTACAACGCTGGTTCTGCCCGGTGCTGAAGGGGTTACTTGTTGGTGTCCCGTCAGGAGGAAGCAACGTTTGGCGGGAGTACCCAGTCGGGGTACAGGTCGGTCCCGTCACATTGGTGGCAAGCGGTGGGATGCTTCCTTAAAGAAATTTGTTATGGTCTGATTTCCGGGACCGGAAGTTTCCTCTTTCACACCGGAGCGGGGACATCCAAAGCACCAGGATTGGTCACCCTTCGGGCAGAGAAGGAGCAACGCCAGGATCCTCAGCTATGGAACTGGAGTTCAGACGGCGTATGCAGGAGGCACGGGCCCAACCCGATGGACCTGTATCCGCTGAGGACGAGCTGCGGTGGAGGGATCATATCCGTCGGCAACTCTGGTGGGAGACTCTGCGATGGGAACAGGAATACTTGGGTAAGTGCCTCCCAACCAGCGAGGACATTTACTGGTTCCAGCTGGAGGCACGAATGCCGTTGCTGGGAAAGCAGCCCAGGGAGGAATGGGTGTCCGAGTTAGACGGGCTGGTCCAAACCGAGATGATGTGGGATGACGGATACAGGGCGTTACGATGGTATGCAGCCGAGGCGGGTTGGTGCCTGGAAGGTACAGAGCCCACGGAGGGCTATGACTTTGGCGGCCTAGGATTGTTATGGGATAGTCTTCAGGAGGACCTGGATTTCGGCAGTACAGTGGAGTGGCGGATTATGGACATCCGAGATTTCAGGGAATTGGACCTCCCAGGTGCACTGAGAGGTGATTTTGACTTTTTAACTACACAGGAGTGGGAACTGGAAAAAGCATATAAAAAACTGTTTGACCGTGTTCACCAGTATGCCCCAGTGTCCATGGATTTTGTCGATTATTCATCCGAGGATGTTAACCCAGGATGGGGGGATGAGGCTGCGGTCTTCCCACCGGGGTCCTCCGAATGCTGGGTAGTTCACTCAGATCCACAACCCCCAGCTGAAGCGCTGACAACAGGGTGGGGAGCCCCTGGCCTCTGCCCCGTATCTGGAACAACAACAGGAATCCAGGGAGATGCGGTAGCTAGCCCACATCCCCAGCGGCAGCAGGAGCACGAGGGAGTGGAGGGTGCTGTCCCTCCTCCCCAGCGGCTGTTGGATAACCCGGGAGACAGCGCAGTCGGGTCATCTCCCCAGCGGCTGACGGATGACCCGGGAGACAACACAGCCGGCCCGTGTTCCCAGCAACAGAAGGAGCCTCAAGGAGGGGGTGCAGGTGGCATCCCTCCCCAGCGGCCAAGTGAGTGTCCAGGAGATGACGCAGCTGGCCAGTCTCCACAGCGGCAGCTCACAACTCTGGGAGCGGAGGAACCTGTTCTCCCTCCCCCGCATCAGATCCCAGTTGAGGGAGCTGAGAGTGTCGTCCCTCCTCCCCAGCGGCTGACGGATGACCTGGAAGACAGCGCAGCCGGCTCATCTCCCCAGCGACAGATCCATATTGAGGGAGCCAAGGGTGTCGTCCCTCCTCCCCAGCGGCTGACGGATGACCCGGGAGACGGCACAGCCGGCCCATGTTCCCAACAGCAGAAGGAGGATCAAAGAGGGGGTGCAGGTGGCATCACTCCCCAGCGGCCAAGTGAGTGCACAGGAGATGGCGCAGGCGGCCAGTCTCCCCAGCAGCAGCTCACAGATTCGGAAGTGGAGGAACCTGTCCTCCCTTTCCAGCCCCAGACCCCAGTTCAGGGAGCCAAGGGTGTCTTCCCTCCTCCCCAGTGGCGCACAGATGACCTGGGAGATGGCGCTGCCAACCCATCACCACAGCGACAACAGGAGCCCCAGGGAGAAGATGCAGGCATCATCACTCCCCAGCGACTGGGAAGATTCCAGAGGGAAGGTGCTGTAGGCACTTCTCTCCAGCGGCAGTTGTATTTTTCTGGAGAGTCAGAGGTGGGGCGGGGGAGTGCTGCTCTTGGAGGGGCAGATTATTTGGGGCACCAGTTTCGGGAGGGCATTGATGGGCTAAGTGAACTAACTGACTACGGAGTCAACCCGTTTGGGGTTCCCTCCTGTGTCAGTCCTATTTGGAAGGGGGAGAAGTGTGACAGAACCCTCCATCACTGGGGCCCCTGGAGAGGCCTGAGGGCCAGCCTCCTCCCTATCGACTATGGGCCCAGGCCTTGTAGAGACTTCTGTGTGTGAATACAGGGGTTCAGTCTGCTGATGTACCCCATGTTTTAGCACTCAGAGTATCAGAACTGTAACGTCAGCTGGACATCCTGTGGTAGGAAGAAGGCTGATTGTCTGTGCATTGTTAATTGTATAGGTGTGAAGTGTTTCCCCTGTTATTGTGAGTTAGCCCTTGTCTTAAGACCCCCTGTAGGTATGACTAGGTGTCACTGCTGCATACCTAATTATCAATTACACAACAGGTAGCTGTTAATCCTGTGAGCTCCTGTTATCCCTGTGTCCTGGCCATTGTCTGTCTTAAGCCAATTATATGTCTATCGTCATTCCACGTCTACGTCCCCAATTAATGTAATTATTTACGTCTCATGTCATTCTGTCCTTCCCCCGGATATTGTGTTGCAGGATTTGATCTAATTACTTCCTTCCTGCCATGGTAATTAGATCATGTGATATTTGTCTTGCCCCTTTTCTTACTTGTGTATATATAGCTCTGTCTTTGGTTTTAATAAATGAGTCCTGCTTTCACCTCAACATGAGTGTTGCCTGATGTTTGGGGTGGGCTGTAGCCACACTGTGTAGCTAAGCTTCGGATAGCCACAGTGCCAATGCGGCTTCGGTGCAGCGACGTCCCTCCTTCTATCTACAACGCTGGTTCTGCCCGGTGCTGAAGGGGTTACTTGTTGGTGTCCCGTCAGGAGGAAGCAACGTTTGGCGGGAGTACCCAGTCGGGGTACAGGTCGGTCCCGTCACATATATATATATATATATATATATATATATATATATATATATATATATTGGCAGCAGGGGCTAATATTAATATATATTGGCAGCAGGGGCTAAAATTTATATATACTGGCAGCAGGGGCTAATATTAATATATATATTGGCAGCAGGCTCTATTATTAATATATATTGGCAGCAGGGGCTAACATTAAAGAATGAAAACTAACCGCCAGTTCTGCTGTTATTTTGAAATCACATTTCAGTCACTGTCTTTACTTCTAAGAGATAAGTACATATTACGTAGTTAAAAATGCATGTCTAACGCAATATACCGTATTGGCTCGGATATAGGCCGCCCCCGTATATAGGCCGCACCCTAAAAGTTTGGTGCTTTTTTAAAGAAAAAGTTTTTTTCTTTAAAAAAGCACCATAAAAACATGCTGCCACTCTGCCCCCCCCCCGAGATATGCTGTCACTGTCCTCCTTCCCCGAGATATGCTACCACTGTCCCCCCCCCGAGATATGCTGCCACTGTCCCCCCCCCCCCCGAGATATGCTGCCACTGTCCTCCTCCCTCCCCGAGATATGCTGCCACTGTCCTCCTCTGCCCCCCGACTTACCGGAGCTGACTCCCGGGTGTCTTGCGAGGCCGGCGGGGGACATCTACGCAATACGCGTATACAACTTCCGGTGCCGGATGTGCCGGCACCGGAAGTTGTATACGCGTATTGCATAGATGTCCCCCGCCGGCCCCGCAAGACACCCGGGAGTCTGCTCCGGTAAATCAGGTGGGGGGCCAGAGGTAAAACGCATCGTGCGGTTAGACAACCGCACGATGCGCTTAGACAACCTCCCGTGCCGGCACCCCCCCCGTGGGAAGTGCTGGCAGGGGAGGCTGTCTGAGCGTATCGGGGAGTAGGATGCAGGTCCCCTGCACCGCTGCGGGGGATCTGTATCCTAACCCCGCTGCCTGCCCGGCGCCCGGGACTGCATGTCCCGGGCGTCGGGTGCTAGTCCCCGAATATAGGCCGCACCCCCACTTTAAAGACTTAAAGTGGGGGAAAAAAGTGCGGCCTATATTCGAGCCAATACGGTATATATATATATATATATATATATATATATATATATATATATATACATACATACATACATACACCATATTTGCTCGATTATAAGACAAGGTTTTTTTCAGAGCAAATGCTCTGAAAAATAACCATCGTCTTATATTCGAGGTCGTCTTCTAATCAGACCTCAAATAGAGGTCTGACTACAAGACTAAGATCCAGATCCCCGGTAGTCATCTGCAACCTCCACTTCTGCCAGGGCTTCTATGACATCACATATTCAGTCCTGCTCCACAGGGCTGTATGTGCCTATTATCTGCTAGTGTCTGCCCCACTACTACTGTTGCTGCTGTACCTCCTTGACCATCCTTACTCCACCGGCTGCATGTGCCCATCATCTGTCAGTGTCTGCCTGCCCAAGCCCAGTACCCTATAACTAGTGCTGCTGCTGCACCTCTTAGGGAACCCTTTTTTTAAAATTCTATAATGAAAAGTGAGTCCAGAAGTTGTCAGGGACCTGACCCCTGCAGGGCCGGCCTTAGGTGTTCAGGCGCCCTGTGCGGACTACTTCCCTGGCGCCCCCCTCAACAAAAAAGAAAGGGAAAAAATCTTGTATCAAACAAGTAGTTTTAATGAAAGATTATTTATGTGCAAGTGCAAACAAGTATAATAAAATATAACTGGAAACACTGGTAACAATAATGTACCTTAAATACATATAAACATAGTAAAAAAACAGCTATCAGTACAATCTTTGTAACAAAAAATATTGAAAAAATTGGACCCTTATTTTCTTTGCACCCCCTCCACGCACCCTAGCACGCAATCACTCACTCCGCTCCCACACCATTTTCCCTTTAAATGGGGGTGTTTCCAGCTGTTGTCAGCGGGAACGCCCCCGACATCAGGGGGACCTTCCACTGACGTCAGTGGGAACTCCCACCGATGTCACGGGACCATCCACTGACATCAGTGGGCAGTCCTGGCCATGTCCCGCAAGGAAAGGCTCCGGATAGCCGGAGCCCAGAAGCTCCCAGGTATGTTTGAAAGGTCCTCTCTCCCGTATTCTTCCCCAGAGTCCCTTTGTTCATTCACTAAGGCACACCTCTCTTTTCCTTCCTCCCTGTAGTTCAGGTATAGATCAAATAAACAACACATGTAAACAACACTTGTGTGTATAGCATTGCAGGTATAGTCCAACAGAATAACACACAAACCCAGCTGTCACGTTTCACCATGCGCTAGCTGGACTTGTTCAAACTTTGTTTTTCCATTTTCATTTGCCGACCACTAGTGGCCGCCCTGGCCATTCAGGACCTCTCAGACCAATTATCAGGCCCAGCTGCAGTGGCTTACCTGATCAAGTCAGCCTTGATAAACCTGCCCAGCCCTGCAGTCTGGGCCTTGACATTGAAGTTGGAGGACTACCTGTGTGGTTCCTGCCTTGTTCCTGTACCTGCCTTGTTCCTGTACCTGCCTTGTTCCTGTACCTGCCTTGTTCCTGTACCTGCCTTGTTCCTGTACCTGCCTTGTTCCTGTACCTGCCTTGTTCCTGTACCTGCCTTGTTCCTGTACCTGCCTTGTTCCTGTACCTGCCTTGTTCCTGTACCTGCCTTGTTCCTGTACCTGCCTTGTTCCTGTACCTGCCTTGTTCCTGTACCTGCCTTGTTCCTGTACCTGCCTTGTTCCTGTACCTAATGTTTGGTTCCTGATTTGTTCCAGAACCTGCCTTGTTCCAGAACCTGCCTTGTTCCAGAACCTGCCTTGTTCCAGAACCTGCCTTGTTCCAGAACCTGCCTTGTTCCAGAACCTGCCGTGTTCCAGAACCTGCCGTGTTCCTGAGTTGTGGCCAGCGCCCCACTAAGTGGACTCCCAATAGGAGTGCCCTGCATCGCGACTCCCAGGATGACTGCCCACTAGGGGACTACCCTGGTTGAGTGCCCTGCAAGTGGGCTTCAAGCCGTGTGCCCTGCAAGTGGGCTTCAAGCCGTGTGCCCCGCAAGTGGGCTTCAAGCCGTGTGCCCCGCAAGTGGGCTTATCTGCCGTGTGCCCCGCAAGTGGGCTTATCTGCCGTGTGCCCCGCAAGTGGGCTTATCTGCCGTGTGCCCCGCAAGTGGGCTTATCTGCCGTGTGCCCCGCAAGTGGGCTTATCTGCCGTGTGCCCCGCAAGTGGGCTTATCTGCCGTGTGCCCCGCAAGTGGGCTTATCTGCCGTGTGCCCTGCAAGTGGGCAATCTGCCGTGTTCCTGAGTTGTGGCCAGCGCCCCACTAAGTGGACTCCCAATAGGAGTGCCCTGCATCGCGACTCCCAGGATGACTGCCCACTAGCGGACTACCCTGGTTGAGTGCCCTGCAAGTGGGCAACCTGCCGTGTGCCCTGCAAGTGGGCAACCTGCCGTGTGCCCTGCAAGTGGGCTTATCTGCCATGTGCCTTGTTCCAGTACCTGCCGTGTTCCTGAGTTGCGGCCAGCGCCCCACTAAGTGGACTCCCAATAGGAGTGCCCTTCATCGCGACTCCCAGGATGACTGCCCACTAGCGGACTACCCTGGTTGAGTGCCCTGCAAGTGGGCAACCTGCCGTGTGCCCCGCAAGTGGGCTTATCTGCCGTGTGCCCCGCAAGTGGGCTTATCTGCCGTGTGCCCCGCAAGAGGGCTTATCTGCCGTGTGCCCCGCAAGTGGGCTTCCTGCCAAGTCGAGTGACTTTCTTTGTTTATCTTGATGTACCATCACATTCAATACAACTCTTAATCCAGATCTGTTGTCTGTGGTTTATTCCTGCGCCTGTCTGTAACAACCCCAGACCATAATGCATCGTGGGGTACAGGCAGAGCCCCTCGTATCCCCTGCACCTGGGCTCCTTATCAACCTGTGTCCTCGGTTCGTGACACCAGCTTTGCAGGTATAGATCAACTGGAGATCACATGTAAACTCAGCACTGAAGGCATAGATCAAATAAACAACACATGGAAACAGCATTGCAGGTATAGATCAACTAAATAAGATATACAAACCCTGTATTTGCAGGTATACATACATAATGTATGGAAACATAGCATAGCAGATATAGATCAACAGAATAACACACAAATCTGGCTTTGAAGGTATAGATTAACTGGAAATCACATATAAACTCAGCATTAAAGGTACAGATAATAAAACCTAAATTATAGGCATAGATCACATGTTGCACACTCCCAAAAGGCCAGCCCTGGTGCACACATAGAACAAGCACCCAGATTACACACACAAATTTCAGCTCAGCCTGAGCCATCTATGTCCCCAAACAGCCTGCCCTGAGCCATTTTTGTCCCCAAACAGCCTGCCCTGTGCCATCTTTGTCCATAAACACCCTGCCTGTGCCATCTTTGTCCCATAAACACCCTGCTCATGCCATCTTGGTCCCCAAAGCTCAAAAACCTGCTTGTGCCATCTTTGCCTTTCCCCAAATCTCTTATACATCTATGATACACACAAAACACTTATACAGTCACTCATTCACTCTTTTCACAATTCCTTCACACAATTATTAATTCTCTCACTCATTCACACAAATCATTTACACATATTCATCAATGCATTCTCACAATTCATCGACACGATAATTTATTAATTATCTCACCCATTCACAGAATTCAGCCACACAATACTTCATTCATTATCTTACTCGCCGCACTGTGACTAAGGCCTCGCGTTCCCACCACCGCAGTCAGGGCAGTGGTAGGGAGAGGAGGAGACAAAGGGGGCCAAGTGGTTGCTGAAAACTTTTTCATGTGCGACCACTCGCTGCCCCTCTCTCTCCTGCCGGCTGGGTGCTGTGTACCCCATGCACCCGCCTCGGTGCGGCCCTGGCCTTGGTGATAGGATGGCCAGATGGTGCCCGTGCTGCCATGGCGCCCTGTGCGGCTGCACAGCTCGCACACCCCAAAGGGCGGCCCTGACCCCCTGAATGTCATTTAGAATAAAAAAAGGCCCCCCCGAATTTCATCCAAACCAATGGTCAGGAAACAAAATTTGTTGCCCAAAAACAAGCACTGCAAAAACAAAACAAAAACTTCGGTCAAAGAGATTTTGCTCGCCCTGCACAAGTCTAATAGTACTATACCCCACTGCTGATTTTTTCTTTCTAGAATACCTTGAATAATTTTTAGAAAATCTATTTTATTTATTGTAGTTTGGAGTAGCCATATTAGTCCGGTGTATAAGAATGCAGAATCTTGTAATACCTTTTTTATTGGACAGTATTTAAAATAATAGACGAGCTTTCAGGAGTCCTCCGTTTATCAAGTCAAAAGCATTTCTAAAGGGAGGACTCCTGAAAGCTTGTCTATTATTTTAAATATTATCAGTCCAATAAAAAAGGTATTGCAAGATTCTGCAACATTCTATTTTATTTATGAAATGATGATAGATGTACAATGGGTATTTGTGAAGAACCATGTCTGATCTTCACTGTTATTATTATTATATTTATTTGTACCTTGTTTGAATGTGGCTGCAGCTCCAGCCTTCAAAGAGACGATCCTATAATCTGGCTGGGGCTCTTAATCAGCCAGCACAGCCCTGTCTGCCCAGACGACACCCGCACTACAGGGGGGATAACACAGGTGGGGGAAACCCATTGTATCCCTTAATCCCCTCACCTGATACATCCCCTGTATCCTCATGGGATTTGTGAGGGGATGTGGCTGATAGGATTGGGGGTTGGGTTCGGTGCACAGTGAATGGAGATTGTATATAAATTCTGTGTGTTTGTAATAAAGAGAGTTCTGTTTTTAACCTCAAAGCATGAAGTCCTGTCTCATGATTGAGGGAAGTGCTGGTCTGTGACTGCTTTCTTCGGACAGCCACAGCATGTCGGATGTGTCCAGTCTGGGGCACAGGACGATCCGTCACAGTATTTTTTCATAGGTTAAAGAATGTGTCATTTTGAATATATGTCTTTTGCATACATTAAAAACCTGTGTATAATATAAAAGTGTGCTGAATTTTGCTGCTGTTGCAATATAAACACAGCACAGTGGTGACAAGGTTACATGCTAATTGCAAAAGCACAGCAAAAAGGTACAGATTCGTTATCTTGACAGGGTGAGATTGTGATTAATCTTCCTTGCCTTCAATGGCCATGTATTCTCGGTGGAACCACTGCCTATTTTTTGATTTCTGTAAATCTCTGAATTCACCCTGGGAGTGGTGAAGCCTGCTGACTGTGGAGCTCAGGCTGTTCAATCCCACTAAAATCCCACCAAGGGGCCAATGTGCTATTCTAGAATAGACACACAATCTGAGAGAGGAATGTACTGCTCTTTATGATTCTCCTGCTGGGACTGTGTTGCTAGATTCCTGTTTCAGCAAAAATGCGTGAATGTGTATTGCAGTTGGTATATTGCAATCAGGGTCCAATCATGATCATCAGTGGCAACGGTTTACATGCCTATATTTGTGTACCTCCTGTATGCACTACACTGCTAATTCTGCAGTGGATAATATCTCATGTGAAAGGCAGGTACAAAGAGTGAAAGGAAACAGAAACAGAAGAAATAAAGAAAGCACAAATTAGAAAGATGCCTTCCAATGATGTAGTATGTAAGAATAATATGCATTTGGCCTTGGTTGAGGTAGGTATAACTGGACTGGGGAAGATAGATTTAATGGCACTTTATTTTTATTTATTTTATGTAGCCCCCTGACATTTACATACCTTGTAAGATATCTCTATTCTATGCAGTGTCATCAGCACCATAGGACTGTGCTCTCACACAGTCCTGCAGCTTGCTATGCACAAAGAAGGAATCCGTAGTGAGATTAAGCTGGATATCCAACCCATGGAGATCCAATACGTAGCTGGTTTCTCCTTTGCAGCTATAACAGCTCCCATTCTTCTTCTCAAAGTTGGAAGCATAGTATGGTTCAAAATTTCTTTGTATGTCCCCTTCAGCATGTCAAGACGTTTTGGACAATGCTATGCTTCCAATATTGTGGAACCAGTTTGGTGAAGGCCCCTTTTTTATTCCAGCATGACTGTGCCTCAGTGCACCAAGCAAGGTCCATAAAGACATGGTTGGGTGAGTTTGGAGTGGAAGAAGTTTAATTCCATCCTTTGGAATGAACTGGAACAGACATTGAGAGCCAGACCTCCTCGACCAACATCAGTACCTGAGCTAACAAATGCTCTGCAGGATGGATGGGCAAAAGTTCCCACGGAAACACTAAAAAATCTTGTTGAAAATCTTCCCAGAACAGTGGAAGCTGTTATAGCTGCAATTATGTACCAGAACTAGGGCTGCAGAGGACTTTTAACACCAACTTCAGTTGTGTTTACCTAATAAAACCAGGGTTCCCAAATGAACTCCCTCTCCATAACCACCTCTGCCCACCATGAGCTAGGGGACCTGGAATGGCATGTTCTATGTTCACCAGACTACATCTTTACAGGTGGTCCCAGAGTCAGGTGCAATGGGAATAATCCTATCATCCCAATGTACCGTTGAATACAAGAACTGTGTGTGTTTTTTGTTCCATCATATGTTAATTGCATTTACTGTGTATAAATACCTGTATGTGTGTCTACTAAAGCCAGCTCTGATCTCACCTCAACATTAGTCCTGCCTGACGCTGAGTTGGGCTGCTATAATAACTTACTGTCCTTTTTAGGACAGTACATGCGCTGAATACGCTAAGCTAAGGCTTGGTACAGAGCCAACGCAGTTCTGGTGCAGCAACATCCCCCTTCTCTCTACAACTCTGGTTCTGTCTGTGCTGAAGGGGTAAACCACCTGGGTCCCGGCAAAAGAAGGCACATTTTGGTGTCGTCCCGTCACACTCTCATCACCCAGCAGCTGTAGAATTGCAAGTAAAATATCAAAATAAAACTTCAGATAAAGAACCCCAATAGTAAAGTGTGAGCAGTCCAGGATGCAAGTGTTCCCATAGCCAGCACTCCTCAAGAATTGGGGGGGAGGGGGCAAAGTAAAAGCAATTAGGGGATCATACCTGCAGGTGTCTGTCTCATATGGGGCTATGCAGAGGCGTATCTAGGGTATGGCACCTATGGCTCGTGCCATAGGCACCATTTGAAGGGGGCGCCTGAGAGAGGGGCCTAGCAACCGCTCGGCGCCCCTCATTCTCCTCCACGAGGCCTCTACCTCAGTCCCGGTGCCGACATTTCGTGCTGAGCCCCATAATATGACGTCACATTTCGGCGCTCAGTAGTGAAGCAGCGGGCACCAGCGAGTGGCTTTTAAACGCTGTCTTTTTTTTGATGCGGAGGAGAGAGAGGGGCGCCTGGCAACTGCTCGGTGCCCCTCGTTCTCCCCCACATCAAAAAAATAAAAAAAAAGACAGTGTTTAAAAGCCGCTCGCTGGTGCCCGCTGCTTCACTGCTGAGCGCCGAAATATGATGTCATATTACGGCGCTCAGCAGTGAAGCAGCGGGCACTGCAGCAGTGCAGGAAGACAGAAGCTTTGTGCTCCCGTTGCTGGACCTCAAGGTGAGAGACCTACAAAGGGGGAGAGGGGTTAGAATGTGATAAGGGAGGGAGAGGGGTTAGAAAGTGATAAGGAAGGGAGAGGGGTTAGAAAGTGATAAGGGAAGGAGCGGATATGGAAAGTGATAAGGGAAGGAGAGGGGTTAGAAAGTGATAAGGGAAGGGGGTAGATGTAAGTAAAGAGTGTGAATTAATGTATGGATGCGTTGAGTGAATGAGGGAGAGTATGAGTTAATATGTGAATGTATTGTCTGAATGAGGGAGAGCATGAGTTAATATGTGGATGAGTTGTCTGTATGAGGGAGAGCATGAGCTAATATGCGGATGAGTTGTCTGTATGAGGGAGAGCATGAGTTAATATGTGGATGAGTTGTCTAAATGAAGGAGAGCATGAGTTGTCTGAATGAGGGTGAGCATGAGTTGTCTGAATGAGGGTGAGCATGAGTTGTCTGAATGAGTGAGAGTATGAGTTAATATGTGGATGAATTTCTGAATGAGGGAGAGCATGAGTTAATGTGTGGATGAGTTGTCTGAATGAGGGAGAGCATGAGTTAATGTGTGGATGAGTTGTCTGAATTAAATTGTGAATTAGTGAGTGACTGTAAAAGTGTTTGTGTGTATCATAGATGTATAATTGTGGAAGGGCAAAGATGGCACTAGCAGGAGGTTTGAGTCTTTGGGACCAAGATGGCACAAGCACGGTGTATATGGGACAAAGATGGCACAGGCTGGACTGTTTGGGGACAAAGTTGACTTGTGCTGGGCTATTTGGGGACAAAGATGGCAAATCTTATGTGTGTGATCTGGGTGCTGGTCAGGTGTGGTGTGGTCTATGCCTGTAATTTAGGGGGTTTTAAATATACCTTTAATGCCGTGTTTTATGTGAATTCCAATTGATCTATACCTGCAAAGCTGGGTTTTTCTGTAGATCCATATCTGCTATGCTATGTTTCCATACATTATTTATGTATACCTGCAAATACAGGGTTAATATGTCTTATTCAGTTGATTAATACCTGCGATGCTGTTTCCATGTATTTATTTGATCTATACCTGCGATGCTACGTTTCATATATTATTGTATACCTGCAAATACAGGATTTGTATGACTGATTGTGTTTATTTGATATATACCTTCAGTGCTGAGATCACAAGTGAATTTCAATTGATCTGGGTTTGTGTGTTGATCTATACCTGCTATCGGCAGCAGGGACTAATATTTATATATATATATATATATATATATATATATATATGGGCAGCAGGGGCTAGTAAATGGGTTTTAGATATGTGGACAGGGGCGCAATTTCAGTGCTTGCCATAGGCGCTATTTTCAGTAGATACGCCTCTGGGGCTATGTTCCTCAGGGAGGGAGATGGTTGTGCTTGTTGCAAAGCAGAAAATTTGGTGGTTTAACTTCAGTGGCACAGTCATATAGCAACATATACAGTATATAAAAACAGTAACACACAATAGTCACTTGTAGTCTTACGGTTATAGATACATTCCAACCTCCATATATTTCACATATAATGCATATGAAAGCTGAGCAGTACTTAAGAGTTACTTTTTCCAGCAAAGGCATAGAATGATTGATGAGAATTCTCTCTATACATGAGTTTCCACCCCACCAACCCATGTTAGCATACACATTTGGTGTTTTCATTGATTTGAATTGGAATTATTTACTACATGGTAACTGGCTGAAGCTTAAGTTAAGAAGAATCACACAAAAAAACAAGAGGTTGTTTCTGAACATATCTGCAGCTGAAATAGTTTAAACACTGTTTAATATTAGTAATGTAAATTAGTGCAGAACATAAAATGTGCTTAATATCCCTTAATGTTTATTGAGATAGTTTGTCATCTAACTGATGCTACACCACGATTGAAGCCATGCACACTGGTCCACGTAGAGTTGACAATAAGATACTTTGTGCAGGACAGGGCTGGTGACAATGAGGCAGCACTGGCACTTTAATGCAAGCGGCAGTCTTTGATGTAAATGTCACCAATGGATAGATATGAGAGGCAGTATGCAGCATGCAGCAGGACATAACCAGCCAGTGGCCATACACTGTAGCGCATAATCTCTTGTATATGATGCAATATGATTGGCTATCATTGTACACATTGCTAATTTATCCCTTCGCCTGGAATTATGATATATGACACAAATTATTTGCATAAAATGCCATCAAGGGAGGAGTTTCTGTTTTGAAGCCATGTAATCAAATATTGGACCTTCCATATCATGCTGATCTAATATAGTCCCTGAGCCCTGGTTTTCCTACACAGTATGTAAAGGGTGTAAGATACACTGAAGTATTTGACAAGGTTATAATTTTGAAAGTTTTTCAGGTGCATGCTCATCATTTGGAGGCTTTTTTCTACCACTCTCCCACAAGGATGATATGTGAATCTCTAACATTGGCTTCCACATCTCATTTTCTATGACAGTTTAATTACTTTGGGCCTGTGTGCTGGCTCCGAGAAGCATGGGCTCTCACTTCGCTTGTCCATTAGTTTTTAATTAAACTCTTTAATTCTATTTATGCTGTCACTGACTGATTAACAGTTTGCCAGAGCTGACATAAAAGAAATAAAGAGCACCTGGAGGATTACAGGCTGGTTGTCACTGCACAGGCGGTTGCAGAAAGAGGTGAGTACATTCATTAGTCCTACCCCTCTACATCATACTGTCAGACCCATCTTTTCTTACAGTCATAGTCGGCTAGGTGTATTTGGGTGTAAACAGATATTAGTATGAGATTACAAGGAGTGAAAACTAGACTGTATTTTTTTTAAATGTAAAACATTAGTATAATATATATTTTTTTTTACCTCAAAAGGTATATAAGGAATCTAGTGAGAATACATATATCTATATATATAGTATGTATTACATTGGGACAGTGATGTTTACAAAATAGAAGTCAGGATGCAAAAGATGTGAAAAATATTTAAAATAAAAAATGTTTAACATTTTCAGCACCAAAGACACTGGACTAAACATCGGTATATGATTCATATCACACTTAATTTTAGGACATTTCTTGTTTATTCATTCTTCTCATGAAACAGGGTACACTTTGTTTGTCTAAAGGTATTTATGATTTGTTTAACAATGCCATTATCCCTCTCCCTCCTCTCCCCCTCCAAATTATTTTCACACTGGCTAAACTAAATTATGACCACCTTAAATTGTTGTATATATATCAGTATTTATAGTTATTCTAGACCCATGCACTGCTGTCCATATCTTAGTTAGATGTTGTATGGTTAGCATTGCTTTCTACTTGAAAGACGGAGGTTGATACTAATTTCTTTTACATCCACCCTACAAGACTAACATGGCTATTCCTAGCTACACATATTTTTAATGTGAATTCACAACAAAATGTGCCAGCTACTTGTAGTTTATGGCTTTCATACATTTTATTTTTTTTGGACAAATAATATTCTGACCATTTTACAAGGTTTATTCTTTAGGGAATGTGTGATGAAATAAAACATTATAAAAATTGTTATATTATTTGTATACCACTCAGTACACAGCAGAGTACACCAGTCCAGAAGCAAGGGAAAACACACACTTTATTCAGATAACACAGGGATTGAAAGACAGACAAAGGCAAAAGGATATTAACATAGATAAACATACTAACCAGTAGACTTCAGATTAGTATGAATAGTACATTCAGATTAGAGGTCTTTCTTTTAACAACTGCACGGAGAACCTTTACAATCTGAATCTCCCACATTACATTACATATATCGGTAATTATATATATACGGATTTCTTGTGTTTTCTCCTATTTGATTTTATGGACTGTTTTGTAACTTGTACTCTGTATGTCATTTATTTCTGTATGTGTGTACACAGCACTGTGAAATCTTTTGTCAGATTAAATGTTTAATTAATCAGCTCGTGTCTTTGCTCTCTAATTAATATGAACTCACTCTTCTGCGGGATGTTACCAAAGGGTTAATTATATATATGTCTGATTAGTAAAGTAAGGTTGGTATACTATAATTCTAATGTGTTTGGGGTAACCTAAGACGCCCGGATATAAAGTCTTGGTGGTGGCAGCAAATTGTGTACTAGGGGTATAGTGTAGGAGGGATTGCTAGGGTTAATTTAGTGGTTGCTGGGACTAACAACAGGTAACCAGGGATCTGGTGTCATTAACCCTTTCTCAACTGGGCCTGTAGCCCGTGTTCATGACATAACCCACTTCAAAAAAGAGTATGCAAAAGCAACTCGAGAGGTCGGGAGAGAGGGAGGCCGATAAGTAGGTTGTTGCAGTAGTCTAGACGGGAGATTACAAGGGAGTGGATTAGTTGTTTTGTCGTGCTGGCAGTCAGGGATGGACGGATTTTGGGAATGTTGCGTAGTTGGTTGTGGCAGGATTTAGAGAGTGATTTGATGTGAGGGATACAAGATAGGTTTGAGTCTAGGGTCAGGGCCGGCCCAAGGCAAAATGCCGCCTGGGGCGAATTTTAAAATGCCGCCCCCCCCTTATCTACCCTTCATCCCCCCCCCCCTGCCACCCCCCCCATTATCTACCCTTCCTCTCCCTCCGTCCCTGCCGCCCCCCCCCATTATCTACCCTTCCTCTCCCTCCGTCCCCCCCCCCCTTGTACTTACCTTTCAGCAGTCCTGCGGCAAGTCTCCCTGTTCGGTCTCGGTGCCGGCTTGTAATGCTGAGCGCCGGAAATCTTCCGGCACTCAGCATTACAAGCCAGCACCGAGACCGAACAGGGAGACTCGCCGCAGAGGAGAGAGAGAGAGGGGCGCCGAGCGGGTACTGACAGCTTGGTAAGAGAATACCACTCGGCGCCCCTTTTTTCTCTTTCGGGTCACTCCGAAGCAGCGGACTTGTGGTGAAGGAGAATAGAAAGGTGAGAGAGAGGAATATAGTTAGAGGGAGGGATTATAAAGAGCTCAGTCTTAGACATATTTATCTTGAGGTGGTGAGAGGCCATCCAGGAAGAGATACCAGATAGGCAGATATCTGAGAGAGGACAGATGCAGAGAGATTGGGGGTGGAGAGATAGATTTGTGTGTCGTCTGCATAGAGGTGGTATTTGCAGCCAAAGCCGTTTTCAAAGTGAGGAAGTGTAGATGGAGAATAGTAGAGGACCCAGGACAGAACCCTGAGGTACTCCAACAGAGGCATTGA
The DNA here is from genome assembly GCA_023333645.1 of Sceloporus occidentalis. Taxonomy (NCBI): domain Eukaryota; kingdom Metazoa; phylum Chordata; class Lepidosauria; order Squamata; family Phrynosomatidae; genus Sceloporus; species Sceloporus occidentalis. Next base: position 1,003,849 of record JALMGF010000152.1, read on the forward strand.
AGAGGAGGAGTCGCCCACAAAAGACACAGAGAAGGATCTGTTGGAAAGATACAAGTTAATCCAGGAGACCAAGAGAGCTGAGAGTCTGTAGGAGAAGGGGGTGGAAGACTGTGTCAAAAGCAGCAGAGAGGTTAAGTAAGATTAGGATAGAGTAGTGGCCATTGTTTCTAACAGATAGAAGGTCGCTTGTGACCTTGGTGAGAGCAGTTTCAGTGGTTGGGGGGGAAGAAGCGGAGAGGAGGAGGAACATGGATATGGAATATTGTTGCATATGGATTGTGGTGCACTAAAGGCAGATAAGGGAGGTGGTGTGGGTGGGGTGAGGGGAGAGTGGAAGGTGGAAAAAAGTTGTTTGGGGTTGGAGGAAAGAGATGAAATGAGGGAAGAAAGTATGTTTGTTTAGCTAGCTGAAGGGCAGATGTGTAAGCGTGGAGGATGAACTTGTAGTGGTTGTAGTCAGTTTTGGTGCGAGATTTCCTCCAGACACACTCAGCAGTGCGGGAGCATTTTTGTAAATAGCGCGTCTGCCTTGAGTGCCAGGGCTGAAGCTGACAATGTGGAGGTTTGCGAAGTTGAGGGGGAGCAAGTGTGTCAAGTGCAGTTGATAGAGTGTTGTTATAGTGTGCTGTGGCAAGGTCAGGACAGGTAATAGTAGAAGTCTGAGAAATACCAAGTTGAATCAGATTAGAAAATTGGAGAGGATCAACATTGTGCAGATTTCTACAGGTGCGGAGGCGAGGAGGGGAAGTAGGTTTAGGTGTTAGTGTAAGATTGTAGGTGAGGAGATGGTGATTGGAAATGGGGAAGGGGGCGACAGGTGAACTCTGATATGGATCAGAGATTACAAAATACCATGTCAATACAGTGTCCATCACGGTGAGTAAGGCATAGAGAAGATTGTAGGAGACCAAAGGAGGATGTGAGAGAAAGAAGTTTAGAGGCAGCAGGGGAGGGTGGGTTATCGATGGGGATATTGAAATCACCAAGGATTATGGTTGGGATGTTATCCAGGAACTGTCCAGGAGGGCGATATATGACTGCCACTCTGAGAAAGAGAGGGGAAAACAGACGTATGGAGTGAACTTCGAAGGAGGAGAATGACAGAAAGGGAAGGTGCAGGAGGGAAGAGCAGGAGCAGGAGGGAAGAGCAGGATTCCAACACCGCCTCCATGTGTCTAGCCTGGCCTAGGAGTGTGGAAGCGGTGTCAGAAAAGGAAAGCCAGGTTTTGGTAATGGCTAGGAGGTTGAAAGAGTTTGTGACAAATAGATTGTGCACGCCTGTGAGTTTGTTACAGACCAAGCGAGCATTCCAGAGGGCACAGGAAAATAATGGGTATGAGAGCTGTGGTTTTAAGATACTTGTTAGTGCGAGACCTGTTGTCACAAACTATACTTACCCGTGCAGCGGGTAGCCGTGTACCCGCTGCTCGACACGTCCTCCAGCAACGCGGTCTGCAGGGTTCCTGACGGGGGCTTCGCGCATGCGCAAAAGCCGGTTCTCTTAAAGGAACCGCATCCCGGAAATTGGGCAGGTATCAGGGGGCTTCTGGGACTACTTAAACAACTTTGCCAACCTGCCCCTCACCAGTTATGCACATCTGCCCCAGGCTTGCCACTCTGCCCCCTGATATGCCTTTTAACCCCCTATATGCCCCTCTGCCTCCAGAAATGCCTTATACCCCTATACGCCACTCTGCCGTATAGGGGTTAAAATGCATATCATGGGATAGAGTGGCATATAGGGGGTTAAAAGGCATTTCTGGAGACAGAGTGGCATAAAGGGGGTTAAAAGGCATATCGTGGGGCACTCTACCTCCTGATTGGGGACAGAGGTGACACTGAGAGGGGCTCATTGGGGACAGAGATTACATGGGGGGATGAAAGGGGACAGAGGTGGCACTGGGGAGCTGAACTTGTAAACACATACAGACACAGAGATTTCTTTTTTTTGTTGAATCATTTAAAAATAATTGAAAAAAGCATTATGTTGTTTGTCCCCCACGGACACACTTACATACACACACATACCGATTGTTTTTGTTTTGAGATAAGGATGGTGTGGGGATCATTATGGGGCTTGGTGCAATAGGATATGGTGATTAGTTTTAGCAAAAAGGCGAAGAGAAGGAGCAAGATAGAACATATTGTATCAGTGTGATTAGTGAAGGTTACCTGTTAGTGTTTGCCTTACCTCCCTCCGGTTTCTAACTCCAGGTGTTAACTCCTGCTTGCCACTTAGAAACAGCGCCATCATACCAGTTAAATTTGATTTGAATTTCGGGATAAAACAGTCGGATCATACCAGTAAAATATGATTAGAATTTCGGGATAAAACAGTCGGATCATACCAGTAAAATATGATTAGAATTTCGGGATAAAACAGTCGGATCATACCAGTAAAATATGATTAGAATTTTGGGATAAAACAGTCGGATCATACCAGTACAATATGATTAGAATTTCGGGATAAAACAGTTGGATCATACCAGTTAAAGATGGCATATCAGGGGGCAGAGTGGCAAATCAGTAATTGCTGACTGCCCTGTTTAATTAATTATTTGTTCAGGTATTCCACTTTATGCCTTACCCTGTCTGTATTCTACCTCATTGCTGACTGCCCTGTTTAATTAATTATTTGTTCAGGTATTCCACCCCTAGCATCTGCACCATCCCTTTGTTTGTCCTTTGATCTGTGTATATTGAATTATTAGTACCCTGTTAGTTATAACTCCCTCTCCCCCATGTGTCTGTGATTTTATTGTGGGGCAATTAATCAATTGGTAAATACCTAACAAGCAGCCATCCCTTTATCAGTAGTGACATTGGAGGCACAAGCCTCTTAGAGGCACAGGCCACATTCCATCTGTGTACCACTTTCGATCCAAGTGCCAGTTTTTACTAAGTGCCACTATCTGGGAGTTGGCCAAGGGAGTTCAACAAGGAAGGACAGAGAAGACCTGGGAGACGCCCTGCAACCTATACTCCACGGAACTGCCTGATTTGTCAAGTGCTACCTACTGCTTACTGTCTTTGCTCCACTTCCATTCCATTCTATCACCATGTTTCTCCGATTACCATGTTCAGAATCCTCTTGTTCCTCCTTTCTCTTTCCTCTATTGTTTGTAAAATCATTATCTCTCTCCAGCCACCTCACACTATGTCTGTATTGCACCGTCATTACTTTCTTCTCCCCTTTTCTCCTCCCAAGCACTTCTCAACTTCACCTCCTCCCTTTCCCCACCTCCCCTCACCCCCAGAAATCTCTCCGCTCACACCACCTCCTCTTCTACTTCTTATAGCTGCTGGGGATGTCTCCCCAAACCCTGGGCCTCTTTTGGTGCTCTCTTTCCCATCCTCGCCCAGTCAACATTCCAGAAAGAATGCACGTTCTGTCTGTAACAAACTAACAGCCCTACAGACACTTTGTCTCTAGTTCCTTACGCCTTCTCGCTCTAACTGAAACCTGGCTAACCTCTTCTAACACTGCCTCTCCCGCTGCTCTTTCCTATGGTGGCCTATACCTCAATCACACTCCCAGACCTGATGACAGGTAGGGTGGAGGGGTAGGTTTCCTACTCTTCCCTACTTGTTCTTATCAACCTATTCCCTCTGCCCCATCACTGTCTTTCTCCTCATTTGAAGTCCATGCTATCCGACTATTTCATCCCATCTCCATACGCATTGCTGTTATATATCGCTCCCCTGGCCCGGCTAACATCTTTCTTGATCGCTTCTCCTCATGGCTTCCTCTTTTCCTCTCCTCTGATGTTCCTTCTGTTGTCCTTGGGGATTTCAAAATCCCAGTTCACACCCCATTGAGCCCAATGGCTTCAAAATTTACTCCCTCTCCTCTCTCCAATATCAAACATATCATGCCCTAACAACACTACCTCTGTCTATAACTCCACTTTCACATCTGCTTTTGAGCACGTAGCACCAGTTACTACTCACACTTCACGACATTCACGTTTCCAATCCTGGCACACGACTGTAACCCGACACCTACGACGATGTTCCCGCGCTTCTGAACGTAGTTGGTGAAAGCCTTATTCCATGTCTGACTTTCTGCACTATAAATTAATGCTACGTTCTCTGCTCTCAACCTTGCTACAAAAACCTACTTCACCTTCCCGATCTCCTCCCTGTCTCACAACCCTAAACGACTCTTTAATACTTTCAATTCCCTGCTTTGACCTATCCCTACTACCCCTTCCACTAACCTTAAAGCATCTGACTTTGCCACATTCTTCAATAATAAAATTCAAACTATCAGCGATGACATATCCGCTTAGTCATCACCCTGCCCTCACGCTCACTCTGACTATGCGCCATCCTACCCTCTGACCTCTTCTCCCTTCACTACATTAACTAATTTCTCTGCTGTCACTGAAGAGAAGGTACATTCTCTTCTTCTTTCCTCTTGTCCAACCCCATGCTAATCCTACTGGACCTTTCTGCTGCTTTTGACACTGTGGTCCACCCTCTTCTCCTTCAAATGCTTCATGATCTTGGCCTCCGTGACACTGCTCTATCCTGGCTCACTTCCTACCTGTCTGATTGTACCTTCAGTGTCTCTGTCTCCAGTAACACTTCCCCTCCCTCTCTCAGTTGGGGTACCCTAAGGCTCAGTTTTAGGACCCCTTCTGTTCTCTCTTTACACTTCCTCCCTTGGCAAACTGATCTCATCCCTTGGCTTTCAATACCACAGGATGAGACGCTGATGACACCCAGATCTATCTATTAGGGCTGCAACAACTAATCGATAAAATCGATAATAATCGATAACGAAAATCATTGCCACCGAATTTCATTATCGATTAGTTGAATCGATTTTTATCGATTATAAAATGAGGGTTTTTTTCAAAGCAAATGCTCTGAAAAATACCCCTCGTTTTATAATACGTTTAAGTGTGACTCCCAGCAGCAGTTCCTACATACCAGTTCCTCCCTGCAGTCACTGCCGATTGGCCTGCCCACTTCCTTCTTCCAGTCACTGCCGATTGGCTGCAAGGAGGGACAGGGAGAAAGAAAGGGGCGGAACCAAAGTACTGATTGGCCCCGCCCATTTCCTATAGCGTCCACATAGCTCAAGAACTCATCTAACTGGTGAGTATAAAATTAATATTTGGGCTGCTGAAAGTTAGGGGCAGTTATAGTTAATGGGGTGTTTAGGGTTAATTTAGGGACAGTTATAGTTAGTGGGGTGTTTAGGATTAATTTAGGGGCAGTTATAGTTAGTGGGGTGTTTAGGGGCAGTTGTGGTTGATGGGGCCTTTTGGGTTAATTTAGGGGCAGTTGTGGTTAATTGGGTCGTCAGGGTTAATTTAGGGGCAGTTGTGGTTGATGGGGTCTTCAGGGTTAATTTAAGGGCAGTTGTGGTTGATGGGGCCTTCAGGATTAATTTAGGGGCAGTTATGGTTAATGGGTTCTTCTCTTCAGGGTTAATTTAATGCTGAGGACTGAGGGTTGATTTAATTAATTTAGTAAGGTTAACTTAAGGTGCAGTTAGAGGTAAAGGGGGGCAAACTGAGAGGAATCTAAATTCTGGGGGCAGTGAAGATTAACCCTGTATTTATTTATAAAAATATTGTGCCTGTGAATGAGTCTGCAAATCTATGAGGGCACTATGGCATATCAGGGGGGTATATGGCATACCTTGGGAGGATGGAGTGACATATCTGGGGGTATAAGGCATGTAGGGTATATAAGGCAAAAGTGGAGAGGGCAGTGTGGCATATCTGGGAGGCAGTGTGGCAAGCCTGGGCTCAAATGTGCATAACTGGAGGGGCAGGTAGGAAAATAAAAACAAGAAATGCATTTTTATCAAAGTTTTTTTATTCTGCTGTTTGTTTTTAACATCCTACATTGCTTTATTAAATTATTTTAAATAAATGAAAAATTTAAATTTTTTTATCTGATTAATCTAAAAAATAATCGGCCAACTAATCGATTATAAAATAAACGTTAGTTGCAGCCCTACTATCTATCCTCCCCTGATCGTTCTCACTCTGTCTTAGATCATGTAACTAACTACCTTGCATCTGTCTCTACCTGTATGTCTGCACGTTTCTTGAAACGTAACCTCTACAAAATTGAGCTCCTCATCTTCCCTCCTTCCAATGCTGAGATTCCCCCATCAATTTCCCTCAGGTATTGATCAACTGAATAAGACATACAAACCCTGCGTCACGGAACTGGATAGTCCCACCAACTCCCTCCGCTGACTTGTGGTCCCTTAGCCTGGGACAATACATTCTTTCCTGGATTTCCAGTCATTAGACCGAGACTCAGTGTAGGGTATAACCAAAACGAAGACTACTTTATTTTTCACACACAACATGGCTGGATATAGCCAGCAAATCATACATTAACATAAATCAAGATATTGGGATACAAACCGCCCCCTTAATCTGCCTCCCAGAGACAACAGGGTAAGTAAAGGGATTAACAATACAATGGGGTCCACACCTCTACTATCTATTACTGGCCGAAATCAGTTCCAAGGTTTGGCCGGGGGATGGGTGGGGGCAACATAGTAGTACACCCTGGGTTTTTTCCATAAGCACCCTGCCAGTGCCATCTTTGTCCCATAAACACCCTGCCTGTGCCATCTTTGTCCCTTAAACACCATGCCTGTCCATCTTGGTCCCCAAGGCTCAAACACCCTGCTTGTGCCATCTTTGCTTTTCCACAAATCAATTGTACAGCTATGATACACACAAACAGTTTTACAGTCATTCACTAATACACACAATCATTTACACATATTCATTAATGCATTCTCATAAATTCATTAATTCTCTTATGCATTCATACAATTCATCCACACATTAATTCATTCTCTCACTCAGTAACACAATTCATCCACACATTAATTCATTCTCTCATTCACAGAATTCATCCACACATTAATTCATACTCTCAAGCATTCACACAATTTATCTACACACTATTTCATTCTCTCACTCATTCACACAATGCATCCACATATTACTTAATTCATTCTCTTGCTCATTATTACAATATTCTTACTACTCTCACTAGCTACCCCCCCCTTTGCAGTTCACTTACCTTGTAGAAGTACTGCGGCAGAAGCACGAGGCCTTGCTGCTCTGCCGTAGCGCGCGCTGCTTCACTGCTGAGCGCCAGTACATGCCGTCATATTCTGGCGCTCAGCATGAAATGGCACCACCGCGACCAAGCTATGACTTGCGGAGGAGAGGGAGGGGCATTGAGCCGTTGCTGAAAACTTATTCATGAATGACTTGGCACCTCTCTCTCTCCTCCGCGCCAATCAGTGCTCCCTGCGCACACAAAAAAATACAAAATAAAAGATAATGCGTTACGTACGAACATGATCTCAAAAATAAACCACAATTGTGCTTATAAACCGTACATAATTGGTGTTTGCACAATGAGTTATTTTATTATCTTTTATTTATGTAGCGCCAATGTTTTACACAGTTAAATTACAGTTAAACAGAGACATAGTAAAAACACGAAAATGGCTCATGGCTCATAGTGTAAAAAAAAGCCCTTGTGCGTGAAGGGGTTAAACTGCGTAAATTTAATATACCATTGCAATCTCCACGGGTAGCCTAATAAGAGAAGATGTGCTCCATTGGTGGTACAAAACATGCAGACACGCATATACTTTTGTGTTTGTCACGGACAAGTTAAATATACCATACTCTGCACGAAGATGTAAGGTCTGCTGTTGTCGCTGCTTTTTACATCAGAAGGGCGGAAGTGTTAGAAACGTCACTTCTGCGACGAGCCGATTGTATAACCAAGATTGAGAGAGACGGACGGAGAGACTGAGAAAGAAAGAGAGCGACGAACGGAGGAGATTGTAGACGGAATTTCGTCCCCGTTTACGATATCTGTGTGGATTGGGATCCGTCAGTTAGGAATTTGAGGTAATCAGATGGCATCGGTGATCCCAAGTGAGCCTTTTATACAATCCATATTACGAGTCTTTGTGGTCGCCGTCGTTTGTTCCCTTATTGCTAGCGATCAAATGTATTTTAGTGTTACATTTCTACAGCAGTGGTGTGTTTATGTTAGTAGGCTGTTTTTTGCTTATAATTGACTATTTAATAGAGTAAAGATCCTTTAACCATAACGTTTAAAATGTAATATTCGAGGCTGAACTTATTTTAGTGCAAGCCCTCTATATACTTGTTTTAGAAGCGTCCTTAGTAAAAATAAATAAATAAAGATCCATTTGATCACCCTAATTTGTGGAATGTTATTATTATTATTATATTTCGTAGTATAACAGTACGAGTTGGAACGGCTGTCTACTGCAGGCAGGCCTCTTAATGGGACATGAGCTTTCTAGTGTTACAGGCGCTTATTGCCATAGTCAACCTGGGCAGCATCACCACTATCATTAAAAAAACAATAAACTGTCTTATGTGTGTATGCATTCCATTTAAATACTGTTCATTACAATATTGTTACTATTTATAAAGTGGCATTAGATTCTCATAGTGCTGTGTGAGGAGTATACATATATTTGGTAGACACGCTATGAGACTACAACAGAAATTACTCATTCCATTCATGCAGGAAGGGAACTGGCAGCTTAGTGTAGTAGTATCCTTGGTAAAATAATAATATTCTTAACAACAAAGGTCACTAAATAGTAGTAACGGATCTATCTATAGTTAAACCAGCTTGTCAGTATGCATTAAAAGTTGCCCAGTCCACGCGTATGGTATGGATTTTGTGACGTGTCAGTATCCTCAGACCTCCCAAATATATACATTTGAAGGCAATAGATATATACATTTATATAAATGTATTTATTAGATTTATGTAAAATAAAGCATTAAACAGCAAACTACCGTATTTATTAATAGACTGTGGTGCTATTGCAAATAGACCCTTTTTTTATCAAAAAGCCGCAATGTAGAAGAATAAATGGCTTTTTGCATGGCCATTTGTGCGGTTCAAAATATACTCTGTCTAAATATTGCATTACGAACGCTTACAATGTTAGGGCCTGTAATCCCTAGAAGTTCTGTTGCATACCATCTCTGGGTACCAATTCACTGTACATCTGTACATGTAATATTCAGTATAAGGTAACTAGTGTTTTCGCAGTACAATTTTTACTGTAATATTTCTGTAATTTGATTGTTTAGCTCTTTAGGGATGCTGATTACAGTATGTTTTGTCACATTTATTTCTTATTTTTCACAGAATGCCAGAGGAAGTGCCTTCTGCATCAGAGCACACTAAAACTTCAGGATCTGTAATATCAAGTAGCAACCATGAGGCACCTGGTCCGTCTTCCAGTTCCACACCTCATAATGCAAGACTTTCTCTTGTTCCTCACAAGGAAATGGCACCACGTAAAGTTCAGTCTCTGCTTCAAATTGATCGCCAACAGATTCAGGCAGTCGAGCTGGAACAACAAGCATTGGAACTGCAGGGACTAGGGCTGGCAGTGTACGATCAGGAAGTTCTAGAACATGGAGTCTTGCAGCAAGTGGATGACGCCATAAATGCAGCTAGTCAGGCCTCCAGAATTGCAGCGGCAGAGAAGGAGCAGCAAGAATTAACGGATGAACTGTGGTGAGAAGTGAGGGGTGCTTACCTGTAGCAAGCTTAAAGGGAAACAGGAACTCAAATCAAAGTTTAAGTTGATATATATAATTTTGTTCTGCATCTATCTCAATATCGAATACCTTTTATAGTACAGGAATTATGAAGTAACATTCATTATATATTCATCTGATTCCTTTTGCAATGTGTAAATTGGACCTGGTAGAGTCTGTGCTGACAGTCCACTTTCAAATCCAGTCGAGTTGCAGTTGATCTAGGTCGCGAATGTGTGATAACAATCGTCCAGAGTGAACATGTTGTGAAATGGAGTTTGAATATTCGTATTACACGTCTTCCGCGTGACCTTTTAGAGTGCACATAACAGTAAAAGTATACATAAGCAGGTGTTAGACTTGTACTGCTTTACAACAAGCACTTAATGCTATTCTTGTGCTGTTCTTGGTAAGATATTACACTTTACTTTGCAAACTTCCTAATACTGTGGCTGAGCCAACACCTGCGCAACAGACATACCTAGGTGACTCAGTGTTGACCAGGCACGTACTGGCCTTAGGCCCAATAGGTCACTGGTCCACAATGTATGTTTAAATTGAAGAACTTATGTTAATCACATTTGGGTTGGTGTTTTGTAAATTTGTAGGCCTTATTTTGTCCCCAGTCCAGCTCTGGTGCAGGTGTGCTTAGATTTCTTTCTTGCATATTTCTGTTGTTTCACTTGCCATGCAGAAAATCAGTTTGCATATTGGTTACAGAGGCATAAACGCATCATCCCTACCTCTTTTAATTCCCAGCTCCTGTGTCACAGCCTTACGTCAAATCGACAAAATAATTAATCAGCTTACACCACAGGCTGCCGCCTGTAAGGAAATAAATAGGAGACTAGATTCTGTGAAAAGACAAAAACAAAACAAGGTGAGTCTTGTGAGTTCTTTCCATTCGGATACTCCCTATAGAACGCAATTAGAAAACCTCAGCAGCTGGATATCTAGCCTCTTCTTTTTGAATCAAACTGCATGAATGACACTTCAAGCCAGTGGCAGACTGGGCAGGGGGGCAATTGCCACCCAGGCCGGTCTAAAATTCTTTAAAAAGTGCTGGCTTGACTTGGAGCAGCCCACTCGTGTTATGTGACCCTGCAGTAACACTGTGTGATCACTGATGTGTAAGGGTGTGTTTGTTTTGGCATGAGTGTATTAATGTGTGTGAGGGTATATGTTGGCAGTCAGGCCCGGACTGGGACAAAAAATAGGCCCGGGCATTTAAGCCTGAGCAGCCCATATTTATTTATTTATTTATTGTTAAAGCCCACCCTTCATGTACCATCTTTGCATTTAATCATTCACACAAATCATTAACACATTCATTAATGCAGTCTCACAAATCATTCAAGCAATTCATCCACACATGAATTCATTAATTGTCATACGCATTCACACAATTCATCCACACATTTATTCATTCATTCATTCATATACGCATTCACACTACCCCCTCTCCACATCTTATCTGCCCCTTCTCACTATGTAACCCCCTTCCCCACTTCTCACTGCACCCCCCTCCCTCACCCTACTTACCTTGTTGCCGGAGCAAGCAGCAACTGCGACCGCACCTGTGGCAGGGCAGGATTGACTTAGGGGCTGATGGAGCTGCAGCTCCAGGCCCCCACCTTAAAATAGGCCCAGTCAGGACCAGACTGGCTGGTCCTATATGGCCACATTAATGCAGAGCCCCTTAAGCCCGCCGCAACTACCCCCTCCTAACTATCTACCCTCTCCCTCTTTGAAGTTCACTTACCTTTCAGGAGTCCTGCGGCGGGGGTGCAAGGCCTCTGCCTCCCAGCTCTGCCACTGTATGGAACAGTATAGAATGATGGGAGTTATGATGTACTTTTAGAGCATAATTATATAATGAAAAATTCATTGGAAATGGTACAGCATAACACCCATCACTCTCACGCATTTATCAATCCACACGTATACACCAATCCACGCGCATACACCAATCCACACACATATATACCAATCCACACATATACCAATCCACACATATATACTAATCCACACGTACACACCAATCCACACGTATATACACCAACCCACACACATATACACCAATCCACACACATATACACCAATCCACACATATATACCTATCCATACATATATACCAATCCACACACACACACACACACACACCAACCCACACGTATATACACCAACCCACACGTATATACACCAACCCACACGTATATACACCAACCCACACGTATATACACCAACCCACACGTATATACACCAACCCACACGTATATACACCAACCCACACGTATATACCACACAACACGTATATACCACACAACACGTATATACCACACAACACGTATATACCAATCCACACGTATATACCAATCCACACACACATATACCAATCCACACACACATATACCAATCCACACACACATATACCAATCCACACACACATATACCAATCCACACACACATATACACCAATCCACACATACATACCAATCCACTCTCACTTAATGCTTTCCTACCTTTCCTTTCTTCTTTCCCTCTTCTTCAGTTCTTCTGTCTTCTCTGTCTTCTTCCGGGTCAGAGGGCACGGACAGCGGTGGGCGCGGCTTCAGTGCTGTGCGCCGGGATCTGACAACAGACCCCGGCGTACAGCAGCTGTTGCCACGCGGCTCACAAGGGAGCGGTATCGGAGGTCTTTAACAGACCTCCGGCTCCCTTGAGTGATTACTCAAGGGAGCCGGAGGTCTGTTAAAGACCTCCGATACCGCTCCCTTGCGAGCCTGCTCCTCCAGCGGCGGACATTACTGTCCGTCTCTGGAGGAGTGCCGGGTGCCGCAAGTCGGCACCCCCTGATGAGCGGCACCCGGTGCGGGCCGCCCCCTGGAGTGTGGCGCCCTGTGCGGTCGCACACCCCAAAGGTCGGCCCTGCCCTAAGGGGCCGGGAAGCCCCCACCAGGGCCGGCCTTAGGGGTCTGCGGCCGCACAGGGTTTAAATTAAAACATCAGGTTTTTTTTTCCAACTTTATTTAACAACCTCCATCCACATGGAGGATGTTAAATAAAGTTGAAAAAAAAACCCGATGTTTTTATTTAAACCCTGTGCGGCCGCATACCTGTAAGGCCGGCCTTGGTGGGGACTTCCCGGCCCCCTAGAGTGGCGGACCTGCAGTTGCGGCGGGCTTAAGGGGCAGGTGCCCCTTATGCCCTGCGTTAATGCGGCCGTAGGTCGGGGCCTGGAGCTGCAGCTCCATCAGCCCCTAAGTAAATGCGGCCCTGCCGTGGCCCGGCCCACCGGGCAAATGCCCGGTGTGCCCGATGGCCAGTCCGGGCCTGTTGGCAGTGTATGTTAGTGTGTGAATATGTATCTCTGTGTTAGCATGAGTGTGCATGTGCAATTGTGTGTATGTTATGGGGAGGGTCAAGAGGTCAAGGGGCTGCTTGGCTTCCCTCCCTCCAATAAGGTTCCTGCCCTACCCTACTTCAAGGACTTTTTTTTTTTATACCTTTATTATTATGCAATTAGGTAGCTTTAAATTATGTACACAGGTTCATTTGTAATATCAAAACTAGAATGAATGTCTTATCTCATAACAGGAACAGCAACTAAAGAAGATCAAAGCTAAGCAGAGACGCATTAGAGCAGTGTTAACGGGTAGCCAGGATGAAACTGGACTTGATGAAGAAATGGAAGACAACCTAGGGGATGGTATGTTCTCGTGGTGTACAATAACAGAATAAGAGGGGCTATTTTTAAAACGAGAGCAGTTAACTTTACAATAAGTGAATCTCAGATTTATCTATGATTGAACAAGTTATTGTTTTACAAGGAAAGGGGTGCTCATAATCTACAAGTCAGAGGTTGAAATCTAAAAACAGATTTGAGTTGAATAAATTGGCAATTTTTTTGGTTTTTGTTATGCTCGGCGTATCAGAGGATAGGACACTGTGTCCCCACACGAGGGGCAACTGGTTCCCCCTCTGGTTGAGCCTTTTGGGTTAAAATGGCAGTGGGGCTTTCTGATGATCCTCTGAGACTGAGGACAGACCCTAAGGGTGCACAGACAGGATATGCAAGACGAGCCATAATCAGGGAGCCGGAGTTCAGGATAATATATCAAAGCTGAGGTCAGGGAGCTAGAAACTCACAATCAAGCAGGGTCCAATACACAGATCAGTTATGGATAATGCAGTAGGACAGGGTACACTATGACAAGCACAAGGTGTAGCAGGTTACTGGGCTTTATAGGGCTAGGAATGAAAAAAGGCACCAAATTTGAGTTTGTCACCAACATTTAAAAGGCCTGACATCAATACGTTCAGGATGTCTGTTCACATCCATCTCGAATGGGGTGTGGCTGCGTGCGAGACCACTATAGTGTGTAGGAACCTGGAGCAAGGGAAGAGGACCCATCGCGCTGCGTGGGACAGTGGAACGAAGATATCACCGAAGCCGGAGTGACAGAGCAGACCTCCTGGTCCCAGTGAGTGGTCTGCTGCTCCGGCGCATCTGCAGGTATGTAAATATGTAACGGTTTTCTATAAAGATGCATGATTTCTTGAACTTGATGATCTATTGCTTTATTAACTACAAACATACAAATACTTTAAAACACATGTTTTCTTAATTCCAAGTGAATTACACGTTTAATAAAATCACCATGTTAAAGGGGAAGTTGCATGAAAATAATAATTTTCTTTTTAGGCTTAAAATAAAGTCATGTATACAGTAATGTACATTGACAAAAACTTTTTTTTTAATTCAAATCAAGTACTTTTTATTTGCCACACTGAGCGTATTTTTTATGGCAGTGTTAATGAACTCTGTTCCGCCATAGTCGTCGTCCTAGTCATGGTGTCCAGCAGGATGATTTAAGATTAATAACTCTATTGTTTATTGCAGACAGTAAATAAGGAGTCAGGGTGTTTTGTAACTAGTAGATTGAGTTTAAGTAAAAGCCGGAAAATATGCAAGTGGGTAATATGCAGCCGACTGAAAACTAGAACAATTTATTAAAATAAAACAGCACGTTAGTTTTATGTTTTAATAGGATACAAGTAATGAAAAATGTGTTGGGCTTTCCATTTGAGTTGAGATCAATATAGATATATTTAAGTCCCAATACAGGTAATATTCAAAACCATTGTGCCAATAGTATTAACCACAGGTGCTCTGGCTCCTGAATTGTATTCTGTCTAAAGAAATAGCGTGTATCTTTCGTTCATTTGACATGCAATCATATGATTGACTTCAGTTTAAGTAACAAGACCTGTTCCACTGAAAGATGCTCACAACATTTGCATTTTCCAGATGCACTACCTTCCTCTTTGGGCAGTATGCTAACTCCATCCCAGGACAGTGAATGGGACAACCTGATCCGCACTGGATATATGACCCCATTCGGCACCAGGATTCCTCCAAAGGAAGAGCCTCTGCCACGCAAGCAAATATTGAATGAATCATCAGATTTTGACAAGTATCTAGCAGATCAGGCAGAGATGGCAGCCCAAAGAAAACGCCCATTGAGTGCAAAAAAAAAACCCAGAAACAATGGCTGTATCAATCAAGTGGATGTGCCTGTGTTGAAAAAAAAGTTGTCAATGTCCTCTGGAACTAAAAGCCTGCAGAAAAAAATGAGACAACTGCAGACAAAAGCATTCCAGACTTCGTTTCAAGTTGAAACCCAATGTAGAAGGTCCTTACCTCCTTTGACAGATAGCAGTCAAGGAGATGATAGTGAAGGGTCTATATGGACTCCAGAGGGGAGAGAAGAAAGCATGGATGAGAATGATAATAATGTTGATTGGGGACCTAATGACCGAGACTTTGATAATGAGCTGAAGCCGCTAGCTCAGAAAGTTGTGGCAAAAACACTTAGAAACAAGGACACAAGTTCTGAATTTCCTTCCAACTCTGAAGATGATGAAGACGAAAAACCTCAAACTTTCTCAAAGAAAAAAAGACAGTTCAGAGATGATGGGAATGTCAAACTCTACAAACAAAGACTGAGGCAAGTATTATCTGGGTATTTATTTTTACACATTGAGATAAGTTGAAAAAGATGGATAGACTTTGCAACCAGCAGTCCATCATAACAACAAAATGGCTACTGGCTTATTCCATGCAAAATCACCTGGTAATATTTGCTCTTGCATCTCAGATATTTCTTATGTGTAGATTCAATGTGGATGAATAAAAATGTTAGTCAAGTAATAAGAAAAGAAAAAAAAATGACATTTAAACAGAGAGCTCAGTGGCATCATATGTCAAGTATAAAGATGCCAACAGAGCTTGCAAAAGGGCTATTAGACTGGCTAAATTTAACAATGAGAAGATGCCAAGGAGAGCAGAAACAAATCCAAAAATATTTTTAAGTACATTAATGCCACAAAATTTAGGAGAGACAATGTAGGTGTTAGGCAATCTGGAGATGGTAAGTTAATTAGTGAGGATCAGGAAAAAGCAACAATACTTAATGCCATTTTTCATCTGTATATAACAAAGAAGAGCCACTACCTGCTGATTGCCAATTCACCACTATAAAAACCTTAAATCAATCGTGGGAATGGCTGACTCAAGATAAAGTTTTTAAACATTTATGTAAACTTAAAGTAGACAAAGTTCCAGGGCCAGATGATACACCCAAGGATACTACATGAAGTTAGTCAAGAAATAGCCAGACCACCGTTTTTTCCAGCTGATATGTGGTTCCCGTTTTTAAAAAAGGATCCAAATCTGAGCCTGGGAACTACAGACCTGTAAGCCTAACACCTGTGGTAGGGAAATTGTTTGAGGTTTTATTAAGAGATGGCATACAGGAATATATTGTGAACAATGATATCATCGGTAGGAGTCAGCACGGTTTTGTGAAGAACAGATCATGTCGGACCAATTTAATTGCATTTTATGATGTTGTGAGTAAAGGCATAGATCAGGGCCCTGCTGTAGATGTTGTCTATTTAGATTTTGCAAAAGCAATAGCATTTGACACTGTTCCACACCAGCGGTTATTCTATAAGCTAGGATAAATGGGTCTTGGAGAAAATGCCTGTGTTTATAAATTGGCTTAGTGACAGGGTGCAAAGAGTTGTTGTTAATGGTAAATTCTCAAGCTGGACAACTGTGGTAAGTGGGGTGCCTCAGGGTTTGGGTCCAGTTCTCTAACTTATTTATTAATGATCTTGTAATACATATTGGAAGTCACTTGTCTGTGTTTGCTGATGACACAAAATTAGGTAAGGTTATAAAGTCTGATCAGGATATAGCGTCTCTTCAAAATGATTTGGATAAACAACTAGGGGACTGGTCACATAAGTGGCAGATGAGATTCAATATAGGTAAGTGTAAGGTAGTGCACTTTGGTACCAAAAATAAGTATGCAACTTACATTCTTAATGGCATTGCATTGGGAAAAGCAGAAAATGAGAAGGACTTGGGTATAATTGTAGACCATAGACTTAGCAACAAAGTGCAGTGCTAGTCAGCGGTTGCAAAAGCCAGTAAGGTATTGGCATGCATAACGAGGAGTATTAAATCACGAGATGAAAATATAATTGTACCTCTTTATAAAGCAATGGTGAGGCCTCACCTTGAATATGCAGTGCAATTTTGGGCACCAGTTTTAAAGAAGGATGCTATAGAGCTGGAGAAAGTGCAGAGGCTGGCTACAAAGTTAATTAGAGGAATGGAGAATTTTAGTTATGAATAGAGACTAGAAAAACTGAACTTGTTTTCACTTGAAAAGAGGGGGATATGATCACACTGTACAAATGCATACAAGGTCAGTATAAACAGCTCTCTAGTGATCTATTCACCAAGAGGTCTCTACAAAAGACATGGGGTCATCAGGTGAGATTTCAGTATCAGCATAGTAAGAACAATAAGAATATGGAACTCTCTGCCTAAGGATGTTGTATTATCTAACTCTGTGGATATTTTTAAGAAAGGTCTGGATGCTTTTCTGGTTAAGCATAACGTAAAGGGCTACAACTGCTAAAAGGACAGTCATATTAGCAAATTGATCCAGGGAGTAATCTGATTGCCGCTATGAAATCAAGAAGGATTTTTTTCCCCTGTTGTGGCATAATTGGTAATTGCCCCAAGTAGGGCTTTTTTTTTTGCCTTCCTTTTGGATCAACTTTAGAACTACGTATGTGTGAGGTTGAACTTGGACTGAAGTCTTTTTTCAATCTACTATACAATACTGTACTATACTGTCCCTTCCTAACACAGCATGCCACTAAGGCTCTTGTCCATGCCCTGATTATCTCCCGTCTTGATTACTGTAACCCTCTTAGCTGGTGTCTTAACCGTCTCACCCCTCTACAATCCACCATGAATGCTGCTGCCAGACTTATCTTCCTCTCACATCGCTTTACTAACGTCTCTCCCTTCTGTCAGTCTCTTCACTGGCTGCCTGTGTGCTTCGGGATTCATTTCAAAATCCTCACCCTTACTTTCAAAGCCCTTCACAGTGCCCTCCTTACTCATCTTTAAATACACTCTTAACCGGTCTCTCCGCTCATCCAATGATCTCCTTCTATCCTCTTCTTTGATTTCTAACACTCATGAACACTTACAAGATTTCTCAAGGGCCGCCCCTATCCTCTGGAATGCTCTCCCCGGCATATATTTAGTAAAGACATTTTTTGGGATCCTTTCGCTTAAATAAGTAGGCATCATTTAATGTATGCAATTTTAGTTTTTTGACCTTAACTATTTTTTCCCCATCATAATTAAAATCCGTTACTCTCTGAACAATTTCAGCACCTAGTACTAGTCCTGTCTTTCCTTTTACTTGTTTCCAATATTTTTGAGCCTTTTCTAATACATAAACACAATTTTCAGTGGTTTCGGAAAAGGAAAAAAAAAATACTTTTTTGTGGGATACTCTACAACTCACCATATCTGAACTTGTTCATCTGTTTTGCAAATGTTTTTTTTAACGTATACACAATTAATTTAGATGATACAGTTTACAAACAAGTGCAGACACTGGCAAAAAGTATGATGTGACCTACACTTCTAAATGTGTGTTATTTCAGGTCCAAAGAGACCTTAAACCTTTAAGAAATGTTTGTAAACTTGGTCTTGTATGATTTCTAAAGTACATTAATGTCGCTTCTTCTATAATGGGGTGTCGGGGAGATTAAACTGTCACTTAATTTCAGGCGTTGGCAGAAGCAGCGCCGCAGGGAGGCAGAGGAATGTATGGCAACCGAAGAGTCGGAGGATTGTGACGTGAATTTTGATGAAGGTTTCCGAATTCCTAGTGCTCTCTGGAAGAAGCTGTACAAGTAGTGATCTCTTCACAAATATTAAAAGTTAAACAATATAAACATAGTAGGAAACAGACATTGCAACATCCCATTAAAACCCCAGTTTTGGCCATTTCTGGCTCATTTCTGTAATTGTTCTTATCAAGAATGTTCCTTTGTCTCTTTAAATTCTGATCTACAGATTTTATTTTATTTTCCCTCTCTTTGATCCCATCTCCACTGCAATTTATTTTACGCTCCTATACTTCTCCCCTCTAGGTACCAGCAAACAGGTGTTCGGTGGCTTTGGGAACTGCATTGCCAGCAGGCAGGAGGCATTCTGGGAGATGAAATGGGATTGGGTAAAACCATCCAGATAATTTCTTTCTTGGCCGGACTAAGCTACAGCAGGATGAGGACACGAGGCTCTGATTACAGGCAAGTAGCAGCCCTGCCAGTCTGAGCCACCCATCAATATTAAGTAGTATGTGTGTGTGTGTGTGTGTATATATATGTGTGTGTGTGTGTGTGTGTGTGTGTGTATAGAACATTTTCTGGCGAAATACTAACAGTATGACAGTTGTGTATTGTGTCAATTAAACGCCATAATAAAGAAAGTAACAACTGTGAATTCCCTAGCCCAGTCTGTTTTATATCTAAGAGGTAACCTTGATAGATTTTTCTCTTAAACAAGAACATTTGGGTTTTTTAACAGGTATGAAGGTCTGGGTCCCAGTATTATTGTGTGCCCAACCACTGTAATGCACCAGTGGGTTAAAGAGTTCCATTCTTGGTGGCCACAGTTCCGTGTTGCAGTCCTTCATGAAACTGGAAGCTACACAGGCAAAAAGGTGACTTCTCGGCACGTTACAAGAAACTTTTATTTGGTGGGCCTAAAACCTCTCCAGTTCCGAAACTTTCATTATATGTATAGTGACACGAGCTGAGACTCTTTGTTTTAACTTTTTTATTGAAAGAAGAATGCACAATTTGTTCCAATGTTCAGGTAAAAAGCATTCTTGAGCCCACTTTGAACGCACAAAGTATGCCGTGCTCTGCCTTTGTCGAGTCTTTGATGTTGCTGTAATTAAGGAGAGTATGTGAGTAGGGTTTATTTCCTGTGCAGGTAAAGCTCAAAGAGCTCAGAACTAATAAAATAGCACAGGCTTCTAGCCAGGATAATTACAATCATAGGCCAATCAATCTAACGATAAAAGAGAAGCACAGTGTTTGTGTACAAAACATGTTCTCGTAATGCCATTGTGCTGTTCGTAGAATGGAATGATGAGGTGGAATTTCTTCTTACTGTTTTCATACCTAATTTACAATCAGAGTGTTTTGCCTTAGTAGATTTTTGGGTTTTATGTGTTGAACTATAGCTTTAAATGCTGACAAATGGCAATCTCTACTTACCTTATACGTTATAATTTTCATCATCTACAGTACAATTGAAAGAATATTTTGCTCCAGCAAGTGATACTCTAGCAGTGGTAAAGTTATTACATGCATGATACTTAATTTTCTCAAACGAGAAAATATATAATTAGCATTATAAGCAATATCTTATAATATTATATAATATAGTGTATAGGTTTTTTTTTTTGTTGTTTTTTTTTTTTAATAAGCTCACATGCTGTAGGCAATCCTGCTCCTATTTGTACAATGTTGATAAATGGTTACTGATTAACCTATTATTTTGTTATGC
Source organism: Sceloporus occidentalis (assembly GCA_023333645.1). Lineage (NCBI taxonomy): Eukaryota > Metazoa > Chordata > Lepidosauria > Squamata > Phrynosomatidae > Sceloporus > Sceloporus occidentalis. The sequence continues at coordinate 1,024,420 of JALMGF010000152.1, forward strand.
AGCATAAGTTGATCGGGGACCTGGGTAGTGCTGGAGGTATCCTCATAACCTCATATTCTAATGTGCGCCTAATGCAAGAGGAGCTACAACGTTACCACTGGCATTATGTAATCTTGGATGAGGGACACAAGATTCGCAATCCCAATGCAGCTGTCACACTAGCATGCAAACAGGTGATAGAGCTAGTTGTACGCATAAATGTTTTTTATGTCAACATTTCTGTGCATGTTAAAAATAGAAATCATCATTTGAAAATTGTGTGATATCAACAGTTAACAGTTGATTCTTGGGCAGAAAATAACTGTGTGTGTGTGTGTGTGTGTGTGTATATATATATATATAAATGTGTGTATGTATAAATGTCACGGAGCTGGATAGTCCGACCGACTACCTCCGCTGACTTGTGCTTCCTTTGCCTGGGACAACACACTCTTTCCCGTTTTCCCAGTCACTAGCCGAGACTCAGTGTAGGGTATAACCAAAACGAAGAAGTCAGGGCCCATAGTCAATAGGGAGGAGGCTGGCAGTCAGGCCTCTCCAGTGGCCCCAGTGATAGAGGGTTCCGTCACAGTTATACATTTGCTCTCATAAGTTCCATCTAGATAATAGTGAGATTTCGACATAACAAGTTTGTATATGGTGATTCCACATGCCAAAGGAATTCAGACAATGCGTGATATGCTTCAAAACTCTGAACACTATTCAGGACCTCCTATATTTTGCAGCTTCTTGAAAGTGTTTTTTATTTTATTTAAAAAAAAAAACCAACATACATAATGCCTCATGAGACCTACCATGCCGCTGCCTGTCTTCTGAATTAGAAATGGATTAAAATCATTCTGTGTTAGTGCTTGTTGTTTCTATCCTGTTTTCCTGATTTGTAATATCTTGTTATATGTATTAGATTGAAGTTTGTTTCAGAATCCATTTCTCCTTGGATCTAGAGGCTCTAATATATTAATGTGCATCCAATCATTTATATATTCTGCTTTCCTAAAAAATAAAAAATAAATAAAAAAAATGTAGACCCTTTTGGAAAGCATTCATTGAATTTGATAGCAGTTCCCCTCCTTGGCTGTGAATTCCACACCCAAGGAGTATGTTTTATGATCTTCCACTGAGGTGTCAGATATTCCTTAGAAAATAAGGCCCACAAATTGTCTTCTATTCTGGATTTAGTAAAGACTTGTTCATGTTCATAATACAGCCATTGGTCTTGCAACACTGCTATGACTCTGCTCACATTCTGGCTCAACTTCTGAGCTATATTTTCCTCAGGACAATTAATATTTTTTTCTTTCTTTTTTATTTTGATCATATCTAATTTACTATAAGAAAAAATAATATGGTGAAAAATTCACTTTACTCATCTATGAAAGCTAATGGAAAAGCAACTGCTAAATAGATCCTAATGTTTGTCCTGAGTTTAAGATCCTAATAAGAGACCTTTGGAATTGAAATACGAGACCTTTCAGATCCCAAACAATAATGTCTTCAGATTTTTTTTCTATGTTGGTCCACTTAAAATTTTCAGTTTTGACAAGTCTACATTGAGGCTAATGTTCAAATATATGTCTGCAATTTTTCCTACTCAAATTAAAAACCGCACTGCACACACAGTTTTGGGGGTTGTGTATGTTTAAATGATATATGTATGAATTTTTCAGACCTGATCAAACTGGTTGTATTTTTCCACTTTTCTTACATTAATTTCTCCTTTTTTCTCCTACAAGTTTCGTACTCCTCATCGAATCATCCTCTCTGGGTCCCCCATGCAAAACAACCTCCGTGAGCTGTGGTCCCTGTTTGACTTTGTATTCCCAGGAAAACTTGGAACGCTTCCTGTTTTCATGGAACAATTCTCTGTCCCCATCACTATGGGTGGCTATTCCAATGCTTCACCTGTCCAGGTAAAAGAAAATTTTTTAAATATCAAAACACTAACTATGAACTCCATGTTCTAAAAGTGAATTGTACAGGTGATCCAAAGTCGGATCTTGTAAACTGTAAATAAGAAACAGTAGAGACCATATACCACCTATTTAATGACTTAAATAGTGTGTATCGAGTAGCATTTTGTCTGTTTTAGAAACTATATGTAAATAAAACCTTTCAAGCGTAAGTATGTAAATATTTCTTTCTGTGGTATATCATACTCTTGTTGCAACTTAGTATACATTTTAAAACCTTCCTTCCCAAAAAGGTCTATATCAGGGGTGTCCAAGTTTTTTCTGCAGTGGGCCACTTCATCAGAATTGTATACATGCGAGGGCCGCACTCATTTTTCACTGTGACAAAAAATATGGCCTTTAATAAAATATGCAGATTAAAATAAAGTAAAATGACACAAAACCTTTACTCTTCCTCTCGCTGATTTCTGGGCCTTGAAAGTTTTGCGACTACAAATTCAGGATTCCCTAGATTTATTCTAGGGATGAACTAAAATGAAAATTCTGGACCAAAACATTCAGGGTTCACTTAGCCAAAACCGAAAATGACCCCCACCTTTAAAAATAATAATAAAAACTCACATGTTTAATAAAAGTAGGTAACACGCAATTGGACAAAATTAGCAATATGACTTGGCATGATAGGAGTGTCATTGCTGTTAGCCTAGGCAACCAGTAAATGCTGGTACCTAGGCATGATGGGACTGTGTTCGCTGTGATTGCTGTTAGCAATCACACTCCTATCATGCCAAGTCAGCCAGTACATGCTGGTACAGGGTGGCTGTAAGTGATGTGCAGACCCCATACTGCTGGCAGCATCACTACACAAGGGGGGCAGCTAGCTAGGTTTCAGCATGTACTGGCTGACTTGGCATGATAGGAGTGTGATTGCTAACAGTAGTCACAGTCCCATCATGCCTAGGTTCCAGCACTTACACATCCATCCAGTAAATGCTGGAACCTAGGCATTATGGGACTGTGATTGCTGTTAGCAATCACACTCCTATCATGCCAAGTCAGCCAGTACATGCTGGTACAGGGTGGCTGTAAGTGCAGACCCCATACTGCTGGCATTATCACTACACAAGGGGGGCAGCTGGCCAGGTTTCAGCATGTACTGGCTGACTTGGCATGATAGGAGTGTGATTGCTAACAGCAATCACAGTCCCATCATGTCTAGGTTCCAGCACTTACACATCCATGCTATCACACACACACACTCATTTATTCATATAATCATTAATTCACAGATTCATTCCCTCAATCACACACACTCATTCAAACACCCTCCCCACCCCCTTACCTGTACTGCAGCTCCCTCGATGCCGCTCACAGACTTCAGCAGAGGGCGCAGCCTCCCTCTGCCTTCTCTGCTAAAGCACAGAGGAAGTAGGAAGTCACGTGAACTCCGCTTCCTCCGTGCTGTCAAGAAGACCCTCCCACAAGTAAGTAGCAGGGCTTGAGGTGCGGCTCGTGTAAGATCGGTTGCCCTGGCTGCCGATCTTACGCGGGCCGCACCTCGAGGTCTCGGGCCGCATGTTGGACGCCCTTGGTCTATATATATCAGGCCAGCTGCATACCGGTCTAAATCAGAAATACATGCGCTTACTATAGATAGAGGCAGCGTGCTTAGGAATTTGTTTCTTACAGACAGTGTCTTCTTAAATTTCTCCCATGTGAGGAGTTTAGGTGGATCTTTACTTTTATGCCAGAATAAAGACGAAAGGTCTTGAGTACCAGCTGGATCTTGTTCGAGTGAATACCACCTTTCATTTTAGTTCTCTTGTTTTAATGCAGCTATGGCCTGTGCTACCATACTGGCCTGATGGTATTCTTTCATATTTGGGATAATTAAACCTCCCTGTGTTTTTTTTTTTTTTTTCCCAGGGCACATATTTTTTTATTTATATGTGCATTTTCCCTGCCGTATGAGTTTCATTTTCGAAGTTTGTAACATTTCAATTCAACTATTGGTATATTAATTGGTATCTTTGGCAGGGCGAACTGTAGCTGAGGTCAAACAATAGTCCACACGTGTAGTTCAGATCGAACATTAAGTGGTTTCCACAGTAGAGCTAAGCCCTTAGACACACTACATTGGGAGAGCTTACTAACAGTTCAAGCCCTATCTATCCAACCTGGGTGGCTTTCTCCAGATCCCATTCTTTTAACAGACATCACTCAGTCAGGAAATTAATATTAAAGTTCTTACTGTGTTTTAGAGAGAGGGTTGGGCATCCATCTGGTTATCAGTTTGCACAATACAGCTCTGAAGTCTGAACAGCGGTCTCTGCCTACTTCTTGATGATCCCAACCATGCTTCCTGGGTTAACCATCTGAGTGCTGAAGGACTCAGACATAAGGTATATCCAGCAGAGGAGGAGATATGCTTTAAACACTGCCATTAGTTCTTTCAAATAACTTTTTGGCTGTTCTAAGGTGAGTATTATATAATCGGCATATAGGTTCACTTTTACCGGTTCTTTAGACATTATTAATACCTCCTTATTTTTGCATTTGCTAATGGTTCAATTAAAATTAGATATAGCAGGGGTTATAGTGGGCACCCCTGTCTAACTCCGTTTGTGATCATAAATCAATCAGAGATCCGCCCCATGCCCATCACCCTAGCCGTGGGTGAAGAATATAGGATCATAATATTATTTCAAATATTATATTTAATCCAAAGGCCAGCAACGCTTCGTTCACGATGCCCAGTCATCCTTGTCAAAGGCCTTTTCGGGATCCATTGACAGGGTCAACGCAGGCATTCTCTTAGTACTAACTCCATCAAGCACATCTACTAGTCGTCTTTGACCTATTTGAGACTAACCCCGCTTGATTCAGGGTTAGTTGATGACTGGGGAGAGGACACTTGAGTATTAATTTTAACACTGAGTTTTAATAATATATTTATGTTGTATATGAATATTAAACATACTTTTAGGCTATAAGCTGTGCATTTTATACTCGCGTACCCCATCCATTGCTTTGCTGTCCAAACTGTTTACCCTAAAGGGGGAATGCTGCCCTAAGTCAGCACAGTGCTGTTTATACATGGAGCCAGGCCACGGGCTCCAGGCAAGGTGAGAGCCCATTTTGGCCACCTTTTTCTGTTTGTGCTGCTAAATATCGTTGCTGTACTGCTCTATGAAGGCTTTTATCCATTGCAGATATCCACATTCCAGCTATAGATGGGTGTGTGATTCTTATATCACACTAGGCGACATAGATTGGAGTCAGTCGTATTAACTCCAAGGAATATTCTTTTAACCCTATAAGGGTGAGTCCTTATTTTACGCTCCATTCACTGATGGTGGGGTCGCACCATTACCTTTGTTTATAAACCTATTGGCGTTGGCTTGTTTTAATCTGTTAGATAATTGTCTATAAGCCTTGTTTCCATAATAGTACCATCTCAATTTTAAATATTGGAGAAATGTATTCACATGTAGAATCAGGGCTTCGTTAATCTCTGTCGTAACTTTTTCAATTTCCCCTGAAATTTGTGGAGTTGGGTTGTTCTTTTCATTCAATTAGTCTAACTCTATTTATAAGGTAGCCAAGTTCTGATTTTTCATCTTTTTTTTTCTATGTTTTATCAGGTGTCCCCTTATTATAATTTTAAAAGTGCACCAGGTCCTGGAGGTATCCACCTCTTTATGTCTGTTGTTGAGGAAATACCGTATTTGCTCGAATGTAAGACAAGGTTTTTTTCAGAGCAAATGCTCTAAAAAATACCCCTCGTCTTATATTCGAGGTTGTCTTATAACCAGGGGACCTGGATCCTCCTCTCTGGCAGCTGGTGAACGTCTTCGTTAGGGATGCACCGAAATGAAAATTCTGGACCGAAATTCAGGATTCACTTGGCCAAAAATTACCCACCCTTAAATAAATAAATAGATAGATAACCACACTTTTATTAAAAGTAAGTAACACACCAAAATTGTACAAAAATGTCAATAATATATATACCGTATTTGCTCTGTAAAATAACCATCGTCTTTTATATTTGAAGTCATCACCCCCCAAGCACTAGTCGAGATTTACTGTAGGGGACCAAACATGATAGGATTAAGGGTTTAATCTCCTCAACTACCAGACAGCCCGGCGCCTCCATACAGTTCTATGGCCAGCAATGCCCACCTGACAGAGTCACTATTTCGGGGTGATACTAAGGTGATCCTAAAGATTGGTAATAAAACCAGGGTTCACAAGCTCCCTCTCTGTAACCGTTGACCACCACAAGCTTAATGTATCCTCAAAAGAGCGATGTGGTGGGGCAAAGGTCGTCCGTAGCGACACCATTCCAATTGTCTGCGGGCATCGCTGGGGCTCCTAGCCGCTGTACGGTTCCATGAATTTGCAGCTAGATCTTGGTCAAGCATTTCCTGGCTTGTAGATCCCCCCCATAGCAGACTAGTTCATGGGAGTCTGGTTTGGGCAGACCAGATGGGGTTTCTTGGTCACCCTGTGCTCATTACTTAGATACGAGAAGACTGGGCAGGCAGGTAAAGGAGTCAATATTAGCACTGTGTAGCTACACTCTGGCTAGCCTCAGTGCCAGCACAGCTCCATTGAATTGCTGTCCCACTTCGTCTCACTAAGAAACTGAATAATATGTTGACGTGATCTGATGGCTGTTGGATAACGTATAACCAAATTTTGTATATTAATAGATTAGGCCAAAAGTTGCCCCTAATGAATAATAACCACTATCTTGTGTTTGTTATCGGCAAATTGTACCTTTGTTATGGTATAATGCACAGAGAAATGTTCAGTACAACATTTAATTAAAAAAAAAAAAAAGCCAATATAGAAGTAAAAATCTTTTTTGTTGAGTCGAGCAGTAAGGGCATTTGTTACTGAGATTTATCATAGGTTAGTTGTTGATGATAAAGGCATGGAGGTCAGAGGCTTTTGAGAGCTCTATTTAGATTTTTATGAGTCGCAGGAACTTCTTGACAAAAACCAACCATGTTAACAGTAAAATGCGCCAAGTCTGACAATTGTTGGCAGGATTTAGATTTGTAATTGATTTAAGAAAAGGGAAATGTAGCTCAAGTTGGCCAGACACAAACAATTGTGATAATTACCACTTTGAAGAACTGCAAATTACGTAAAATTATAGTCAGTGTTGTAAATTACTGTGCAAACTGTACCAAAGCCAATATAAATTATATGTAAAACAAAGTGAAAGTCCTATACAATACAGCATTTTTTGTTTGTTTTTTTTTAGGTAAAGACTGCATACAAGTGTGCATGTGTCTTACGTGACACAATAAACCCATATCTCTTGCGACGAATGAAGGCTGATGTGAAAATGAGCCTCTGTCTCCCGGACAAGAACGAACAGGTATTCTGATCTGTGGATTATCAAACCTTTTAATTTCTTCCTACAGAAAATAAAATACATTAACCCAATAGATTATTTTGTGCATTGGATTAATTTACAGAGCCATGGGTTTCAATGTATTGGGCATGTAAAACTCAGGCCTACTTTGGCATCAACAAAAAAGAATGTACATTAAAGTACCGTATTTGCTCGATTATAAGACAACTTCCCAAAAGGTTAATATTTAGGAAAAAAGAAATGCTTGAATATAAGACTACCCTATAGGGGAAAAAAGTTTTACTAGTAAATATTAATTTATATTTCTTCATATTTAATAAAAACTTTGAGAAAAATGCATTTTTGTTTTTATTTCCTTTTATTTGTCAACCTGCACCCCAGATATGCCTTATACCCCCTTATATGCCACGGCTTACCAGTGCATCCCTTTACTTGTGACCTGTGCTTCAGACTCCCTGGTGTCTAGTAGGGAAGCTGGTGGAGGTCTGTGCGATGCAGACCTCCGCTGCTGGTGACCAATACTTCCGTCGGGGCTTCTATGACTGAGCGCAAACGTTCACCGGCTGCGGGATGTGCACAGACAACCTCCACTGCTTCTATGGTGGAGCACCGGAAGGTGATGTGATGTCGGCGCTCCGTCATAGGAGCCCCAAGAGGAAGTACCAGCAGCAGCAGAGGCTGCCAGAGGGAAGGATTTGGGCCCCCTGCAGCGCTGTGGGGGATCTGGATCTTAGTCTTGTAATCAGAACTCTATTTGAGGACGGCCTTGAATACAAGACGGGGGGATATTTTTGCTCTGAAAAAAACCTTGTCTTATAACCTAGCAAATACGGTATTTTGTAAGTACTTTAATATGCAAGCATTAAAACTGCAGTATATCCCCCTCCCAGTCCTGTTTTTAATCAGGGGCAGAAATGCTTTCCTAGTGAAATCACTTGGTGCACTTTTGAGCATGCATGCGGTAGGGAGTTGTTAGACCTCTGGAATTTGCTTTACATACTCATCGCTGGAGCTAACCGTAAGGCTCATGCGCCTTGACAAGCAAGAGGTGTGTTCAACCAAACACATCTTCTGCAATTTCTGGTAGGGAAAGAGGAAGAGGTGGGTACAACTTAAAGTGTAAAACATTATAACATATAATTACATTATATTACATTTTATTTATATTTAAAATTAAATTAAAATCACAAGCAATAATAAACTGGTACAAAAAGAGAAGAGGGCTTACACTCAAGAAGGCATACACATTCAGATTCCCAGGTTGCTGCTTGAATAATAATGAGCAATAAATACACAAAACAAAGCAAGAATTCAGTGCATACAATTCAGAAAACATCCATCTAAGGCATAAATATTGGTGATTCCATCATACTATATGGCCATGGCTTAGCCGCCACTATGTCGAAGTCCCCCAAGTTTGGCAAGTCCTATCTAACGTCTCTGGACACCTTGCGTGTCTCATTTGGATAAAAATGCAGTGCGGTCCCGCTGATTCAGCTGCTTGGCAAGCAATATAGCCATGTCAAATTACATAGGACTGGCCAAGCATAAGGTACTTTGATGTAGTGGTGGGATAAGCAGTATATGGCCATATAGCGTGACAAAATCCCCAATATTTATGTCTTAGATGCGTGTTTTTTGAAGGGTATTTGCTGGGTATGTACTGAATTCTTGCTTTGTTAAATGCTGAAGTAGGATTCTGCAGAGGTCCATGCTGTAAGTGTGAAGAAGCAATCATTTAAAGGGGACAGTTAGTTCTTATATGCATTTAAAATGTACCCTTAATTGTGTAATTCTGCAGCTGTTCATAAATTGAAAAATGGAAGTCTACATTGTACTCTTGTATTCAAGCTGTTAATTGTTGGACTGCACTCTGATAATGTGTATAGAAAATAGACCCTCATACCTATTTTTTTGGTTGATCTACTCTTTAGGTGGAGTATCCAGTCAGTGAGTAACTCTACAGGTCGAGTTTGATTACACATGCTTTATTTCCCTATAGGTTCTGTTCTGTCGTCTTACCGATGAGCAGAGACAGGTTTACCAGTCCTTTATTGATTCCAAAGAGGTCTATGGGATACTGAATGGAGACATGCAGGTAAAGGAACACAGTGTTAGACAAGTGCAAAGATGTATATGTACAAGTATGGCATAGACAAGTGCAAAGATTTGGTATGCTTGAAGTAGCCCCCTGCCTAAGCATTACAATGTTCTTGCAGTGACAGATTACCTAACAGTTCTTGGGTGGTTTATTACACATTACTGCATTATATGGTAGATCCCTCTATCCAAGATGATTAAATTATGACTTGTCTCCTTTGTCAATTTAACTAAGACATTTATAATAAGTAAAGTGTGTTAAACACCAAATAGACTATCTTGTTATATTTGTAATAAGCAAGCAGGTGTTTTCCGTGTAACCTTTAAGCACAGCAGATATCGGCCCGGGGATTATATGCAGAGAATGATGCAGAACTTGCAAGAGGGATAGGCACTGATAAGTCTGACTACATCAGTGGTGATAATGAGCACTTAAAAGGTTTCTCATAAGAATTCATGTTTTCCTACCTGTGCTTCTCAACATGTTATTGGTTTTATATTAAAAAAGGTCTTCCCGGGACTCATTGCTTTGAGGAAAATTTGCAACCACCCAGATCTGTTTTCTGGGGGCCCAAAGATCCTGAAAGAGGCCCAACAGGAGGATCTGAAAGAGGATGAACAGTTTGGATTTTGGAAACGCTCAGGCAAAATGATAGTGGTGGAATCACTTCTAAAGATTTGGCATCGTCAAGGACACAGAGTTCTACTCTTCACTCAGTCCCGGCAGGTTAGGAGTAAAAATTCCTAACATAAATATGTAATTGCTACACCTAATAATTGTAATATTAAAATAGTAATGAAAGAATGAGAATTAGAATACATGGGAGGTAATATGAGAATAGACTTCCAGTGGAGCCAGTAAAGGCTAACATTGTAAATTAATTCATAAGTGCTTGTGTAAATTATTAGTGAACAGGTGAGCCTTCAAAATGGGCACACTAGATTGGTCAGTCTATGCTAATTTCTTGTTCTAATCGGAGTATGTTCCAAATTATCTGTTGTATACCTGTTCTCAGATGTTGCAGATCCTGGAACAGTTTCTGATGAATCGGGGCTATTCATATCTCAAGATGGATGGGACCACAACCATTGCGTCTCGACAACCCCTCATAACACAATATAATGAGGTACAATTCAGCAAATATGAAATGTTCTGTAACAGGGGAGAGCCTTGTACCATATAACATTGCATATGGTTTAATATGGATGAGAGGAGGGGTGTTTTTATTGTTTCTTGTGTTGGTATTAATTACTATATTACCAAGGAGAACAAACATATTCTTTACACCTGAAGTATATTGTGTCGTTGCGTAAGAATGCATAGGCAAGCATATGGTATATTATAATGTTATGATGTTATCAGTTTGGCTATATGTGTTACAGGACCCCTCGCTCTTTGTCTTCCTTCTTACAACCAGAGTGGGGGGTTTGGGCGTAAACCTAACTGGAGCAAACAGAGTTGTTATCTATGACCCCGACTGGAATCCCAGCACTGATTCCCAGGTGAGGGTTGCATGAGCCAGAAATGTTAATTGGTTTATTGACTTGGAAACAAAAACTTTAGAGAACTTAGACGAAGAAAAACCCAGTGTTAAAATAAATATTTTTAGTACTTTTAGTAAAACGACATTCACATTATCCATGGAATAAGTGGGCTGCAGAATTTTTTATGTCAAAGAGAATACAGTGTGTAGAACAGCTCTTCATCAGGTAGAGTGACCCCTGTGTGAAGTCATGCAAATGTATTTATTTTCCTGCTATTTTAAGCCTATCAAAGTGTTTAGAGAAAAGATCCAGAGGACCTTAGTTGCTAGACTAGAAACTAACCTCTAGAATAGTAGTAGAGGACAGGGCCATCACTCACAAATGTGTGTGTGTCCTTGAGCCCACACCAAAGTCACGTAAAGACAGTTGGGACATGGCCTCTTGTATGCTTTACTAGTAGTTTTGTAGTGGTAATGTTGTTTTGTAAAAGGTACTTCAGTGTTTAGGTATTTTTGGGACTTTAGTGTATTTTACATTGTACAAAACTATTTGTTTTTATCTTTACATAATTTAAACATGAGAATTCATTTTTCTACTTGTATTTTGCTTGAATTAACTGCTACAAACCTACTTTAATACATTTAATATCTGCTCACTTTCTAAAGTTGCATGTCTAGTAATATAAATGGGAACTAGACATGCAACTTTAGAAAGTGAGCTGAAATTAAATGTATTAAAGTAGGTTTGTAGCAGTTAATTCAAGCAAAAGATTCCAATCTTATCTCATGGATCATGGTTGGTCAATACATATATGAAATTGGTTATATATCTCCTTAGTGTATTCATAATATGCTTAATTTTGACCAAATATACATCATTATGGTTAATATCAACCTAAAGGACTCCTGTTTTATTCGCAAAGGTTATAATGGTGATCAATGGAATTTATCTAATTACTATTAGTCACAGACTTATGCTCACTACTGTTCTGCAGAGAGACATTATGTTTGCCGATATTACTAAAACTACAGGTTTGATATGTAAAAACTCGGTGAAGAAAATTAGATGAACTATATTCCTCTTTATACATAAAATAAATCCACCAGATTAGGGACTACTGTGACTGTCCTACTGAATCTTCAGAATTTGTATCTAATGATTTTTTTGGAAAAATGCTAGGAATTCCTATAGCTTCTGAAACAAGGATTAACACACTTTCTTTTATAAAGATTAAAAAAAAAAAAAGCTACAAGGGACGTTCAAAAGGTTTCTGGACTTTTATATTTTCGTAGGGAATGGTGAAGGCTGCGGGTGTAGTAATTGGTTGTGTGTTAGCGTGTCATGTGACTAGTTCTGTCTGGCAAGCCTGCTGCCCTTGCAGTTTAGTATAAGAGTTTTTTTTCACCCTGGGGTGAGGGTGGCAGCAAAACTTAGAAATTTCACCAAAGAGGAACAGCGTTCTGTCATGCTTTTTGTGGACAGAAGGTGTGCCAGGAGCACAAATTCATCTTCGCATGTGTGCTCAGTATGGAGAGAAAGTTCTTTCTTGTTGAGTTGTCTGAGTGGACTGAAAAGTTTGAAAACAGCCGTACTGGTGTGATGGATGTAAAGCACTTCAGACATCCAGCTGGTGTTTCACTGCGGGTGTTTAATTTGCATTGTGGTGATTCACACAAGATTTCTCAGTCTTTTAAATGTAATGATTTGTGATGCAGGCTCGGGAGCGGGCCTGGAGAATTGGGCAGAAGAAACAAGTGACTGTCTACAGGCTGCTCACTGCAGGAACCATTGAAGAAAAGATCTATCACCGGTAGGTTACCATATAACTGCTATTCATGAAAATGTTACATTTATTAGTTATCATACATATTTGCAGAACTGGCCATTTAGCAGCTGGGGTATCCAAAATGTATCTATTAACATGTGACCATGCTAAGATGCCAGTGATTCTCAGCCAGGCCTTTGGGAGCATGACAGAATAATTAGGCCTGTCTTGGGCAGGTGGCTAGGTTCTCAAAAGAAGGAACGTGCAGGACCCAGTATAGGCAACTCCCTAATTACCTTGCTAAGAATGCGTGAACATGCATGTGGGGGCAAACCCAGCATCTGCCGTGGTGGATAGTGCGGGGCCGCTCCTGCCTGTAAGCGTAGGTGCTGGAAGTGCCAAGCCACCCGCCCTCTTTGTTGAAAGGTGGAATAGAGGGATGCTCATGAGAGACGACGTACTGGAGCTAGAGTCTACTGTCATTTGGCACATTCACATCTACAGTAAAATCATGTTTGTCCTGGTCTTTTAGCTAAACTCTGTGAATAGAGGATCTTATATAGGTCACTGCTGCAGGTTACCTAAAGGGACAGTTTACTGTTCCTAATAGCCCCACTTCAAAAGAATGTATATTAAATTACTCTGTGAGCAAGACCTGGAGGGCAGGGAAAACCAGTTGGTTTGTCGCCTCCCCTTCCCCCTTAGAGTATTACATGTTTATATGAGTTGCATAACACTCTAATACACATTAATAACATGCGTACACATACTTATATAAACATACACATACTAAAATATGCTTATGCACACATTCATGCTCACCCACAGAGACACTTAAACATACACTCCCACTCTAACATTCTAACATACATATCATTAAGATTGCAATAAACTGATGTGGTGTGTCATGGGGCTATTGCATACACATTGCTCTTGTTTCCCCATTAATCCAAATCTCTCCTCAGGCAAATATTCAAGCAGTTCCTGGCTAACCGTGTGCTGAAAGACCCAAAGCAGAGACGTTTCTTCAAGTCAAATGACCTATATGAGCTTTTTACCTTGAGTAGCCCAGATGACAGCCAGGGCACTGAGACTAGTGCAATCTTTGCAGGTACAAGCTTTAGTGAATCAGATAATCTACTCCATTTCATGGATAGAGACAATAAAGTTTATTGTAGTTCATCCCACCCCTATGTGGACCAACCCTTTGGTTCTGAAACAACATTTTCAAGGGCCAAGGTTTCATCTTTACAAAGCATTGGAATATACATGTCTCCAGGAGAGTTATTTAATCAATCAATCAATTGAATGCCTAAAACTTTACTCCTAAATGTTTAGAAGGTTACTTAATTTGACCATATAATCTCTTACTTGCTTTCTAGGAACCAGTTCTGATGTTTCAAAATACACTATAAAGAATAATATGCCTAATCCCTGCTCCACATCTGGAAGACAACCTACTGACCCTATTGCTAGTACCTCATTTCAAAATGACCAGCTGTCTCTTTCAAGTGGCATAGGACATCACTACCAAAGGACCCATGGAAAAGATGCTTCAAACATCAAAGGACTTGATGCACGGAGTTATAGCGAAATAAATGTATCACCAGTAATGCCTGAAAGTAGCCATTATAAACAAAAAGCAAAAACGAAACACCAGCTAAAGAAAAGCAAAGCGAAAAAAAAAGCGAAAAATGCGAAGTATGAGGGTGAGCGAATCTCTCACCTGGTGAAAAAAAAAACATACTTAAAGGAGACAGGCGACCAACAGGAACCTGATAGGAAGAAGAGCGATGACTATGTTTTGGAAAAGCTTTTCAAAAAGTCAGGTGAGTGGTGCTTATAGTCAGATTTTAGTTGTAGAAGAAAAGCTCTATTATAATGCATGATCCTGTTTAATATAAATGCCTGCCAATCTACAGGAAAAACCTTTTGTGATTTTTGGTTACCTCCTGTGTGCCGGAACTGATAAAGTGTGTGATTTTATTTTTGATTTTTTTTTTTTTAACTTGGCACCATCAGTAATGTGCATCCTTGTAGCTTTCCTAACTATGTTCATTAAATCATGCCAGGAGTGCACAGTGTTATGAAACATGATGCTATTATGGATGCTTCCAACCCTGACTATGTGCTAGTGGAAGAAGAAGCAAATCGAGTGGCCCAGGAGGCTCTACGTGCTTTAAAGGTCTCTCGTCAACGTTGCAATGCTGCATCCACAGGCATCCCAACATGGACTGGTTCAAACTCTGCAACAATGTCGGGAATCAAGTAAGAATATAAATATATTATAGAATAACACATTCTAAGTTGATAACCTAGCACAGGAAATCTAGAATGGTGCTATGCAAGTGTGTAAACTCAGACCAGATTAGAGCATTTCATGTGCCATGTCAGTTGAATAACCTCTGTATATATTTTGTGATCAGAAAAAAAGTACTGTCAATGGATCCTGTTGACTGCCAGCTGTTAGTGACTACAGTAACTGTGTACTGATCTTGGGACTATTTCACCATATGTACTGAAACCAAATTCGTAACAGTTCACTAAAAACTTTACCATCTTTGATATACTGTACATTGTACATGCTGTTTGTTTATATAAACCCCAGAGCCATATTTTTACAGGTTATATTTAACAGGAAATGTACAGGTTCTATAACAATTTTGTGAATTCCCCCCCAGACGTAGATTTGGACAGAAAAAGAATCCCTTGCTGCAGGTTCCTGATGGTCCCAGCAAACCCTCACATAACAAGTGCAAGGTAATAATCATCATTTCTTTGTTTTTTAATCTATTTATACTCCCCAAGTATACCCTCCAATCCCTGCTTGAGTGTAATCTGGTTTCACTAGTGCCTTCCTTTTGTTTCTGTAAGTCCATACTGTTTTGTGATGCACTATTTGTTATATCAGTTTTACCCATTGTACATAAATTAATAAATACCGTATTTGCTCGATTATAAGACGAGGTTTTTTTCAGAGCAAATGCTCTGAAAAATACCCCTCGTCTTCTAATCGGGGTCGTCTTCTAATCAGACCTCAAATAGAGGTCTGATTATGAGACTAAGATCCAGATCCCCCGCACCGCTGCAGGGGACCTGGATCCTCCTGTCTCCCCCCCCCCCCCACACACACACTTACCGGTGCTTCCTGGTGTATTGCCGGGGCAGCGGGTTGACGTCTACGCGATCCGCGTAGACAACGTTCGCTGCAGCCGGAAGGAGGTGTGGCTAGCAGCGGGGGTTGTCTGCGTCCGTCGCGGATACCTTCACCGGTGCGGGGAACTCGGATCTCTGACAGCCGGGGAAGGTATCCGCGACGGACGCAGACAAACCCCCGCTGCCAACTCCACCTCCTTCCGGCTGCAGCGGAAGGAGACGTCAACCCGCTGCCCCGGCAATACAGCAGGAAACTGGAAGCACCGGTAAGTGCGTGTGTGTGCGTGTGCGTTAAATGGGGGCATAGGACATTTCTGGAATGCCTTATACCCCTATATGCCACTCTGGCACTTAGGGGGTTAAAAGGCATATTATGGGGCAGAGTGGCATATAGGGAGGTATAAGGCATTTCAGGAGGCAGAGTGGCGTTAAAGGGGCATTTAATAGAGCACTCTGCCTCCTGAAATGCCTTATACCTCCCTATATGCCACTCTGCCCCATAATATGCCTTTTAACCCCCTAAATGCCAGAGTGGCATATAGGGGTATAAGGCATTTCTGGAGGCAGAGTGCTCTATACAATGCCTTTTAACTCCCTTAATGCCACTCTGCCTCCTGGAATGCCTTATTCCTCCCTATATGCCACTCTGCCCCATAATATGCATTTTAACCCCCTAAATGCCAGAATGGGATATAGGGGTATAAGGCATTTCTGGAGGCAGAGTGGCACATAGGGGGTCAAAAGGCATACCATGGGGCACAGTGGCATATAGAGGGTTAAAAGGCATATCATGGGCCACAGTGCCATATTGGTGTGGCAAGCATGGGGGCAGATGTGCGTAACTGGGGGACAGGTTGGAAAATACAAGGAAATAAAAACAAAAAAAATATTTTTCTCAATCATAGCTTTTATTTAAAAAAAATTTTTAGATGAATTAACATTTACTGGTAAAACTTTTTTCCTTTAGGGTCGTCTTATATTCAGGCTTTTTCTTTTTTTCCTAAGTTAATATTCAGATTTTGGGGGGTCGTCTTATAATCAGATACGGTAGTAATGGATCCATTAAACGTAATAGAAGATGCAATTAATTTTCCAACTGCTTGGGGTCACTGGTGGTTGATTTTAGTGCCCCCCTCTCTCCATATAAAACTTTCTAATGTTTACAAAATCACTTGACACCATGGCAGGGCCGGACTGGGACTGAAAAGCAGCCCTGGAAACATTTGGAGACCAGCCTCATATAGTTTATCTCGCGGTTGAGGTCTTATGCACCCCTTATGCAATAAATTAAATACATGAGACATAATGGATTCAAAACATTTGCTACTGCAAACATTTTTAGATGAAAAAGTTCCATTTTATTCAGTGGAACAAAACAGTGATCACATTATTCTTCACGATATTCTTGTAAGAAACTTTTATTTCTTTATTAATTCATGTAAACAATTTTTTCATATTTAAGAAAAGCTATGATTGAGAAAAATATTTTTCTGCCTCCAGAAGTGCCTTATACTCCTATATGCCAGGGGCATATCATGGGACATAGTGGCATATAGGGGGTTAAAAGGCATATCATGGGACAGAGTGGCATATAGGGGGGATATAAGGCATTTCTGTAGGCAGAGTGGCATAAAGGGGGCTAAAAGCCATATCATGGGGCACTCTTCCCCCCATATAACACATCCCCCCCCCTCCTACTTACCACTGCTTCTGACTCCCTGGCGGAGTGAGGGCAGCGGGTGGAGGCCGGCATTCATGGAGTTAAAGGGTCCGGTGTGCACGCACCACGCCGCCCAATGACCGTGCCTCAGCTCTTCGTCCCACTCCTTTTAAGACGCGGGACGAAGTGCTGAGGTACGGCCATTGGGCCAGTGTCAGAATTTCTATAACAATTATTTCTAAGGCAAAATGGGGCTCGGGGCTGCCTGATCAGCAGCTGCAGCCTCCAGGACTGGTTGGGGATATCAAGGATCTCCCTAACAGCTCAACAGGGCCCCGTGGTGAATCACATTGCTGCCAGCCCATAAAAAATGTAGCGATTGTATAGGGGAGGGGCCAGCAGAGAGACCATCTCCCCTGGGACGGTGTTTAGGGGACTGCCTATGCAGCTGCACCATTGTGCTCTCCCCAACCAGGCCTGCTCATCAGGCACCTCCGTGGACAGCGCGCACACCCAGGCACCATCAGTGCTGGTCTGGGGAGGAGGTGTCCAATGAGCAGGGCTGGTTGGGGAGACCACAATCCTCCTCTAACCGGCCCAACATTAGGGAGCGCGAGGTCTGTCACTTCAGACCTCGGCTTCCATTCTCCCTAATCATTACGCAACGGCAAATAACGTCACCCAGGCGTGCTACATCAATAGCCGGCACATAGTGATGAGGGAACACTAAAGAATATGGCTGGGCATATGTGGAAAATAGTAACAAGAACAATATCGCAGGACTCACGGTCTACATTATGGTGAGCTCCTGGACACCCCAATCTTGGGCGCTTCTTGCATTTTGGGTGTGCAGTTCATGTTCTTGAGGGTGTTGGTGCAGTGGTGCCTGTTTGTCCTCAGTTATGGACTGGAAGGTCAAGCACACCAGCGGTTCCACAGTTCTATAGTTTGTGTGTCTTCTTTGTCTCGATAGTTGTGGAAACAACACACTAGATCTCTCCTTGGCAATGTAGAATGTTTTTAAAGAGGAGTCAGAGGATGTCCTACAATGTCAGCAGGTTGAATTTCCTCTGGTATCCCTCTCATTCTGAGTTTGAGTATGTGCCCTCTTTTGAGGTCACAGTAGCGGGACTAGAGGAAGGTGACGCCATTTTGTTTGATGTCATCTCTTTGAATCTGAGAGTGATCAAAATCCCTTACAGAGGAGTGACTGTTATCTTTGTTCCCATGTGTTCTTGGGGTGTTCTGGGTCCTAATGGATTTCCCCATCCTTGAAAATTAGCATATATTCTCTTCTCTATAACAAGGTTATATGTCCTTAGGCATCCATCTTGTTCGCAGGCAAACCACACCCCATGAATGTGAATTTAAAGCTCTAGACTTTTCAGTGTGTTGAATGAACTTTTTTCTTATTGCAGGATGCAAAGATCTCAAATCAGCAGAAGCAGAGCACAGTTTCTGCCCCTTCACACTTCAATGGCGACCTTCAGGCAACAGATGCAACTTCTGTTGCCCTGTCTTCCTCTTCCCTGCTTTCCTGCATCAGAGCAAGGAACCACTTACTACTTTCCCCCAGAGACGAGGAGCAATACCTGGATACAACTCAGGGAACTCCCACAACAGACCCCACAGAGCATGACGAGCTACTGACAGACATGAGAAATTATATTGCGTTCCAGGCACAGGTGGATGGGAAAGCCACTACACAGGAGTTATTGAATGAGTTTGAGAACAAACTGTCCCCCAAACAGTCATGTGTCTTTCGTGAACTGCTGCGCCGGCTTTGCACCTTCCACAGGAGTAGTGATGGAGCAGGTGTGTGGAAACTTAAGCCTGAATTCCACTGAAACACTATAATGTGGAATGAAGTTAAATGTGTACCTCACTACATGCATTTATACTTTGAGAAGATTTCTTATTTATTACTCTTTGTCATGTCTACATGTGTACATGTCAAACTGACGTTTGGGAATTTTCACTTTGGCTACTATGCATTGGACTGTTTTATGAGGTGGAATAAGATGCCTGAACGGAATGCTGTTCATCTATCCTGTCATAAGTTACAATGTTTTTATTGCTCATTTTATATCTGTGTATAAGAAGATATAAAATCAGAAAATTGTCAGGAATTGTGAAAGTAAAATATGTCAAATATTAGTTTCTGTACATTGTTTGTATCTTAAAAAGAACACCTAAATTGTCTCACCACTCAGGGTCCAAAACAAAACCTTTATTTACATTTGTATCTAGCATTAGGTAGAATGTTTTCACAATAAAGAAACTTGAATAAAATAAAAATTATGTGAAGATTTTTCAGAATTAAGGAATACCCTGTCAGCTATAAAGTTTTGCAGTTCAATGTCTTTATTATCATGATCATATACTATAGTTAGTGCTGCTTCCCCTTAAAAATCAGCAGATCAAAGAATTTATGTTCATAATTTGCTTCATTTGATACGAACTCTGACTTTCAGTAACTTTCACATTGCTCCTATAGTTTAAATCTACTTTGTTCCTGTCCACTTAAGGGATGGTTTACTGTCCCTGATAGCCCCCTAAACAAGAATACTTATTAAAGTACTCTGAGTAATTCAATATGCATAATTCAAAAAGAAAAAATAAACCACTTACCTGTGGTAGAAACTGCAGCTCTTCAGCAGAGGAAGGCTCTTCCTTGATCCAGTTCTTGCCACTGATTGGCTGCCCAACAGGGGTCAGGAAGCACCTTGAAATCAACTAAAATTTCCCTGCATGACCCCTACCTGCCAACATTTTAGCTGATTGGCGATAAATATTGTATTTATAAAACTGACACCACAAAATGTTTTAAAGGGACCACACAGCTATCATATGCACTAAAATGCATATATCGTCTAGAACAGGGGCGTCCAACATGCGGCCCGCGGGCCAAATGCGGCCCGCGAGACTCGAGGTGCGGCCCGCGTAAGATCGGCAGCCAGGGCAACCGATCTTACACGAGCCGCACCTCAAGCCCTGCTACTTACTTGTGGGAGGGTCTTCTGGACAGCACAGAGGAAGCGGAGTTCACGTGACTTCCTACTTCCTCTGTGCTTTAGCAGAGAAGGCAGAGGGAGGCCGCGCCCCCTGCTGAAGTCTGTGAGCGGCATCGAGGGAGCTGCACTGCAGGTAGGGGGGTGGGGAGGGTGTTTGAATGAGTGTGTGTGATTGAGGGAATGAATCTGTGAATTAATGATTATATGAATAAATGAGTGTGTGTGTGTGTGAGTGATAGCATGGATGTGTAAGTGCTGGAACCTAGGCATGATGGGACTGTGATTGCTGTTAGCAATCACACTCCTATCATGCCAAGTCAGCCAGTACATGCTGAAACCTGGCCAGCTGCCCCCCTTGTGTAGTGATAATGCCAGCAGTATGGGGTCTGCACTTACAGCCACCCTGTACCAGCATGTACTGGCTGACTTGGCATGATAGGAGTGTGATTGCTAACAGCAATCACAGTCCCATCATGCCTAGGTTCCAGCATTTACTGGATGGATGTGTAAGTGCTGGAACCTAGGCATGATGGGACTGTGACTACTGTTAGCAATCACACTCCTATCATGCCAAGTCAGCCAGTACATGCTGAAACCTAGCTAGCTGCCCCCCTTGTGTAGTGATGCTGCCAGCAGTATGGGGTCTGCACATCACTTACAGCCACCCTGTACCAGCATGTACTGGCTGACTTAGCCAGATAGGAGTGTGATTGCTAACAGCAATCACAGCGAGCACAGTCCCATCATGCCTAGGTACCAGCATTTACTGGTTGCCTAGGCTAACAGCAATCACACTCCTATCATGCCAAGTCATATTGCTAATTTTGTCCAATTGCGTGTTACCTACTTTTATTAAACATGTGAGTTTTTATTATTATTTTTAAAGGTGGGGGTCATTTTCGGTTTTGGCTAAGTGAACCCTGAATGTTTTGGTCCAGAATTTTCATTTTAGTTCATCTTTAGAATAAATCTAGGGAATCCTGAATTTGTAGTCGCAAAACTTTCAAGGCCCAGAAATCAGTGAGAGGAAGAGTAAAGGTTTTGTGTCATTTTACTTTATTTTAATCTGCATATTTTATTAAAGGCCATATTTTTTGTCACAGTGAAAAATGAGTGCGGCCCGCGCACGTATACAATTCTGATGAAGTGGCCCACTGCAGAAAAAACTTGGACACCCCTGGTCTAGAATGTTTATTTAATAGAAGGTGTAATTCAAAAGATGATTTAGGTGAATAGCATTTAGTGCGCAAGCTATGAGGGGAAGAATTAAAATATTTGTTGTAAAGACCTTTTACTATGGGCCTGGGACTTGGGAGGGGTTCTGTGGGCACAGGGGGTCAGTTTGGACTACTTCTTTCCCCTGGTACAGAGTACCACGTTTTCCCCAGTTACCAGAGACCCTAAAGACTGTGGAGCTCGGACAAAGGTGGGGAGTTGGAGAGTAACATACCTCTCAATCAGGTTAGGACTTGCAGAACAGAGACCTTTATGGCCAGTATTTGCACCAAGATTTGATATTAAGCCGGTTTCAGCCAGAAGTCAGGGCACCTCCTATGTTTGCTATCTTCCCCTCAGGATACAAAAGCGACCCCCTACTTGGCTGTTACAATTTTATGTAAATTACCCATTCTGTTTAAATACCAGTGTGTTTCCTGTTAAACTCAGTTCATAATTTTACATCTAGTCTCGGCTATATTGTGACATCGGCCAAAACTAAGCGTGAGGTTTAGTGGTGGGAGTAGCAGAGGAAGCCAACTTTAGCGGATTTAACCATTTGAGGTACCAAGATCTGTTACATTGATGGTAGCTTTGGGATGCTTCCTAGCTATCAGACCCTGAGCAGCTATTCAAAGATGGATCAGATCACAGTCTGTGGAGGAAAAATATGGTGATTTTTTTGTTAAAAAAAAATAAATTACTTTTTCTCACTTTTTAAACTAAAAACTTTTACTCATCTGCAAAAACTAATGAAAAAACCTGCTAAGTAGATTCTACTATTTGTCCTGAGTTTAGAAATACCCAATGTTTTTATGTTTTTTTGCTTTTTTCTGCACATTATGGGGCAATAAGTACCAGTAGCGTTTTGCTATTTCAAAACCATTTTCCCTCCTGGTCATTCTGCCCCATGTGCTATTTTGGGTATCTTTGAAGCCAGCCAATGAAATTTACCCCATAAAACCATATATTTTTAAAAACTAGACACCCCAAGGTATTTCAAATGCTGGTATTTTAACCATTTCCATAGTTCTACCATCATCCTTTGTCAAACTTTATGGTACTCCAGGTATAAATTTACAGCTCCTGGTATATGTCCGTGTCAAACAATACCCCAATATGTGTTCAGCAACATCTCGCAGCGCAGTGACACATAGGCAGTGATACCCCACATGCATGGGCTTGTTAGGTTGTTCGGGAACTAAAAGGCCCTTTTTGAGAGGTGCAGATCGCGGCA
Organism: Sceloporus occidentalis; assembly: GCA_023333645.1. NCBI lineage: Eukaryota > Metazoa > Chordata > Lepidosauria > Squamata > Phrynosomatidae > Sceloporus > Sceloporus occidentalis. The sequence goes on from JALMGF010000152.1 coordinate 1,047,354, forward strand.
ATGCAGCTATTTAACGGCAGCCCGTACATGTACGGGCATTGTCGCTATCACGTTGCACTGCAACCCCATACATGTACGGGCTTTGTCGTTAAGGAAACACCACATGATACACCACAATCAACATACAATTACCACTTATTTGTTACATTAAGTATCAAACACAAAGCCAATCCTATTTTCAAAGTTCCTATTTGTATGTAATCTTACCACAATTAGACTTCAATACAAATTAATTCACCCATCCCAGCATATACAGCCAATAGTAAGATATTACACAGTTATAATATAATTATTGTCTCCATCAGTTACACCTATCCAACAATCCTGCCACATGATACCATGAAGAACAATACTATACCAATACTTTTACTTTGCCCTTGGTAAGCTACATTATTTTATTTAAGGTCCTTTATTTGATTATATATATATTCCCCGGCAGGGATTAACTTGGCTGGCAGAGACCACTGGTCTCCCTGCTATAACAGCTAAAGGTCTGTTCAAGCGACTTTGGTGGTTATTTGTACAGACTTTTAACAGTGGTCTCTGCCGCCCAAGTTGCTGGGAAAAGATTTTAAAAGTCTGTATGAGCGACCCTATTGGTCGCCAGCAGGAGCTCGTCTGCCATCAACCAATGAAGTGTACTTCATTGGTTGATGGCAGAGGAGGCCCCTGCAGGCAACACAATAGAGTTGCTCGTACAGACATGTACCGTGTTAACCCCGTATTAACCCCTTCTGAAAAAAACGGAAAAAGCAAAGAAAAAACGAACACGAAGAACACACACGAATATTCAACGGGCGAATATTCACGGAATATGAAGATTTTTTCCCCCACGAAGACGAACACGAAGAGTTGGCCGCCGCCCAAGTCTAGTAATCATCTATATTCTTTATCCTTAGTTTTGTAAATTTGTTTCAAGAATACTCTTCTGAGGAAGGAGGGGAGGGGAGGGGTTTGTGTGGTAACTAATACTAACAGGGGTAATAAGTGTTATTGTAGTAACATATATAATATTAACATCTAATTTGCTGTAATAAGATACAAGAGAAAACATATGTGTAAAAAAATAAATCCTTAGTGGTCAAATATATAAATAATGTCATAATAAATCACATGTTTTGTCTCCAATATTTTAAATATTTTGTACAAGTTCATATTAATATAAGCATGTAAAACAATCTTTAGTCCTTGTCTTTCAAAGGCTGGATAAAACCCCAAAGAATCCTTTTAGCCTTAGCAGAGGCGTGATCTTTAAATTGATAAGAGTTCCCGTTATAGGTAATTATTAATGCTGTAGGGAAATCACATCTGTAGTGAATATTGTTGTTTCTTTACTAAGAAACGTAAAAGTAAGGTCTTGAAAATATCTTCTAGCTCGCCATGTTGGTGCTCGCCGTGTTGGTGCTCAGATATCTGCAAAAAATTTGGATTTCCTTGTAGGAAATTGCTTGGGAAATTGCTCTTTATCCCCTGCAAAATTTTATCTTTGATGTAATAGCTAGTAAATCATATTATTACATCTGATGAATGAGTTGGGTCGATCATTTTTTATTTCTGCAGTTTATGATAAAGCCTGCACCGAATAGGGCAGGGTAACATGAAGATGTGGGGACTAATTAAAGTTATATGCCAGTGGTTTTAATAGGAGAAAGGTTATTAAAGGTTATCGTTAAAAAAAAAAATAAAAAAATTTGGTTATATAAGCAAAGTTGTTTTTGCGCCTGTGCTAGCGCCTTTTCCGCCTTTTTTAGTGTCTCGTGCCGGCTCGAGAGTGTCTCGCGCTGCGTTTAGATAGGCTGAGCCCTGCCTCGCACTGCGCTAAGGGCGGGAAAATTAACTATATAAGGAGCGTCCCTGAGGTGCTAGTTTACTCACCTGGTGAACCGCCTAGCCGATACTGCACTGTCCTTGAGACTGGTGAGCAGTGGCGAAGCGGTGCGCTGAAGATGGACGAGTTGATGAAGATGCTTCAGGTCCGGGTAGCTGAGAAAGGTGAAGAATGGCTGCGCGGATGTCTTCAAGCTGCTGCATCCTCGGACGAACTCCAAGTGAATCCTAGCTGTGCCGGAGAAGAGGAGGAGATAGCGGAGGAGGAGCCGGAGGCGGTTTTTATAACCGAAGAAATCCCGCTAGATGGTGTCTTCTCGCGGCAAGTGGAATCAGGTGACCGGCTTTCTATTTCGTCAAAAAGACGCGACAGACCCGGAAGAAGATCTACCAACACAGTTTCTTCGAAGAAAAGACCCGCTTCTCGGGTGAAGGAGTCTGCAAAACGGGCAAAACCTCCTCAGGACCCGGAGGAGGGTTGCAGTAAGCAGTTTTCAAGTCGGGGCAGGCGTCTATCGCGGGCTGCTCCCGAGTCTTGCTTATTGCAAGATGAAGAAAGAGGAGAGAGGTGTTCTGAGGGCAGAGCTGGCGCGTCTAGTGGTGAGTCTGCTGGTTTATCAGTACATACTTTGAGTGAAGCGGTGTCAGCCTTGACAAATATTTTAAAAAGTATGCAGGAGAAAAGTCCAGCTCAGGCTTGGGTATCTGGAAGTCAGGCCCGGACTGGCCATCGGGCACACCGGGCGTTTGCCCGGTGGGCCGGGCCACGGCAGGGCCGCATTGACTTAGGGGCTGATGGAGCTGCAGCTCCAGGCCCCTA